>OY856414.1:553663303-554200803 GCA_963693085.1 Alisma plantago-aquatica | reverse complement strand
TACTACCGACATCCATTGGTATACCAACACATGGCGATTCACATCTACTGACATCAATGAATGAGGAGTGTCGATATCAATGGTTGGTACCAAGTCACACAGATCATGGAGAAAAATTCAATACTACTGACTCCATGTCGGTACTACCGACACATCAACAGTAGGTTGGCCGACGACTATATAAGGAGGGGTGTGTGTATTGTTTTATTCACACCTTCAACACACCTATCTCAAGAAGGATTGTGCAAGCAACACCAGGCGATCAGAGTCTTCTCCGAGATCCTTTTTATCCATCCCTTTCTTGTACCAACGAGATGGCATCCAGGAGAGGTGCTTCTTCATTGACAAGGCATATCAAGTTGGTTCTAAAACCAACCCAAATCATCCATCCTAACACCAATGTGAAGAAGATATATGACGACCTAATGGAGAGAGAGATCAATACGACACATTACATAAACTGTGCATTCATCATAGCTTTGGGCTTCATCGACAACCTCCACTAGGTCTGCGAGCATCATGAGCTAGTAGATGATCACCCATTCTTTAGTGATTGGATCACCTTCCTGGAGCTCATCTATGAGTTCTTAGTCTCACTAGAGATATGCCGCATCCCCGAGCATGGGGATGAATGGAGGGAAGGCCACATCAAGTTTTGTATCTTCAACATTGACTATCAATTGACACTATGACAATTTAATGCCTTCTACGGGTGGCCGATGGGTGAAGAACTTTTCGTCCCCAACAATGTCGACTTCAAGGGTGCATGAGAACTTTTAGTGGAGGTGCTAGAGGGATACCACAAAGAAATTTTCATCCCCAAAAATTTCGGCTTCAAGGGTGCATGAGAACTTTTAGCAGAGGTTCCAGAGGGATACCACATCAGCTAGCATACCAACTCCATCACCGACATTGAGCACCCATTTTCTCACATCCTGCACTGCTTCCTCACAAATACCATCTTCCCCAAGTCAAGCTAGGGGCAGGGGAAGACTCAGTGGGTGGATCTCTTCTTCCTCTACAAGCTGCTATAATTAGGAGGGAAGAATGTGGACTTTGGTTCTTTCTTCCTCCAACACAAGATGTCGGTGAAGAGACTGGTGTAGAGGAATCCTCCCATCCACTTTGGAGAACTTATCACACCAATAGCGATGCATATGAACCTTGATCTCTCCACCTCCAAATCCCTGAAGGCTTCTCCCAAGTTGGACCTGGAACAACTTTATCCTTTAGTTTTTATTTTTCTTTGTCATTATTTGACTTTAGCTTTTATTTTTCCAAGTTGTAGGATCCAAAATCTATCCAGTGTAATAGTGGAGCTTAATTCATGATTCCTGTCATTGTCATGTGCTTTTGGGTGTTTGTAATGAAAATTAAAATGAAAAAGAATACTGGCTTAGTTGCAAATTTCTTGAGTTACACCACCTAGATGCAGTGTATGGGTTAGTCAGATTTTGAACACTTGGTATGAAGGACATCTTAATTATTCATGTAATGTGGATGAAGATGGGGTTTGAGCCTGAATTGATCAAACAATTAACATAATCTTAAATTGAAAGTTAAGAAAGAAATTTTAAGGTTACCCTGTACCCATGTCATTAGAGAGGGACATATCACATTTCATGAAAGGCATTGTTTCTTAATTATGTGATTCCATCCATTTTCCACTCATTTTGACCCACCACCTTAAGATGATCAAGTAATCTGAATTATTTCCTTTTGGTTGCATTGCATGGCATAATAGGTGACATGATAGTTAGTTTCTATTTTATTGCATTAGTTACAAAATGAAAAAAAAATATACATGCATAAACAATCTTTATGCATATCATCTAGTTTCATAACAATTACATTATATGTAGATGGCATGCATTTTTCATCATTCATCTTCACATCATGTGGTTATATTGTCTCCCTCTGAAAATAGAGTGCAGGGATACACATTCATACCCTCAGAAAAAATAAAAAAATAATGATGAAATGAATGTGACATGTTAATGAAGCCCAAGCATAACTTTAAATCATTCTACAATAGTGGGCCAATGAAAAAAGAGAGAAAAATCAAGCATTGTTATGAAATAAAGAGGGAGAAAGGATGCACTAAACTCTTCCCAAAGAAATGGAAACATTCACATGATGTATACTCTTCTCTAATTCATTCTCATCCATTTCATGAGGTTTTCAATACATGCATAATTCCACCCATAATATTAGGCATTAGGATTCATGCATTTCTCATTATCTTCACCATATAGGTCCATCATGTTTTATATTTGCATAAATAATTCGGAAGTTACTTGTAATTCTTCACAAGCCACCTAATTCATTCCGTCCATTGCTCTTATTGGTAGGCCAAATATATGATTGATCTCCTCATTCATTCTCATAAGGAGAGCTGCTTCCAAGTAGTTGGTAGTTAGGAATGAGAAATGTAGATAGGAAATCACATGATGCACCAAGTGAATGCGCAATTGAATATGATGCTAACTACTCTATTGATAGTGTTTCACTGATCTAAGGATGGAAATATTTTATGGATATTTTTGGTCGCTTTAGAGTAGTTGATTGTTTAGTGGTCAGTAAAGGCCGGTTTGGGACCACCAGGTGGGGATAGTTGAGAAGGGAAATTCATATTTTATGTCGTTTTGCTGACTTATCTCAAATATATCTGAGGGTGTGTTGCTCTAGGATGGGCAACATTTAAGCTTAAGGGAGTTTGATGCGATGGATAATTGTCATTTTCACTGGCTATTTTTTATGGATTTTCATGCACTTATTGTTCATATTCATATTAATTTGTGCATGATTTATCATCATTAGGCTATGATACTTAATTGCATCAAATAAATGTGTTTTTAATGTTCTTGTTAGATTCATGATTATTTGAGAACTTATTCTTGATTTTTGTGAATTTCAGGTGAATCTACAAGAAACTACATATCTCGGTACTATGAACTTTGTTGTCGGTGGTATCCACACTTGCTCAGCATGGGACATATGAATCAGAAAAACTCAATAGTACCGACCAAAAGAAGTCGATACTATCGAAAACATCACAACAAGGATTCAGAATTTCTCAAAGAAATTTTGTTACTACTAACATCAAGTCAATAGTATCGACAAATGTACAAGCGACTGCAACTATCGAAGGCGTCAGTAGTATCAACACCTAATCGGTAGTCCCAAAACAATGGGATGAGGAAGATCTAGAAAATGTGTTTAATCCAATGGTTGGCAATTAATGATGCCCTAAGTCACTTATATGACTTAGGGGGAATTTGACCAAACCTAAT
The DNA here is from genome assembly GCA_963693085.1 of Alisma plantago-aquatica. NCBI lineage: Eukaryota > Viridiplantae > Streptophyta > Magnoliopsida > Alismatales > Alismataceae > Alisma > Alisma plantago-aquatica. The sequence goes on along the minus strand of OY856414.1, from coordinate 554,197,510 downwards.
TATCTCATTCTTTTCCATTATACAACAATTGAGAGCAAGGAGAGGAGAAAGATGAGAAGAAAGCCACATTTTGGGAGATTTAGGCACCTCCAGTGGATAGATTTACAACCTGAGGTTTGTGAATCAGCACATTCACGCAAGGGAGTCATACAGACCATCTTTTTCAGGGGGTCTTTTAGTTCTCAAATGTTCCCCACATTTTTCTTCTTCTCTCTTATGTACTTGACAATGGAAATCATGTGGGGTTAATTATTGGATCTAGGGCTCTAGAGGTGGGGTGAATAGATCTTTAAAACTCTCACAAGATAAGTTAGACCTTCAAATTATATTAATCAAAACTAACAACTTAAGAGCAATTTGGAGTCCTAACTAAGCAAGCATAGCAAGGATGAGAGAAATTGAAACAAGCACTTAGACAAGGTGGTTTAGAGTGGTTCCACACTCCAAACTAGGAGAGAGTCAATCCACTACCTAGAGAGGTCCACCTCTAGGACTTTGCAAGTGCTTTCCTCTATATATTCACTTATAAGAGTTATAAAACAAGACCCACCAAAGGACTTACCTATCCATTAAAAAGAGTCTTCAACCTTACCAAAGACTTACCCACTTTGCAAAGAGTCTTTTGCCTTCTTCCAAGGACTTACCTACTCTTGCACAAGTCTTCAGCCTTTAAGGAATTACCCACTCTTCTTGGATCTTTATCCTTTGCCTTCTCCTTCACCCGAAGAAGATCTTCACCTCTTCTTCAACCTTGAAGAAGAACTGCAACAACTTCACCTTCACTCAGAGTAGCTTGCTTCAACCTTTTCATATTTGATAAAGGGGGTAGGGAAGATGGAATGGAATGAGAGATTTACAAGCACATGATGGTATCTCTCTTACAACTAGCCTAAATCACTCATAATCTCAAAATTCTATGTAAATGAGTGAGAGAAAGGGGTTCAAGGAGTTGCAACACACTCAACTGTAGTAAGGACTTAGAATAACATGAATGAACAAACTTGGAATGAACTCCAAGGGGTCCTATTTATAGATGCGGGTGTTCCCTTGAGTGTGGGATCACTTAAGGGCAAAATATAGTCATTTTACAAGTTGCAACAGATTTATTCTCGCTCAAAACAATTCACTAATGGTTATAATCACTTTTTTTGCATTTTCTGTACAATACATTCGGTCGAGTTTCAATAAAGATAACTCGACCGATCCAGTTAGAGACAAAGCCAATTTTCAAAAAATTGGTTGAGTTTGTTCTGGGATACTTGAACGATGAGATAAAATCAATTTTTCTTAGTGAGTCAGTCGGTCAAGTTCTGTGACTGTGAAACTCGATCAGTTGGTCTCTTTAGAAAATCCATCATTGGATCGGTCGAGTTTGCAACTTGACCGCTAAAAGCCCTATGAAAAATTTTCTAATTTGACTTTTTGAGTGACCAAACGTTGAAAATAAGTGTCCCTGATTTTTTCTCATCTTAGTTTCCAGTCATATCATCAATACAAGTGATTACAAAAATCATCTAAGGTCATTTGGAGTGATTTCCCAATTGCACACTTGCATTGCTTTTGACTTGAACTAGAACAAGCTAGGGCTTGTGTAATTTGATCCTTTTCATGTACCTAAAGCCTAAAATCAATCTTTAATAAATATATTAGATACATAGGAATGGAATAGTTAAGTCATTTTCAAAATATGGGCAATGTATAACTCAAGTCAACATTCTACCCCTTTTGACAATGAAAAACTATTCCTCAATCATATTGAAAAGGATATGTAAAGTTATACCTCTGCCTTGTGAAATGTAAGGGGATTCAAGATTGAAACAATGTGAATTGCTCCCCCTCAATCTATTATTACTCTTACCTACATAGTTAGTCATCTACACAAAGCAATATGACATATATACTATATGGCCCTTTAGCAAGTCACATGATAAAGCATATAATGAACAAGAAAAGGATCACAAATACAATAAAATCAATATGTTTGAGATTCAAAACATTGAAATTCTCTCCCCCTTTTGAAATTATCAAAAAGGAAAGGGGGTAGAAGAGCACATAAACGGGTCTTCTCCAAGCACATTCAAAACATACATCCACAACATGCAATTTCAAAAAAAGATATACACCAAACATAGACGAGAGAAACAAACAATCTAAGTCATAATCAAAATATGGTAAGCGTGGCACCAACTCATGAGATATAGTAAATCAAAGAGTAAGTGTATAAAGGATTAAGATTACAACCCATAAAGCATGTTCTAAAAAACAACTACAAGCCAAAACGATGGAAACTAGATGATAAAATAGTACAACTCAGAAAATGTGTCCAGATGTTTTTAATACAAAATAGTCTAGAAAGATATATATGATCAACATATAAACTAAAAACTAGAAAAAATTTAAACATCTAGATCATCTATGTCCACATCATCAACATCATCATCAACATCAACATCTGAGGCCTTTGGCACATAGTCATAATCTCTGTCTGAAGGTGTAGCAGAGACAATAACATCCTCATCACCAGAGTCACCAGCAGAGCCATCATCAGAAGCATCACCATTATCCTCATCAACCTCCTCATCAGCAACACCAACCTCCTCATCATCTTGGTCTGGCATCTCCTCATAAAAAGAGAACCAAAACCACAACTGGGCCAACGGGCATTCTTCTCACCGCAAGACATGCCACGAGCATGAAGCTCATTGGCCTATGGGAAGGAAGGAGCAGAAATACCAAGACTAGTAAGCAGAGTGGCCAAGGGGCCAGCGGTCAGAGGCAACACTCTAGGGGAAGATCCACCAATAGCAGAAGGTGTAGCAGAGGAAGCAGTAGGTGGAGGGGTAGGGTAAAAGTAATCATATGCATAGGATGCATAGTCACCTCCTGGGTAGGGCTGGTAGGCAGGATAAGGGTGTGTATAGGATAGGTTCATGTTGGACATGATGGCACAGAGATCCTGATGCATGTGCTCCTGAACCTGAAGGTTGTATGCCTGTTGATGCATCATGTATCCCATAAGGGTTTCATTGAATACATGGAATGAGGTGCGGGCAGGTCGAGTAGGCTGAGGTGGTATAGGTGCTTGGGTAGAGGTAGAGGTAGAGGCACCAGGTGTAGTAGAGGATGGGATAGGTACAGACTTTTGAAGTGTGGTCTCACTGATGCAAACTCCTTTCCAAGAAGGTTTGTAGTGAAGGTCATGGAAAAGAGATTTGCTAGTGGCAAGCTGGAAAAGACCACATATTAGGGCTGGGTAGGGAGGGTGGGTACCACAGGTGTTCTTGCTTGAGTCAAAGTAGGTCATATGTTGGAGAAAGTATCTTTCCCACTTGACTCCTAAGTTCTTTAAGAGACAGTACATAATACCACAATGTTTTCTACAATTTTAGTTTGATTTTTTTTGGATGAATATTGCAATTAACAACTAAGGCAAGTATGTGATTCTTGAGGTTTAAGGATGTGGAGGGAAGGGTGCATTTCTTCCTATAAGGGAATTGAGGATTCTTCAAGAACTTATGAATATTTGGGAGAGTAAGATCATACTTCTTGTAGAAAGCCTCAGGCTTGACTAGGTCAAAATACTCGGGATAGTCCTTTCGCTAGGTGTCAGTCACTTCAGTATCTGAAAAGAAAATGTTCAGGGTATCCTCAGAGACTTGGAATTTCTTCCCAGCGATCATGGAAGTTAGGACTACTTGAGTATTGGGTGGTGGTATGAGTGCGTCATAATTCCATTACAAGTTAGCATAGAATTCATGAACGGATTTTGTGCTAGTTATGGAATTATTGTACCACAAGCATTCAACACACAAGGCAGAGAGATGATGGTCGTACAACAACTCGACTACTTGATCAATCACCTCTTGTCTTCGTCGGCATGGCTTAAACAAGGCATGAAATAGAAAGGGGTTTCTAGGAAGGAGCTCCTTGTACCTTTTAAGAGCCTCATTGGAGACAAAGAAGGTGTCATCAAAGGGGGTAAGACATGAGTTGGTTGACGATGAAGGTGCACTAGCAGGGGCTTTGTCCTATTTGACGCCATGGAGGCAAAATGGAAAGGTTGGAGAGAGAAAAAGCAAGAGAAACACCACCAAAACTCTTCTATAGACCTAGGTTTGATAGTAAGGAGGTCAATGGAGGTCAATCTAGGTAGAACTAGGGATAGGGAGAGGAAGGTCGGGGTTAGGGTTGAGAGCTTGAGGGAGCTAGAGGTTGAATTGGTCAATTTTTCTCTAGTTGAGAGGGAGAAGAGTCAGCCGAACCTAACTTATGTTTGCTCCATCCTAACCATCGGCCGAGTTCTATGACTCAGAAACTCGACTGATAGACTCTTTTTAAAAAATCTCTCGACCTCTGATCGGTCGAGTTGCCAACTCGACCAATGGTCAACTTGGACTAACATTAGAAATTCTAATTTATAGCCATTAGAATGCTATTTAAATTTATTTTTCAAATCCATTTTTCATTTTAAACATACGTAGGCACATATCACTCATCATTGGGTACTATTTTGTGATAAAATAAGCATTTTCAAAAAATACCCAAAAATAAGAGAAAATAAGGTAAAAAGAACATGAAAATGTATTTTTAGCATATTAGCAAGCAATTGTGATAAAAACATAGGCAAATCATATAGGATAGATGACAACTATATAGAAGGAATATCAGATTCATTCAAAGTAGTTATGAGCAGTTTATATATAATAAAGTTAAATTGCTCTCTAGCTAGAGGTTTAGTGAAAATGTCCGCCAACTAATTTTCCGTGTCCACATGTGTGATATAGATATCCTTTTTTGGCAATGTGATCATGAATAAAATGATGGCAAACCTCTATATTATTAGCTCTACTACGCAAGATAGGATTATATGACAAGTTATTGGCACTAGTATTATCACAATAGATAGGAGAAGCATCATAATGAATGTTAAAGTCTTGGAGCATTTGCTTCATCCATAGGACTTGGGCACAACAACTCCCGACTACAATGTATTCAACCTCGATGGTTGATAATGCCACTATGCTTTGTTTCTTAGAGAACCAAGACACCAAGAATGGTCCTAGGAGAAAGCAAGTGCCAATTGTGCACTTTCTATAAATCAAACATCTCACATAATCTGTATCACTATAAGAGGTAAGGAGTAAAGTCCCTTGACTTGGGATACCATATTCCAAAATTTAGAGTTTTTGTTAAGTACCTTAAAATCCTCTTAATAGCTATAAGATGTGATTTATTAGGATTTGATTGAAAGTGAGCACACAAGCTAACACTAAACATTATATCAAGTCTAGAGGAAGTTAAGTAAAGTAAACTTCCAATCACACCTCTATAGAACTTATCATCTACCTTCTCACCTTCTTCATCTTTCTCTTATTCTTGAGTGACCACTCTTTTCCCTTTTGGGTGATGTTGAGTTCTTTTAGAATAGGAATTACCACACATGCAACATCATCATTTGGAACAATATCTTTGGGAATAGAGGGGTTAGTTTCAATAAAATTAACATTTATGGAATTTTCTACTTTAGCAAGATCAATATTAAACACTCTATAAGTCTTGGTAGTAGTGCTATATCCAAGAAATAAAGCCTTATAAGATTTCAGATCATACTTGTCAAGAGAATCTTTCATATTCAAAACAAAACAAGGACATTCAAAAACATGGAAATACTCGATAGAAGGCTTTCTACCACACCATATCTCATAGGGGTTTTCTTTAAAGAAGGATGTGTAAAAACTCAATTTTGCACAAAACATGAGGTACAACGACTTCAACCCAAAACTTCTTTGGAGTGTCATTATCTAAAAGCATGGTCCTAGCCAACTCCTATAAAGACCTATTCTTCCTATCCACAACCCCATTTTGTCGAGGTGTTCGAGGCGAAGAGAAGTTATGTGCATAACCAGATTCTTAACAAAAGCATTCAAAAAGATCATTTTCAAATTCTCTCCCATGATCACTACGGATGGAAATGATCCGGCAAGAAGCTTCATTCTCAACTCATTTAAAAAAAATAAAAAAAAATCAAGCGTATCACTCTTAGAAACGAGAAAGAAGGTCCAAGTATATCTAGAGAAATCATCGACAATAACAAGGCAATACTTGGAGCCATGAAGTGATTAAGTTCTCATTGGTCCAAATAGATCAATGTGAAGAAGTTCAAGAGCTCTCTTAGTACTAAGGACTCCTTTGGATTTGAAGGAGGTCTTGGTTTGCTTTCCTTGAGTACAAGTTTGGCATTCCTCATCCCTTTTAAAATCTAATTTGGGAAGTCCCTTGGCCAAGTCCTTTTTGCTCAAGTTCTTCAACTGATGCATATTTATATGACCAATACAATGATGCCAAAGAGAAATATCATTAAAATTGACTACTAGGAATCTACCAACAACATGCTTAATAGAGTCAAGCACAATTACATAAAGATTACCACTTCTAGTTCCCTTATATATAACTTTATAGGTGAGGGAATCTAGAATCAAGCATTCAAAAAAAGTAAATAGCACAAGGTAACCCTTATCACATTATTGACTTACACTAATTAAATTGTGATGTAGGCCATCCACAAAAAGAACATTCTTGATATACAAGGATTCACCTACATCACCCTCACCTTTGACCTTACCTTTCTTATTGTCTCCAAAGGTGATTGAACCTCCTTTCTTTTTGGTGAAGTTGGTGAAATGACTTATATTGCCTATCATATGCTTAGTGCAACCACTATAAACAATACATATAACTTTTTCCTCACTTACCTCATCAATTGCTTCACTAGTAGAGGCCATGAGTGCAAGGTGGCACTCTCCATATTCTTTGGAGATAGAGCCACTTGAGGATGATTCCTCCCAAGCTGCATGAGCTACATTCTTGTGTCTTTTCTCCTTCTTATCCTTCCTCTTGTACTTTCTGTCCTTCTTATACTCTTCTTCATTCATGGATCTGCCCTTGTGGTGTGACTTTCTTGACTTGGGACATTCATTCTTGTAGTTTCCCTTTTTTCTACACTTGTAGCATCTAGGAGTAGAGGAGGAGGATTGTTTTCTCTTAAAGTGCTTGCCCTTGGTGTAGTTGGCTTCATGCTCAATAGGGTCGTCATCTTCACTAGAGGAGGAGGGAGATGTTCGGCAAGCAAGTTGTTGTTGAAGGATGGCCGCCTCCACTTGTGCTTTGAAAGCACTATATTTTATCTTCTTAACTTCCTTCTCTTCTTGCTTGGCTTCTTCTTCTTGCTTGTCAAGCCGTGGCTCATGAGTTTAGAGGTTGCCAATGATCTCTTCAGTTGATATGTCACCAAGGCTCCTCACTTCTTCAATGGAGGTCACCTTTGACTCCCATCTCTTTGATAGAGTTCTCAAGATCTTGGAGTTGATTACACCTCTATCCAAAGTGTTGCCCAAAGCAGCTAGGCAATTGACGATGTCATTGAGCATATAGTACATCTCCAAAATCCCTTCTTTCTTTCCCATCTTAAAGTTCTCTAGAAGGTTGTTTAACATGTATATCTTAGCCTCCTTGACTTGCTTTGTGCCCTCATAGGTAATGCACAATTTATCCCAAATCTCATAGGAAGTGTCCCAAGATGAGATGCAGTTAAACTCTGTTGGGGTAAGGGCTGCATACAGAATGCTTATGGCTTTGGCATTGAGTTGAGCTTCTTTAAGTGCAGTTTCACTCCATGTTGCAACAACTCCATTTGGCTCCTTGTATGGTGTGACAATCACCTTCTACATATCAGAGTTCATACCTTGAATGTAGAACTACATACGCCTCTTCTAATAGAGGAAGTTGGTGCCATCGAAGACCAGAGGGCACATGGAGAAGCCTCCCTCTAGGTTGAGTGAACCAAGTAGGTTCTCGCCCATCTTTTCATCTTATGAGAGATTGTTGTAGAAGATCCTTATCTCTGATACCACTTGTTGGATGTAGGGCTCTAGAGGGGGGGTGAATAGAGATTCAAAATTCTCACAAGATAAGTTAGACCTTCAAATTATATTAATAAAAAGCAATAGCTTAAGATAAATTTGGAGTCCTAACTAAGAAAGCATATAAAGGATCTGAGAAATTGAAACAAGCACTTGGATAAGGTGGTTTAGATTGGTTCCATTCTCCAAACAAGGAGAGAGTCAATCCACTACCTAGAGAGGTCAACCTCTAGGACTTTGCAAGTGCTTTCCTCTATATATTCACTTACAAGAGTTACAACACAAGACCCACCAAAGGACTTATCTATCCATTACAAAGAGTCTTAAACCTTACCAAGAACTTACCCACTTTGCAAAGAGTCTTCTACCTTCTTCCAAGGACTTACCTACTCTTACACAAGTCTTCAGCCTTCAAGGAATTACCCACTCTTCTTGGATATTTAGCCTTTGCCTTCTCCTTCACCCAGAGAAGATCTTCACCTCTTATTCAACCTTAAAGAAGAACATCAACAACTTCACCTTCACTCGGAGTAGCTTGCTTCAACCTTTTCTTCTTTGAGAAAGAGGGTAGGGAAGATGGAATGGAATGAGAGCTTTACAAGCACATGATGGTAGCTCTCTTATAACTGGACTAACTCACTCATAATCACAAAATGCTATGTAAATGAGAGAGAGAAAGGGGCTCCAGGAGTTGCAACTCACTCAACTATAAGAAGGACTTAGAATAGCATGAATGAGGAAATTTGGAATGAACTCAAAGGGGTCCTATTTATAGCTGGAGGTGTTCCCTTAAGTGTGGGATCACTTAAGGGAGAAATATAGCCATTTTCCAAGTTGCAACGGATCTATTCTCACTCAAAATAACTCACCAATGGTTATAATCACTTTTTATGTATTTTTCATACAATACATTTGGTCAAGTTTTAATAAAAATAACTCAAACGATCCACTAAGAGACAAAGCCAATTTTCAAACTATCGGTCGAGTTTGTTCTGGGAAACTCGACTGATGAGAGAAAATCATTTTTGCTCAGTGAGTTGGTTGGTCGAGTTTTGTGAGTGTGTAACTCGATTGATTGGTCTTTTCAGAAAATCCATCATTGGAAACTCAACCGATAAACAACATGTGACAAATTTTCTAATTTGACTTTTGAGTGACCAAACATTGGAAATAAGTGTTCCTAATTTTTTCTCATCTTAGTTACAAGTCATATCATCAATACAAGTGATTACATAAATCATCTAAGGTCATTTGGAGTGATTTCCCAAATTGCACACTTGCATTTCTTTTGACTTGAACTAGAACAAGCCATGGCTTGTGTAATTTGATCCTTTTCATGTACGTAAAGCCTAAAATCAATCTTTAACAAACATATTAGATACATAGGAATGGAATGGTTAAGTCAATATCAAAATATGGGCAATGTATAACTCTCAAGTCAACACTAATCCCCTTTGTCCTTAAGACCAGGGAGTAGCCTGGTTATGCATTGTAGTTGACTTTGATACATTAATATATCTTTTCTCTTAATTTCTGGATACAATTATATGAAAGTATAACAAACTATCTATATTTGATCACCATAGGCAGTTAATTAGACCGGTAATTGCTTTGAAAGAGGGATTAAGGGTTGGAAATTCATAGAATTACATGTTTGATATCACATCTTGAGAAAGGAGGTTTACTAATGTGAAGAGATTACCTAGAGTTTTTAGTAAAGCACCTAACTAATAACACAATTGCTATGAGAGTGGCATTGGTATTAGGATAGGTAGTGAATTATACTGTGAGAGTGGGTAATTCTTGCTACATGTCTCTTTGTCTAGGGTTTGGATAGATAATTATTAATGTTATGATGTTAATTGCAATGTTACCTGAGGTGAACCCGTAATCCTAAGAAATTCACTCCACTTGATAAAAACCAGTAATCTTAGATTTATTTTCTGCATCTTAGATAATTAAACCTTCACTCAAAGTTTTCATCAGCCTAGATGATCACATTACAGTCAGTGATCACATTATAGTCAGTAGTAGTCTCTGGAGAATGTTTCTTTGAGTTTGACATATGGGCCTCTTAGGGTCTATATTACATTGATACGTATACTTGAATCTAACACATGGTTTGAGTGTATCACATCTCCATATGGAGGACATTTGGGGGACAACAAGACCTCGATGAAGGTATTACAATCTAGGTTCTACTAGCCATCAATCTTCAAAGATTCACAATCCTACATCAAGCATGTGATGAATGTAAGATAATGAGCAATATCTCAAAGTTCAATGAAATGCCTCTCATTTATTGGGCAACGATAGAAATTTTTGACATTTGAGAGTCGATTATATGAGGCCTTTCCTTTCCTCTTTCAAAATTTGGTATATCCTCATTGTTGTGAACCATCATCCAAATAGGTCAAAGCATTATATTCACCCACATGGGAATCAAAGACCATTATGAATATGTTAAGTAAAATTATCTTTCTAGATTTTGTGCAACACAAATAGTAATAAGTGTAGATGACTCTCATTATGATGAATGACAATTTTAGGCTTTATTAAAGAAGTATGGGGGTGAATCATAAGGTTTCTATGCCCTATGACCTACAAAAATTAGCCTAAGTCAAAGTATCAAATCATCCAAGTAAGTAGATCCTAGAGAGCACTATTGGAAAATCTAGGAGAGACTGGTCAGCCAAACACGATGATGCCCTTTGGTCATATTGTCCAGTTTTCCTCGATAGGCACAAACCCTATTATTTAATCTACAGAAAAGCATCACACTTGCCATTAGAACTCAAACACATGACATTTTGGATAGTCAAATACCTCAAAATGAATCCCTAATTTCAAGAGAGAAGAGGTTCTTTCAACTACAAGAGCTAGAAGAACCATGCATGCATGCACATGAGAATGCTAGAATATATAAAGATTGGACCAATGTATGGCTTTATGCTTATATAAATCATAATGATATCTCAGAAATGGACACAATTATGTTTTTCAACTCTACAATCTGACTACTCCCTAGGAACTAAGATCTCAGTGGTCTGGACCATTCACACTGGTTAAAATCTACCCATAAGGGATGATGGAGATTTACAACAATAAATCTAGAATGAATTAAGCAAAAAGACTATGTATGAAGAAGTACTATGAGACTGAAGAATTCACAAGGACAACTGACATGGAGCTCTTTGAACCACAATGTGACAAATAATTAAACATGGTGGTCAAGCTAATAAACCTAAAACTGGCACTTCTTGGGAAGCAACTCAAGCTCTATCTTTGTTTTGCATTGTCTTTAGTTTTTATATCTTTTTTTTTCTCTAGGTTTTTCTTTTCTATCCTTCTTACAATTGAACTCCCTTTATCAACCAGTCTTCTCAACCAAACATACCACCTAGAAAATGTTTTTGAATAATCAAAGCTCATGGACTTATCACCCATTCTATTTTGATAAATCACAATCAAGAAATTTCACATATTGGCCAATCAAGGATACTTATCGATTATTTTTGTATTGAGTATTGCATAACAGAAAGGCCATCAAGTAGCCATGTCAATCGTCTATGTTCCACCTCGATCAACACACATCACACACTATGCAAACCCACTCACCTAGCTTAGGTACAAAAAGGGGAATGGGGACCACAATATTAGTTTCTACTTACTGAGCCTCCATGAATGCAAAGTACATGACTCTTTTCTCATGCCTTAGAGCAATCTACTAATCCTACTTGATCACTCATCTTTTCTCAATCATACCCTCAATTGAACCCTCATCCTGATCGATCATTCCATGTGCTTGATTGACCTTTTGAACCTAAGATAAATGATGAACGCTTAATAAGTCATAAACCTTTCAAAATAAATATTCATTTACCAATCTAACTCTCACAATCAACCACACTGGTCGAAAATTTCACTCAATAGACATATCACCTCTAATTGAGGGCACATCTTTGAATCAACCAACATCAAAATAAGTTTGATGAAATTTTTTTTATTGATTACCTTTCTAAAAGTGAGCAAAGACCTATCTACCTAATTTACCAAGTGATAGAGAAACTACACTCAAACACATTCTTAACATGCTAGCTAGTATAGGATCAAACACTTGGCAATTGTTTGAGTGGTTCACGTTGGTCATTTTTTCTAGAGAAATCATCCATTACCGCTCATGTTTTTATTACACTTTACATTGATATAGATTTTAATTGATGAATTTCCAAAGTTTTTGCTCACAATTTTTTCCAACAAATTTAACTAACCCAACACCTTCTTTGCAGATAACTACTTGTAAAAATGTCACAAAATTAAAACACAATGTGCCTAGTATCTCTGTTGGGGAAAACTCTACTCCCTAAGGAACAATAGAAGCAACAACAAGTAGAGTAGAAGACTCCACATCTGACAGAGTGATCATGAGGATACAAACGCCAATAATGCACAATGACTAAAAAGATGTTTTGCGACACCTTCAAACAACAACCCAACCAAGCGGTTGAGAACTGAGCAAACCATGGTACACTCCACTACCAAGCCCACCAATCAACAAGTAAAACAGAAACTTCTTACCCAGGAACTCCAAAATGGTTGTCTCCAATGTAGAAGGATTCCCATCAGACTACATACAATACAATGGCAGAGAAAACATTAAGAGCCACCTGGTTTGCCTATGAGGATAATCTATGAAAATCAACATTTTTGGCCATGTAATCGCTCTTCCGACATGTTGTAATATCTTACACATGTTTCAACGTGGAACAATGTTATACATAGAAGATAATTGAGTTCATTTCTTACCTCATCGAGGTTCCTATTAGACTAGTTTATAGAAAGAAATGTAGTAGCCATTACATACTCCAAGCTTGCCTTTTCAACACAAACTACACTATCATTGGTAATATGTTGAATGATATATTTTGTGTTGAAGAAGAGGATGTGGAGGGTGCCCATTCATGTTGTACGGAAAAAGAAGAATCAGTTTTTGATGCCAAGAAAGTCTGGGCAATAGTTGTATAAAATCAGTTCCTCCAAGGCCACCGATGTTCGTTCCACCCTATGGTGTATTATCCACAATATCATCATCAAAGCCCACTTCACAAAGTTTGAAATGGTAAGTATATACGATGAGGACCTCCAATACTTTGGTGATTATAGAAGGGAACCCTATCAACATCCATTGAGTCCTAATCAATAAGTGGACATATGTTCCACATATCAACATTGAGACTTTTATATGGGTGAACTCATGAACATAATTGGCCAAGCGCTAGGATATCAAGATATCTTGAAAGATCTTACTGATTCTAAGGGGGAGTGCACCATTGACACCAATTTTTTGATCCATAGTGGTACTCTAACCCACCAAGAGTGAAAATTATTTTACCTCTTCGATAAGACTAACATTTTGCTCACCCTACCCAACCTCATCCACTATGATGAGTATATAATGGGAAAAGCTTTATTTGACAATGCACACTCTTTTATAGGACAAGAGAGAAAGTGAGAACTAGAACTAGGCAATATGGGATAAAAAGAAAAGCTAAAGACAAGATAGGTCTTAAGCACATAACAAAACACATAGTACAAAATATCAGAACACACAACAAAAGATAACACATAGCATATATAATAATACTCCCCTTCAACCTAGAGCATAGATGTCAAGCATGCCCAACTTATCCACTAGTGTATAAAAGTGAGTCTTGGAAAGTATCTTGGTAAAGATATCAACAACCTGATCTTCTGTCCGAAGAAAAGGAGTACAAATACGTCCAAAAAGAACTACTTCTCAGACAAAGTGGCAAGCCATTTGACATGATTTGTGCACTCATGGAGAGTGGGGATTTTTGGAAATAAAGGTGGCAACCTTATTATCATAGTGCATGGGAATATGGTCAGAGTCAAAAATATCAAATTCCTTGAGGATTCCTTAGACCCACATTAGTTCACAAGCAGTGTGAGCCCTAACCATGTATTCTTCTTCAACACTTGACTGGGAAACCACTATCAGCTTTATACTGTGCCATGTAACTAGGTTCTTGCCAACAAAAGAACAATATCTAGAAGTAGATTTTCAATCACATCTACTACCGACAGAATCAGAGTCAAAATACCCATTATGTTTGCAGTGCCCATGTTTGCGATATAGTAAACCTTTTTTGAGAGAAGATTTCAGATATTTAAGAATGTGACAAACAACATCCCAATGACATTGTTGAGGTTTGGCCAAATACCTACTAACAAGTTCAACAACAACAGTAATATCAGCCCTCGTCACAGTGGGATAGATAATCTTACCAACAATTCATCATTATTGATGCTTATCAGGGTATGAAGGTGAAGATTCATCATCCCAATTGGTATTGGGATCTAGAGGAGTACTAGTAGGTTTAGACCCGAGCATACCTACTTTTATCAGAAGATCCAACACAAATTTGGGTCGTGAAATGCAGACGCCAGAAGATGATATGGAAACTTAAATTCCCAAGAAGTATTCGAGTTTACCCATATCTTTAGTAACAAAATGTTGTTCAAGATATTGTTTGCAGCTTCAATACCTTTAGAATCATCACTAGACAAAATGCTATCATTCACATAAATAATAAGTACAACAAGTCCAGAGATGATTTTTAATAAAAATAGAATGACCAGAATGTGAATGCCGAAATTGAAACTTGAGCACTATCTAGCTTAATTTATCAAACCACACTCATGGGCTTTGTTTTAGGCCATATATCACCTTCTTGAGTCTGCAGACTTTGGAACACTCCCCCTGACTAACAAAACTAGGTGGTTGATTCATATAAACTTCCTCATGTAGGTCACCATACAAGAAGGCATTTTTAACATCAAGTTGATAAAGAGGCCAATATTTATTGACAACTATAGAGATAAGTACTTTCATAGAGTTGAGACGGGCAACACGAGAGAAAGTTTCAAAGTAGTCCACTCCATAGATCTAAATATTGCCTTTTACTACAAGGTGAGCCATTAGTTGTTCAATAGAATCATCCAATTGATGGTTAATAGTAAAGATCCAATGACATCCAACCGTTGGTCAGTTTTTAAGACGATCAACAAGATCTTAGGTCTTGCGATCTTGTAGGGAAAACATTTCTATTTCCATAGCTTGACACCAGCCAAGATGTTGAAGAGATTGTGTAGCATTCTTTGGCACAAAAAAAGAAAAAAGAGCAGTAGTACACCACACAAAGCTAGCATGAAGATTAGTGGTATACCAAAAATTATGAATTGGATGTTGAGTGCATGAACAAACAACTTTCCTTAGGTTGATAGGAAGATGTAGGCTAGAAATTACTTGAGGGTGTTGTGACATACTGACAAGGGAGGAATTGGTTGTTGAGGAGCCAGGGGGATCTGTAACCGTGGGTCTTATCATGGACACCTCTTTAGTTTTGTCAGTGTGATCATGTTCTACTACCACAGGAAGAGGTGTAGGAGCCACCATATCACTAGATAAAGCAGACCCTTCGTAAGAGTAGTGCAGTGTGTTTTCAAAGAAAACAACATATGCACTCACAAACCATTGTCGATTGACATGATCATAACACCGATATCCTTTTTGAGTTCAAGAATATCCTAGAAAGACACATTTAATGGAGCAGAGGTCAAGTTTAGATATCCCAGGGTGGAGATTCTTAATAAAACAAACACTGCCAAAGATATGTGGTGGAATTGAAAAAAAAGGTGCATCAGAGTAAAGAAGAGAGACATGGACCTGATTATGTAACACAGAAGAAGGCATACAGTTAATTAAGTAGCAAGCCGTAGAAACAAATTCAGGCCAAAAATGTTTAGGAACATGAAAGTGAAGAAGAAGAAGAGTGCGTGGTATGTCAAGTAAAGGACGATTCTTCCTTTCTACCACACTATTTTGTTGCGGTGTGTAAGGGAAGGAAGTCTGATGAATGGTACCCCAAGACATACAAAGAAGATAAATTTTTTTTTGCATAAACTCTAAGGCATTATCAGTTCGTAAGATTTTGACAATAACTTTGAATTGGGTTTGGATCTCAGTAAAAAGGTGGTGATAGTTTGCAAAATGGTAGTATGATCCTTTAGTATAACCAACCAAGATGCCATAGAATAATCATCAATAAAGGTCATATAATAGAAATATCCAGACAAGTTAGAAACAGAACATGGACCCCAAATATCAACACGAACAATGTCAAATAGATTTTTAGAACTTATTTCTTGCTTCTTATGAAAAACATCCCAAGTTGGTTTGCCAAACTGGCATGATTCACCCAAAACTTTTTTCTTAGAAATATTTGGAAATAAACAACAAAATTTAGCAGTAGAAGGATGCCTTAGGCGATAATGCCATTGTAGACTAGTCATGGAAGCAGATAATAGAGCAACAACAGATTGTTGCACATCCAGGTAGTACAGTCCATCTGGTCCCTCATGGCCCAAATTAATCCTCTTCCTCATATGGAGATCCTGAAACACACAACCCTCACTGTCAAAGGTAATTGAGAAGTGAAGGTTCTTAACAATTTTACTAACAAATCATAGATTAAGAGGAAAGCGTGGAACCTATAAGATAGATGTCAAGGATAGATTTTTAGACAGAGATGTAGTTCCAACGCCATGGACAATAAACTGAGTCCCATCTGTAAAAATCACAAGTGGAACTTTTGTAGTCTTAAATAACATAGTGAAGAGTTTGGAATAGCCATAAATATGGGTAGATACACCAGAGTTGATGAACCATTTATTTTTTTAGTAGTAACAGGAGATGTAAGTAAGGTAGAGGAATCTCCTTCTGTAGCATTTTTTGGAAATGATAGACGTGCTTGGAGGAGTTCTTTAAACTCTAAGCAAATCCACTCAACCATGGGTTGATTAGAGCTTGAGACAGTAGCATTTGAGTCTGAGTCTTTACATACATCAGATGAGATTTGATTTTCCCATGCAGGTTTACCATGTTTTTTTCAACAATGGTCTTCATTGTAGTTCATGCACCCATAGAAGTTGTAGAAGAGGTTGGCATGAGGTGGTTGAGGTTGACCTCGTCCAGGGCTAGAAGGAGGACCTCTTCTAGGAGCACGTCCACCATAGTCTCGACCACAACCACGTCCATGTCCTTGACCAGAATCAGGGGAGTGAACTACAAGGACCGAGTGATAAGAAGAAATAACAGACATAGAGGGCCATAGAAGGAAGATGTTGAACACACTTTAGAACATCCCTTAGTGTACGTAAGGGATCACTAGATAAGGTTTAGTCTACCATGTGTGCAAAGGAATGAGGAAAACCAGCCAAAAGTTGTACAAGTTGAAGTTTCTCACATTGCCATTGAACTTCTTTGATATCAGTAATGAGTGGATGATATACTTCAAATTCAGTGCAAAGTGCTAAATACTAGTTGCAATAGTCTTCTACAAGGTCGTTAGTGTAATACTCCATTTAAGCTAAGTTCTTGAAGATATTGAAGACCTTCTTTGGGTTTTGCTGATGTGAGTACACATGGGATAGTTGATCCTACATGGCTTTGGCATTTTGTAGGCAAAGAAGAGACTGGCTGATCTTTGGTTCAAAATTGTTCACCATCCACATCATGACCTTGGAATAATCTTTGGACCATTGATCTTAGGTTTGTTTGGCTTTGTCATCTATTGAGACATCAGGAGGATCCTTAGCAGCAGAAGAGATATGAGAGTAATGTCCTTGGGCTTTGACATAGAGTTCAAATGATGTTGCCCAAAGATGGTAATTTGATCCATCAAGTTTCATGGTTGTAACACACAAGTTCCATGAAAGATTTGGTGTCATCATGGAATCCAAAGAGATGGCACTCACAAAGATGCAGTACAAGTGGTACAAAAGGGCATATTTGGATGACAAGATTTGAGAAACTCGTAGTAGAGCAACAACAATAGTAGAAAACAATAGCAAAGGAGCTGATCTAAACAAACCATATAGGGGTAGAGGAAGTAACATCCAGATCCAAATAGATCAAGGAACCCACATAGGGGCAGAAGATAGCAGAAATAGATCTAGATCAACAAATCTGAGAAACCAACATAGGGGAAACAAATAGCAACAACAATAGAGTTGGATCAATAGATCCAAGAAACCCACATAGGGACAGTAGATAGCAGCAACAGTAGATTTGGATCAAGAGATACAAGAAACACACATAGGGGAAATAGAGATAAGAAACAACCTATGCTGACATGGTGTGACATTCACTCCACCATTTGGTGTAAGTAGGAAAAGAGGTGAGACCTTTTAGGTTTTCAACATGCTATTCTGGGACTAACTAGAAGAGTAAATGATGGAATGTAGGTTGATGGGGTGGAGGTTGATGCGTTACAGGTTGATGGTGTGGTGGTTGATGGGGGTAGAGGTCGATGGGTTATAGGTATATAGTGGTGATGGAAGGTGAAGGGTTGATGGTAGGTTGGTGGGTTGATAGGTCTATGGTTGGAAGGTCGATGGGTGGAAGATGAAGGGTTGGTCAATGGGTGGAAGATGAAAGGTTAGTCGATGGGTGGAGGTTGATGGTGAAAGAGGAAGGGTTGGTCGATGGGTGGAATATGAAGGATTGATCGATGGGTGTAGGTTGATGGGTGGAAGATGAAAGGTTGGTCGATGGGTGGAGGTCAATGGGTGGAAGAGAAAGGCTTGGTCGATGGATGGAGGTTTATGGGTGGAGTTTGATGGGTCTAGGTCAATGGGTGGAGGGTGGTGGTGATGAAGGTGATGAAGGGAGAGGGTGACTAGTTGGTGGGAATGGTGGAAATGCTAGAAATGGTGGAGGTAGTGGGGGGGTCGATGGTAGGGGAGGGGCGTCGATGGGTGGGATTAGGGAGGATGGAATACATCTTATACCATATAGAATGGGAAAATATTTATTTGATATATTGGAAAAGTTACAATGCATTCTCTTTTATACAAAAAGAGAGAAAGGGAGAACCAAAACTAGGAAATATGGGATAAAAAGTAAAGATAAAGACAAGACATGTCCTAAGAACATAACAAAACACACATTACAAGATAACAAAACACACAACACAAGATAACACATAAATCATATATACTAATAATGAGAAATGTAACACCCAGACCCACTGCCCAAGGCTCTTATAGAGTTTCAAGAATAATAACTGCCCCTACATACCACCATTGGCCTTAACTGTACACATTGTCCTCACTCACATACAAGTTGGGATCAGCTTCCTACATGATAAATTATCCTAGTACTACTCTGGGTTGAGCACACTTAACTAGAGAGTTCTTTAGTGATGGGCTCCCTGAAAAGGAGGTGCACCTTGGTGATATGGGAAGTCAATTCATTCCTTTTGAGATAATTTTATCCAAGGACTCAAATAGACATTAAATTTCCTCATCTTAGACTCTTGATGTCCTCGTCAAGGCTCAACTATATGTCCTTATAATATTTCCATGTTTCAGTGTAGAGCCAAAGTAGCCCATGGACACCTAGGACTCGATCACGATACCAACACAAGGGTGGATACATCACCACATATAGCCCTTTCCAACATGCCTAGACTTCCCTCTCTAACATGCCTGGGCCACACGACTCAAGACTGACATGCCACATGCCCATGTGGGTCCTACTTACTGGAGGGGTTTTGGCTCTGATACTAATTGTAACACCTGGGCCCATTACCCAAGGCTCTAGTAGAGTTTTAGGAATAATGACTGGCCCCACAAACCACCACTGGCCTTAACTATGTGCATTATCCTCACTCATGCACAAACTAGGATCAAATCACCCATCCTAGTATTACTATGGGATGAGCATGCTTAACCATAGAGATATTTAGTGATGGGCTCCCTAGAAAGGAGTTGCACCTTGGTGATATGGGTAGTCCATTCATTCCTTTTAAGATCATTTTATTTGAGGCCTCAAATCCTGGGATGTTACAATAACCATATCTTGTTCAATGAAAAAGATCTGAAGAAGATGATACGGAAACACAAAAAATGACAACAAAATCTTATGCTAAGGAACCCTCCTCATCTATCGTAGCCCATATAGCAAAGAAATCCTAGTGGCTAGTTAACCCTCCTCAACTATCACACCCCATATAGAAAAGAAATCCTAGTGGATAGTTCTTCCCGTAATCATGGATGACTCATCCAAGGCATAAGGGGATGATGATGATGATCCTCCTCATCAGATAGACCAAACATAGAACACTCTCCCAACAAAGCTACCCATAGATCATCAACATAACAAAACCAATTGTGCCTACTATACACCAAAATGTGCAGGCTGGCAAAAGACACAATTCTATACAAACACAGTACACTTTGATATCTACATAGGCCCACACTATGTAGTCACTACATAATTAGCACACACATACCAACACTCTATCAACCCATCATATCGATCGCCATATTTTACACAATCCACCTCGCCAACACCAACAAGAAAACCATATGGATGTGTCGAGTGATCAACCAAATCATCAGGAAAAACCATCACCTCATCTTCAACATTCTCCTCCTCACTCCTAGAATGAGTAGTATTATCACAATAACATTGGTGACATGTTTGGAAGAGGATTTGACTGCTTGCGTGAGGTAATATTCAAACTACTATTTCTTTAGCTAACATTACCTCAAAAGTGCATGTCAATAATTCATAATTTTTTCCATCTAACCAACACCCACTACTTTATGAATCCCTCCCACATGAAGTTGAAGCATTAACATCCCTCCCAAAGAAATGATACACACATCTTCTAGATGGAAATGGAGGTAGTATATTTGTAACATCCTAATTTTGAGTTTAATAAAATTAGGGTCTTAATATAAATTTTCTCCGCTAATTAAATTCAAATCTTGGACATCAATGCATATCAACCCATATTAAAAACCCAAAATTTCAAAATTTAAACTAGACACTTCAATTGAACCCTAAGGTGACAATAACACCAAATTATTATGTTTAAATCATGTTTTATTAATTCAAATATAATTGTACGTTATCAATCCATTTGTAATTCAATTTCATCAAATATGACCCTAATTAGTCATTTAGTGATACATAGGGGGTTAAAGTGAAATTAAACCTATGAATAAGAATAATTTGATCTAATAATATTTGGGTAAAGTTGAATTGCTAATATCGGTATTTGCACAAAATATGAGACCCTACTTCTTTCAGATAATCTTGGAAGGTTAAGTATGTGTTTAATTTTAAAAGGAAATAATGAATGTTTTGACTCTCAAAAGTAATATAGATGGATTTTCGATTTTCTCACACTCAACTTAAGTAACACAAGAAGTTTGGTCTCTTTATTTGACCCTAGGTCCCTCAAATGGTTAGAAAGAAATTTTCTATGATTTAAATCCCTAGACATACTTATTTTTTTAATGTTTCATTTCCTTTAGATTCTGATTAACCTGTTGTCACATGAATGAGGAGTAGTTTGGGTCATACCTGGGGCCACAGATCCCTATGCAGTCAGATATGGTGTCTCATTCATTTGAAGTCCAACGTGCCATGGTTTCTTACAGTCCACATCTCATCCACTTATGCTCACCTTACTCACGGTACCTGAAACACATCACCAGCTTCCCGTCTTACTTCCAAGGCCAACATGAATCGTGTAGTGGCCTTCTAGAAGTCATGATCTTTGGGAAACACTGTAGAATCCATTGGCAGTCATTATAGAATCTTAGAAATCATTCATTTGAGCTCTTATCCAGATAATTAGGATTTCATCAACCTCAAGAACATGATTAGGGTTTTTTCAAACTAAGAACAAAAACTAAGATCTTCTCTAAGAGAGTGGTAAGCGGGTCCATGCACTTTGAGTATTTAGTATGAGTTTTCAATCGCCTTATGTTTATCGTATCATGATGATCAAGTTAAACTATATGCATAGCCATTTACTTCAATTTGAATATTTATTGAGTCAACATTATTATATAATTATTATACTTTAAAGTTATATTTCAAGATTCATGTCATGATTCTATGAAATTTAGATAAAGTAAGGATTGGTCAAGTTAATGATCAGTCATGTAATGGGTTGCATTATTTTGTCCAAATCATGTTAATGTTGAGCCTTTGGGCCTTATGAGTTCATTTAGAATGCCAATTCAACCTACGAGCCTTTTGAGCACAATTAGTGCATAAGAGTAGAGGGCAATATAATCAACCACCAAGATAAAATTATGTGAATCCAAATATATTGTTCATTTAGCTTCATGATCAAGTTAAACTTAGGTTACACATAATTTACTTTATGTCCCTGCATTCATCTCAGGCAACCTTCCCTTTCTATGGATTGGTGCCATGTCGGCCTTCCCTTATGGGGCTTTGTTCCATGCCAGTCTTCCCTTTTGGGGCTTGACTTCTTTGTGACCTTCTGGGTACAACAAGTTAACATGTCCAACCACAACAACAGTATAAGCCTGCACAAGAACACCCCAAGCTCCATCACTATTGCAAACTTATGATCCTGAGCATCCAACTCAGGACCAGGACTCCTCACCTCAACAAGAACTACTCATGACATTGTATATTTGTAAGCATTCTTAAGGGAGGTTAACATAGAACATGGGGAAGAAAACAGAGGTCCATCAACCATTATTGTCCTCATTCCTGTAGATTTTGATATGACCACATGCATTAGGCTTTTTGAGGATGATATACAAATTATCATGCACCACAAATAAGATGAAGATGATTATCTTATTGTGTTCTGTCATAATAATATTTGTATCATGGGATACAATCTATGAGATTCTCAAAAAATTGGCAAATACATGGCTTTGAATGTATGTGCTCCTACTAATCTCTTCTCGGTCAAGAATTTGACAGTATCTATATGATTGGTTAGAATCTAATGAATGGTCTCTCCTTTAGGGAAAGTCTCAGGTAAAATATCTCTTAATTCAACATCTACAAAGTCTCAGGTAAAATATCTCTTAATTCAACATCTACAATTGGACATTCCCAAGTTCATCTTTCCAGCTATCCTGTATGATAACCATTGAACATTGATCTTGATTCACAAAAGAATAGAAGGTAGTATTTTAAAATAGGTAAGACTACTTTTCAAACTTGTGGGTCTTAAAAAAACCCATAGGTGTCAACAAAAAAATAGAATGTTGAACTAAAATCTATGCTTGAGGGCTCACTAATTTAATTAGCAAACATGGCAAAGGGTTCAACTCTCAACAAGGGAATAAGAAATGGAGCAAGCCACAATTCTACCACTGTAGTCTCCAACACTATGGCTTCTAAGTCTTTTACTGGATATATTCCTTATTTGTTCTACATGAAAAGCTAGAAGATTGGCAGATAGGAAAATATCATAGCATGCATGATTATTATGCGATCCAATTTTTCCTCCCAATTGGCAAATGAAGAACACTATTTCAAATCCATATTAAATCTCACCTATTGCACTTTTATCTTACTTTAACACTCCGAGGACAAGGTGCATGATAAGTTTTGGGGGTGTAATCTAGTGATGGTGGTATAATTTTATTTTATTTATCACTTTTTAAAATCTTAATATATTCAAAGGAATAGCCCATTTTGATGCTATGGATGTTTTCAATACTCATAGAACCTACTCTAGTTGTTCTCCAAGCTATATACATGGATTTTTGTTCACAAGGAAATGAGTTAGGACACCTATTTATTCTATAATGATTGATCATGTTGTCACACCATTCTCCTAGTAAAGCTCTCAATTTATACCAATATGACTCTAAGCCCATTAAATATCATCAAGAAGGTCTTTTCCTAGACTAACTCAAAATAAATTTACCCTCATGCTCTATCAAAGAAGCACACTCCTAGATAAGGAAATATATACCCCACCGCCAGTTCCACAAGAATCCTAAAATAAATTTCCCCATAAGAGAGAGGAATAAAAAACAAAGTGTGAAAAAAATATGGGAGCTGTTCCATGTTTAGAAGGCAAGGATGTTAACCAAACGGTGTATCAATGTTCTTAATAAGGAAGATATATCATCTCTATTAGTAATATTTAAAGCAAATATCATACACCCCTAACTACCAGTGATGTTCATCAACAACATAACAATATGGGCTAGTGGTACATAGGATGTGAAATCACTGATTTTAAGGAAACTGGCTTGGACTGTAGGGACCACTTGTCTGCTAAACAAATCTATAGTTGAATGAACCAAAGAAATTAAGGGATTCATCAGTATTATCACAACCGTCCTCCATCCACCACTCTAAAAATGAATATGTGAGTGAAAGCTACCTTAGAAGGGAAGTGTGTATCATGAGATAGTACATGATAATTTTTTTAGTAACACATTAAAAAAATGAAAGTAAAGAGTATCGATGCAATCTAGAGCCATTTGATGATTTTAGGAATATGAATCATTTGGAGGTTTTAATATCATGTTGATAAGAGGCTATCATAAGGACATTATCTTTCATCATATATGATCTTTGCATGTCTTACCTGATAACTCATTTGTCTCTACATTATGATTCTTATGATCAACTTGAGGACACGGTAGATTCTATGTTTGGTGGTGTTGATAACATCCACTTATATGTATGTTTCATGGTTTATTTTCCTTGTAGTCATCATGAATTACATGCACACTACTTATATATCTATCTTTTTAGAGCCAAGTTTGTTGAATACCCCTTTAATTGATCAATTCTTTATATGTCAAGAAAATGGACTACATTGGATATAGCATGATCAATATCTATTGATATCCATCAATCGAGGGATACTCAATTGAATTACAATGACTTATCATTATGATGATCGATGTCCATAAAATGATCAACATCAATCTACTAATAAAGATTTGTATTTGATTGATATTAATCAAAGTACACTAATTAACATTTTCAACTAAGGGATCATGATCGAGCATGGTTATAAAGCATCAACGTGGATATTATCAAGCACTTTCTCAATTGCATGATAGACACAAATCAAGTAATATGTCATACAAGGAACAATTGAGTATCCATCATGATAGACTTCAAATGAAGTTCCAAAATTTCACAAGTGCTCAATTCACCATTTGATCATCATGTCAATCAATCAAAAGTAGTCAAGTAAGATGATCAAGGACTGATGTTGATGAGTCACCACCACATGGATGAAGTATTAGCGAATACTATTTAGAGTTGTACCTATAAACATGACCAGTTTTGAGGCATCTTGACTTTGACCAATAAAAAGATATGTTGATCTTCTAAGTCAAATACCTAGAGAGACCTTGATTATCTCTAAAGTAGTGGACTAGTTAACTTTGGCACACAAACACTCACCAATACTTGACTCAATCGACCAACTAGATTGACCTCAAAGCTCAATTGATCACATGAGAGGAGAAGATTCTAAGTCAAAAGGTGGGTGGGTCTTTGAGGATCTATGCTTGTAATCAATCTCTTTTATCAATATTTTTATTTTATTTTATAGTTTTTGAAGGCAATGGTTATTTCAAATTGTAATTTGGTAATGTCCATCCACATCATGTGTAGCTAACCTCGTAAAATTGGGTTGGGATCGACTAGCTGTTAGGCACTTCCAACCATGTGATTGTTCTCCTTATATATATTATTACATGTTTGGTTTCCTTACTCATGTTTTAATGCACTGCATGCACAATCAACTACCTTTTTGTGATGTTTGATCCGAACAACTTTGGAGGAAGAAGTTTAGGAAGGTCTAAAGTTTGGAATAGAGAGAATCCACGATAGTGAGAATCACTAAAGTAATAGTCATATATTTATGTTCGTTAGAAATTTTCTTGCCATCTTGAGTGAAATGCATCCTTTGAAATAAATATACTCCTCATATCAAGAGAGAGAAAAGTGTTAGATACTATTGAGGACTACTTGTATAAAGGGATTTAGAATATAAAATAGAAGGGAATATTATAGGTTAAGAGTAAGCTTGATTTGAGAAACCAACCCACGTTTCCACTTATCATAATCTTTATTATATCTCATTACCTTGGTAAGCTATGTTTCTTCCTTGTTAGCTAATTCATTCCTTTATAGAACACTCAATCTAAATTTTTGTTTTTACATAGCTAAACTAAGATCTTTAGTTACTTATGTAATTTCCACCCTGATCCCCGTGTTTGACCCCATTTACTATAATAGATCCTGGTTTTCATTGTCAACATTTCTTGAAGTTAGGTATAATTTAAAGTCTAATTTATTTAGACTAGGAAATCATGCTTGCACCTTTGAATCAAGTTTAGAGCCAAACAAATTTTGGCACTATTGGTGGGGACAAGGCTAAATGGTAAGCATCTAGAAGTTAATGTCTACTTACATTTTGCCACACATTTTTATGTTCTCTTATCAACTTCACAATTTTCACTCTAGCATATCTATATGGAGAGTTAATACCCATAAAGTAACTATACTTACATTGTTGAATGTTTAGTTAGTTTCTAGATAAGGAGTAATGGTAACATGAGTTTTGCTTTTATTCCTATGCACAATCTAATACTAGGTATGTAGTGATGAATCTGATTCCTAGTGTATATTCCACTGGATTAAAGTAAGTACCATCTCTCTAATTCAAGGAAGGAGGTTTGGGGGAAATTCAGATGATTAAAAAGCTTACAACACATCAATGCTTTCAAGGCAATATGTGACACTCAAAAGATCCAGTGGGTTCTACAAGAAGCTCTCTATGCCAAGGTTTTCAATTTCTCTTTACGATGTTAAGCTATAGGGTGGTACCTTAAGGTGATAACATTGAGCATGCCAAAGGTTTCATCAAATTATTATTTGATGTACAAAGAACCATTCATTTCTACAACAAGAACATTGATTTCAATAAAAAAATTGGCTGGAAATATGTATGAAGCTTTGGAATGATTTCAAATTTTCCAGAGGGAGTTCCTACAACATGGTTTTTATTAGTCCTTCTTAATAACAAAATTTTCATTAGTTTAACTCAACTCAAGAATAAATCTATCAATGCCACAAGTGGAAGTGATTTCCTTGAAAAAGGTGTGACCGAGTGCGCACAAATCATAGAAAACATGGTGTCAGAACACTCAATGTAGGATTTCTAACATGGAGCCACCAATAATGATGGTTCACTGGAATAACTTGAAGATGAAAGCGCTATTGTCCCGTTAACAATGAAGCTAGAAAAAATTACCACAAATATTCTCTCACTAAAATTCTAGAGAAGAAATCAAGCATTAGAAATAGTAATGCAATGCAACACTTGCAGTGATCATGGACACCTAGCTCAGCGTTGCACATATTTTGAACCAGTAAAGAAGCCCAAACCAACAAAGGGTTTCCTGTGTCAATTACATGAGTCATGTGATCCAAGTTTATCCTATGAAAACACAACTATAGCTGAAAGGTCCCATCTTTTGAGTTAACAAGCAAATAGTTTCTGGATAGGGAAATCCACATCTACTATGGGGAGATGCCAAAATCCACATGGTTCCCAATAATCCAATAATATCCAACAAAATAGAGGATCCAATCAATAATTAAACTTTAATGGGAAGAAATGATAGATTTTTCTCAATCAAAAACAAAATTCAATTAACCAATTGAACTCCTTGATAGAACAACTAGGACATGCCATGTTTAGAAATACCAACTTGATGAACATAATGAAAACCCATATGGGATGGTGACCACACAAATCAATGACCAACAAAAGCATAATAGGATGATTGTCTAGTACTTGACTTTAATAGACACATCAATCAACAATTCAGGAGGTCAGTTCCTTTCTAGCACTAAGAAAAATCTTATAAATCATGACTATGCAAAGATCATCACCTTACTATCTTGAATAGTTCAAGATACTCCTTTCACCTCAAAATGATCAATGATTGATTGAAGATGATCCTAAAAATCCCTTAACAAATCAAGATCCATAGAGAAACATAAAGTAAGAAATGTTGCACACGAAATGAATGACACCACAATAGGAGGAAAGATTATTGGACCTTAGGCAACAAAAGCACCTTTCCCTTACATGATAGTGAAATCTCAACTTGAAAAGAGGCACACATTTGTTTTAGAAATGATATAGAAAATACACCTGGAAGGGCCACTTCTATATGCAATCAATGAAATGCCTACCTAGAAAAAGTTTCTTAAGGACCTCATCATGAAGAAACACAAGTTTGAGGAGACACTACAACAACCATTCCCATCAGCGGCCTTTCATAAATACCACTAAAAAAAGCCAGTAAACAGGTTTAGCGGCATTTGTTGACATTTAAAAAAATGCCTCTAGTGCCAATGCCACTAGGAAGATAGTGGCTTAAGTTGTAAAAGCCATTAAACATTTGTCTTTAGTGGCCTCGAATAAATGCCACATAAAGGCCACTAAACCATCATTTGGCATTTATAGAAAAACCACTATCCATCATTTGGCTTTTATACAAATGCCACTGTTTTGTAAAATGTTGTTGTATAAAATAGTTTTGATTGAATGTAGTGGCTTATGAAAAAAGCCAATAATGACATACTAGTTCTGCATTACTAATTTTTTATGGATTTTAGTCAGTCAATTTGTAGTTCATGATCAAGTTTCCTAATTGAATGCCAATTGAAGCCGAACACATTTTTCCAGAAGTATTGAACTTTTTTATTTATAATCAAATGATAATTACATGGGGAGGACATTTTACCTTGCCCCTTATATTCAATACAACACCATCACATATGACTATATATGGTACACATTCTAAACATGATCACTAACTGGATATCAACTCAATTTGCACTTGGAGACCCCCCAAAGGAATACAAACTCATTTTCTTACAAAAACATACAACTCCATTCTAGCATTCCAAGTAGTTGTGAGCTTCTACAAGATTAGACCAACTACACTGCAATGAAGGTTCATCCTTCTTCTTAGCTGCAGTGATAGCATATGATAATTCGGCCATAAAGTCATTAGATTCCTCAGTAGGTTCTTCCTTCTTCTCTTCCACCTTGACAGAAGAAGCCGCAGGTGCAACTGCATAGCCTGAAGCAACAACAGGGGCAGCAACAACTGCAAACTTGCTAGGATCCTGCCATGAAGTGAGCAAAAAGTTGAGCACTTGCATGCAAATGTAAGACAAAAAAACTTACAACACTAGCATGCAATAAGATAGTATTAGAGAAGATAGCACCATTGCCAAATTTATAAATAAGGTCATCTTTAGTAAGGTCAAGGACCTCAGGGATGAATACAGATCCACTGTCATAAACTGACATCACAACCAATACATATGAGAAGGGCCTAATGCCGAGCTTTGCAAGAAGGGCAGCCTCACAAGAACACACCTTCTCACCACTCCTAATAAGTTCGACAGGGGTGATAATTTCAAATTTACCATTCATATTATGTCAGCTGAATAGAGTTTGCCACGCAGCAAAGCTTTAGACATTTAGCTAAGCACACAACTAAGCAGATTATAGAAAGGGGACAAAGCTGACAATCTTGACAATTATGTAAAAGCAAAAGATTGTAATCAAACTTAATCTCGTCCAGTGTTCTCATAAAACTATAGTCTATACATAATAAGTTGAAAGAATTTTAGTAAGGTAAGAAAGCATAAAATGATTAATAAGAGCAGAACCTGGTGAAGGCCTTCATGTTGTTATAGATAGATCTCCCTTCGTCAACTACAATAAATATGTACTAAAGTTATCATCAGCAAGAACCATGTCTGAAGCCTCCTTGGCAACCTGGACTGACACATAAAAAGAGAAGAAACATCATTATCGATAATAATTACTAAAAGACAAGAAGATAGATATACAAATTCCCATAGAGAATATAATCACCTCAGCTCCAGAAATTCCCAT
This sequence comes from Alisma plantago-aquatica, assembly GCA_963693085.1. Lineage (NCBI taxonomy): Eukaryota > Viridiplantae > Streptophyta > Magnoliopsida > Alismatales > Alismataceae > Alisma > Alisma plantago-aquatica. Next base: position 554,167,749 of record OY856414.1, on the reverse strand, counting down.
GGCAATACCAATGTCTGCCATTTTCAGAGCAGGTGCATCATTGACACCATCACCAGTCATGGCAACCACCACATGTAAAAAACAAGTAACTGTAAAACATGCAAGAAGAATTTCCAGAGTAGGAAGCAAAAAGACATTTACAACCTTATCTCTCGAGAATGGCCTTTAATCTCTTGGAGAAACCATTCTTACTTGAGGCTTCTTCGTAGACTTCTCCACCAGAGCATAGTTCTGACATGTTGACAATGACTTCATGTACCTCTACAGAGAAATTAGGATGCAAAACTATAGAGGTACACAAAGTCATTGTCAACATATCAGTAACAGTGGAGCTAACAATAGTGTTAGTGAAGAGGATTGCATAAAAATGAAGTCTGATTGCATACACCTACATTAAGGCAAGGCAAAAGGTGATCATCATTGTTAGTAAGTTGGACATTAGAATTTAAGCAACTTTTACATACTATTTTGGCTAGGCTACAATACATCAACATAGCTGATCAGACAACCTTATCTCTCGAGAATAGCCTTTAATCTCTTGGAGAAACCATTCTTTCTTGAGGCTTCTTCATAGACTTCTCCACCAGAGCATAGTTCTGACATGTTGAGAAAGACTTAATGTACCTCCGTAGAGAAATTAGGATGCAAAACTGTAGAGGTACACGAAGTCATTGTCAACATATCAGTAACAGCAGAGCTAGCAGCATTGTTAGTGAAGAGGATTGCATAAAAATGAAACTCTGATTGCATACACCTATATTAAGGCAAGGAAAAAGGTGATAATCATTGTTAGTAAGTTGGACATCAGAATTTAAGCAGAACATACTACTTTAGATACTACTTTTAGATACCACTTTGGCTAGGTTGCAATACATCGAAGGAGCTGATCAGACAACCTTCTCTCTCGAGAATATGCGAGATAATCCAACACACATAGAAGCATGCGACTAAAATATGTCAGATACATTTTAGACAGTGGAAACTTCATGCCAACGAAATAGGCATATATAAGTCAAATAATAATGACAAACTAAAATAAACATTGGTTGCTACTTTGAAATTTTCTCATTCAAAACTATCATCCTCATCACTTTTATATACACTTTCGTCATACTGCTGAATTTGGGATTGGTCTTTCTCAATTGTTGAACTATCAACAGTAATTCCTTCCATATCCAATCTAACTATGTCATAGTCTGCATTTTCATCCTCTGTTGTCATTGATGGCCCATCTCTAGGTTCACCTTGCACATAAGCTTTGACAGTCTCACTACAAGATGGATCTTCCATGCTGAATGTATCTCGTGGGGGAATCTTTATAGCAAAATGCCACCCTTTTGCAGTGACATGTTCTACATGAAATAATTGTCCAACTTTAGATGCCACTACATACGGTTCTCCAGTTGATTGAAGTCGTCTCAAATTAACAAGAGTCAACCCATGTTCGTCATGATTGATTGTCCTCTTAGAGTAGATGTCCACCCAATAACACTTAAATAATGTCACCTTAAAGTGTTCATAATAATTGAGCACAATAACATCCTTCAAAACACCATAGTAGGTAACATCTCTAGTAATTGGATTGCGGTCAGTGGTTTTAGCATAACAATCAGTCTTAGCTACCAGAAAGACTCCACTATTTTGTGTTGTTAGATGTCGATCTTTTGCTTTGGTATGGAATCTGTGACCATTGACAATATATCCCTTGTACTTAACGACCATTTGATGTGGACCTTGAGAAAGAAACTTGATTTTATCATCCACCATCTCTGTTCTTAGGAGTGTCTCAATCTAACACAAGAAAAGTTTGTTAGTATTTAATCATGAAGCATAACAAATTTAATTATGACAAATTAACTTACATGTTCCTTAAACCATCCATCAAATGAGTTACTATGTATTCTCTGTACCTCCTTTAAGGACTTATCAGGATGTTTTAGCCTAATGATATCATAGTGCTTCTTGAAAACAAAATATGTGCAATATGTAATTGGAATATGTAATAATATTTTAATAATAGAAGACAATTGTCACTAACTTACTTAATGTAGGGTTCAACTGCATCACAATTGAATAGTACATGCTTATAGGCTTGCTGCAATGTATGTTCATCCAAGACACATGCTATCATTTTACCAACACCATGACCTACTATCGAGAAAATCGACCAATCATCACTGTCATGTGTTGGCTCATTTTCTGAATTTATTTCGTCAGTATCATTTCTATTTGGCCGATTTATTTGTTTCAACCCCATCCAAGTATCTTGAACAAAAAGTAAGACACTCTTCATCTATATATCCTTCTGCTATTGATCCTTCTGGATATCTTTTATTACGAACATATCCTTTTAGGGTCTACATATACCTGATTGTTGGTATGTATGCCCTGAGAGCCAATCATGGGATGATTGGTGGGATACATTAAGATTGATTTGATAAACATCAAAGGCAAGCTTCCAATTCTTTCTGGTTCATTCATATGAGATAGTGATAGAACAGATTGAATGTCTAGAGAATGACAGTACTCAATGACGTATGCCTTCAGGTTCAGGACCTGGACGATGAGATCATACATATGCTAAGAGTTTGTACATTCTTGTTATGTCCCTAGTCGGATGTCATTGTGGAAGGTAGATAGACAGCAATGACACACAAGATTAGATTGTGGTGTTGGTTGATGACATAATCTCATTAGTCATGATATAGAGATGTCAAACCAAACACATAGGTACTTGTTTGAGAACAAGTGTACCAGACAGACCCACCGTGAGTTTGACACATGGAACCATGACATGGTAGTCACAATCAGTACTCATAGTGATGGTGGTGAGTGTGATTCTTTGACCTGAAATCACTACACTCAACACATGTCGTTGGGCACACTTTGACATCATCAAACGCAGTCCTGAAACATGGGTTGTTATAAAGGTGATGATTGGGTGGCTTTGACACATGGGGCTTTTGAGGGGTGAGTGATAGATATGGGATTTGTCCCTCCTGAGGGAGTTTGATATCCAAGGCCACTTGATGATTAGGATTGAAATAGGCGTGCGCACGCATGTGTGAATTAGTATGTGATATTGATGTCATACATATCTCTTCCAATCTACTCTGAGATCAAGAAAGTGAATGAACGTTGACAGGATGACTGTTCCATTCCTCGAGTTCATTCGAGATATCAGTGACAAAGGAATTATACATTCACTATAACACCATTCACGGATTGTAGGATTGAAAGTTGTTCTCCAACTTTCTACTTTCACTTGGGTAGCACTGATGTGTGACTAGGCACCACTCTTTGCTTGTGAAGTCATAAGTGTTAATGACTTTCACTGCCAATGTGAAATGGACCTGCAGGGTCACACACATAGGATTTAACCTGGAAGAGGAGTTTTGTCCGCAAACAATGTTTAGATTGATTACTAAAGGAGTTTAGTAGTTCAATTAAACACTCAATTGATTGATAGCTCAAAATCATAGTGTTCAAGGTGTTGGACAGATTGATTAGAGTATATGCTCATAGTTAGGGTGAAACAATTGCTTCAAGAGTTGAAATGATCGATTCAACTGGTGCAACCGAGCAAGTTGGGAAAGTAGGATTGGTGAGAATTTTCTTTTCATTTCACTTGCCCAATTTGATTGGAACAAGGATTGGTATTTGATACCAATTAGAAACAAAAGAGAAAAAGTCAATCGGGAACTGACCAGGGCCATGAACCGACCGGTTCAGAAGTGAACTGACCGGTTCAGAAGTGAACTGATCAGTTGAGGTGTCCTAACCGATTGGTTGAGGTGTCAACCGACCGGTTCAGGTCCCCAACTGACCGTTTCAGTTGTGAAACGATCGATTCAGGTTGTGAGTTGGTTGTTTTGTGGAAAATCTCGAACCCTTCTACTCCTGCCTTTAGTCCCATATTGCCCGAGATGGAGAACCCTATCCCATGACCCTCCTATATATATAGGGGTATTGGGGGCTTCTCAAAGTACAACTTAGTGTAAACCAGTTGCTATACAAAGTTGTCGTTCTCTCTGGTTTTGGTAACCGAGAGAGCCCGAGCAAGTGCTACCCGAAAAGGGAGGCACAGTAAGGGAAAGACAACTGCAGTTGCGACTGGTGGCAGGAGAGTGTGTCGGTGACTAGTACGCCAACAGGAGGGTGCGACTCCTTCCAATTCCTTGTGAGACAAGGATATTGGAGTTCCAGGTGGTCCGTGTGGACTACTTCAGAGGCGGGAGGTTTCTGTTGCTAGGAGGACAACCTTCAATCCCATCAGTCCCGGTCCGACCAGGAGCTTCACAGACACCGTCCAAGACCGGAGGTGAAGACCGCGCAAGGCGCGATGTATTGTCTCCGAGCAAGCCTCGGGACAAGGTATGATTCCACAAACCATCCTTTCCTATTGTATAGACGTTGACGTGTTTCCTTGTTCTGGGTTGGGGGAGAAATTTTTTGTTTCCACTGCCTTCTCTGCCTCCCCTAAAACCCAACACTGATAACAAAGTTGGCAAAAATATTATGACAAATTAAATTCCAATAGGTGAAGCCATCACGACGTATGAAAAGTTACCTTTCAATTGGATACATCCAATGGTACTGAACATGTCCGACTATCTTAGCTTAAAAATGAGATGGACTGATAGATGCACCATTATGTCAAAAAAAACATGGAGGGAAAATCTTCTCCATCTCACAAAGTGTCACAGCTATTGAATTTTCCAATGCAGCAAAATCATTTGGATCTATGACTTTAGTGCACAACCTCTGAAAATAGTGACAAAGATTAATAATACATGACTTAGCATTCTTACTGGGCAAAGACACAGTGACAGCAAATGGTAAAAGTTGTTGCATCAACACGTGATAATCATGACTTTTCATTGGTAGCATCTTCTAATCCGTCGGCCGTGCACATCTAGATATATTAGATGCATACCCATCTGGAACTTTGACAGATTTTAGGAGGTTGCAAAATGATATTTTTTTCTTCTTTTCTCATCGTATAGCAAGCTGGAGGTAGTATGGAATGTGTGCCAGCAGTTTGTGGATGAAGTGGAAATCTAATTCCCATATCCTCCAAATCCTTCCTTGCATTCAAGTTGTCCATACTTTTATCCTTCAGACCTAGCAATGTTCCAACAATACTCTCACATATATTCTTCTCAATGTGCATGACATCCAAATTGTACCTTACAATGTTAGATTTCCAATATGGTAGCTCGAAGAATATGCTTTTCCTATCCCAATTGTGTGTCAAATCTTTACCTCTCGGCCTTTTCTTACCAATTACAATGTTTCCGCCATCCAATTGTGACAAGATTTCAGCTCCAGAAGGAGGTTTAGGTGGACTCCTAAATTCTTGCTCACCGTCAAATTCCCTAGCTTCTTTCCAGAATCTGTGGCCAGCTGGTAAAAACCTACAGTGTCATCTGTAACAAACTTTACGGCTATGTGACAACCAATGTGAGACAATATCTTTATTACAATAAGGACATGCTTTGTAGCCTTTAGTACTCCAACTAGATAGATGTGCATATCCTAGAAAATCACTAATAGTCCATAATAAATAAGCACACATCTGAAAGAATTCCTTGGCTCTAGCGTCAAATGTTTGTACACCAGTACTCTATAGTTCTTTCAGCTCATCAATCAATGGATGCAAGCAAACATCTATATTCTGTGGCGAAGATGGTCCAGAAATTAGTAGGGACAACATAAAATATTGTTTCTTCATGCACAACCAAGGAGGTAAATTATATGGAATAATTACAACAGGCCATATACTATGAGAATTACTCATTGTCCCAAAAGGATTAAATCCGTCAGTGGCAAGTCCCAATCGAATATTTCTAGCGTATGTAGAAAATTCTAGATGCATAACATCAAATGTTTTCCATGCAGGTGAATCTACCAGGTGTCTTAACTTGTCATATTTTTCATATTCTTATGCATGCCACTTCATTAAGGAAGAGGTTTTTGATGACATGAACAACCTCCTCAGCCGTGGTATAAGTGGAAAGTGTCTGATCACTTTGGCAGGTGTTCTTCTGGGTTTGTTTACTAGCTCCTCATCATCATCATCTGGTGTTGAAGTCGTTAGCCATCTTGATTCTCCACATGTATCACAAACATCTTTATTAGCAGACTCCTTCCAAAACAACATGCAACCATTTCGACAAACATGAATCTTCACATAATGTAATCCCAACTCCTTTATTGTCTTCTTCAGCTCATAAAAGGAATTAGGTAATTGTTCTCCTTTTGGTAGCATTTTTTTAAAGAACTTAAGAATCATAGATGATGCTTTCTTACTCAAGGCATTAAGACAAACCAGGTGATAGAATTCTAGGATGCAAGAAAGTTTGGTAAGTTTCTTACACCCTGAATATAATTCTGTCTTAGAATCCTTTAACAAGATATAAAATTTGTCAACATTTAAATGTTGATCAGTAGCCGACTATACTCCTTCCATATTTTCATCTTCACTGAAACTCGAAAAAACATCATGCAACATATCTTGTAAATTTTCATCATCTAGACAATCACCCTGATCAGTTGGAGCATCCATTTCAACGTCGGCATCTTCTCCTTGAAATGCCCAAGAAATATAGCTTTGTAAGAAGCCATTCCACAATAGATGACTCAATGCAGTCTGTCTGGTGACCTGGTATACATTAGTGCACTTTCTATAAGGACATACAATCTTGTCTCCAATCACTGAATGTTGAAAAGAGAAATCCAAAAAGTTGGACACTCCACATAGGTATTTACTACTCGTTTGGTCATCCTCTGCTATCCAAGACTTATCCATTCTACAAAAATAGTAAAAAATATAACATCAAGAATTGTGACACCCGTTTGACTGGTGAATTGTGACAAATACTGTAAAAAATACATTTATTGGTGATTTCCTTATTTAAAAGTAACACAATTTCATTCTACAAAAATAGCAAAAAATACATTTATTGGTGATTTCCTTATTTAGAAGTAACAAAATTTCATCAAGAATTGAGACACCCGTTTGACTGGTGACTTGGTCGTTTTGTTGATGATGCTGTGTCATGGAGGGAGTTCCTCGTAAATGAATCAAATTAACATGTTCGGAAGCCAGATCTGGTCCTCTCGGCCAATTAGCATGTTATGAATCCACGCAAGCCAATTGGTTGTGGATACCTTAAAGTGCATTCACCATCATACTGAACGTCGATTATAGTTGTCGAGGTTCCATACTTTAAAGTCACTTGACCAAACATGTAGCGTCTTCCATTCAAATGACGCCACTGTCTAGTAATGGTGAGTTGTGCTAGTATACGATGGTCTAGGGTGATGTCCAGCTGTTCTATTTTAGGGAAAAGGACATGGGGGGTCGAGGCCCAGGCCATAGTGATTATTGTGAGTGGAAAGAGACTGCAAAATATTAGTACTAACAATTGTAAGTATATATAACGATGTTATATATTTTCAATAAGTATATATAATGATGTTACATATTTTTAGAGACAACTTGAGAAATACAAATCAGACTTAGATGGAAAGTAAGACGAGTATGTCATTATACCAACAATTATCGTAGTCTACATTATGAATTATTATGTCTGTTTTAAGGAGATCACTTATGAATTATTATGTCTACATTATGCTTTTCAATTATACTGATCGCTGCATTTCACATTACCTAGTTTCTCAAATGATTTTGTGGGAAGACCATGTAAACATCGAATAGAAAATACCAATCCACCATCTTAATAGGGAACTGATTAATTACATGTGATGTTTACATGAACTCTATAAGTCATATTCTGTTAACATCTTTGAAGTGCTATAGTTTCTTCATTCTTGTCTTTCTTCAAAATTATAACACTACAGATAAAAAGTACTAATAATGTATGTAGAACAGAAGTCCGATCCAAGGAAAATACCTTTTAAGTATTGTCGATTGAAATGGCTGGAAACAAGAGTGGACTACTATTAGTAAACAAGTTATTAGTCAGAATATGTTTTTTTATTCTGCTGCAAGGTTTCCCATTAATAGTTATTGATGATTTAGGATAACCTGCAGATGAACAAAAAATTCCAAGTGGCATGGCATTCGATACCTACATATTTTTTGTCCAAGCATGAGAATTGTTGACACTTTACATGCCTATTAGCCACCGGTCATGAAAGCGACCTTGAAGGAGGTATGTAAGCTACATCTTAGTTAATAGAATAGGGTGCGACGATGGTTACCTGAAGAGGATTGATCAGAGTCCCTCACTCAAGCTCGCCGACGCTGGAGGGACAAATTGAGTCTGCGGTGGTGCTTTGGCTGGGCTCGGTCCGCGAAGGCAGATGAGGAAGAACGAACAGTGCCTGAGTATGCTTCAATTGGGCTTGGTTCAAATAGGCGGAGGAGGAAGAACTAACGCTCGTGATTACATGCAAGGTGTCACTGCGGCACCGGCAACTTGACACTCCATAGCCAACAACTATTGGCACCACGGACAACAACTGGTGAACAACATGTGCCACCAGTCTCTCCCAGTCTGTAGACAATCACGAGCCACCAACGGACCTAGGGCACGATGGGACAAGGAGTGAGGAAGTCACACAGGGAGAGAGGAGGAGATCAGAAACATCGGGCTGAATGAGCGGAGAGTGCATCGCAAAGGGAAAATTTAATTTGGAGCGAGAAGTCATTATAGTTTAGCAAAATATTTCCTAATTTGGTATGGCAATTTAAGATTGCCACTAATTAGAAATAAAAACGCCTATAACTTTATGTCCTTTTCAGAAATCCTATAATAGGCAGTTCAGTGGAATTTTAATTAAAAATGCATGTATATTAGAAAGATAGTGCCTTTTTTTATAAATGCCACTTAAACAAATGCCACTAATGGGCAGTTTTGCTATAGCGATATCAAGCTATTCAGCTAGTCAGGGTGCCCGCAACATTCATCCAAGCCACCATGTCGGTGAAATATAAGGACATAAGAGATTTCACATTTTGCTTCCACATTGGGGATTTCACAGTAAGGCATGACCTAGATTATATAGGCTTCACATCACCCTTATGCCATTATTTATGACAAATAGACTAGGTTTTATTGATGTGATAGATTTAAGTATGTGAATCTAGACAATTCTTTCACAAAACTAGTAGGAGTCGCTGAAGATGTTCCCATCAGAATCAATAGATTCTTCATTATCTATGACATAATCATTATCTTTACCCTGAGAAACCCCTCTGCTAGAGCCCTAGTCAATATCTTAGGAGGAGTCATCACCAATTGAGTAGGGAATGAAGACATCAATTTCAATGAGAAATTCCATGCACATGGAATCAAGCTACTTCACCAACTGTTACAATAAACTATGTGTAGTGATTTAAGAATATAATGCCATAGTTAACCCACTCATGAGAGCACTCACAAATTCATCCTTTGGTAACACCAACCCAAAAGTAGAAGAAATACTTGCCCACCTAGATGTATAGGAGGAAGAAGGTAATGAAGAGATGACAACTAAAACAACAAAATACTATACATAGAACACTGATTGATGAGTCCATACCCAAGCCACTTTCTAAATTGAAGTAGCTTCATGAAGGACTCCAATATGAATTCTTGGATGACAAGGGAGTTGTTATTGTGAAATCTACACTTTTGAATGGACAAAGAAATCAATTTCTCACCTAACTCAAACTAAGAATAAAAGCCCCATGATAGTGCATTAGATGACATAAAATGACTCAACTCCATAGTTTTCATATACCAAATCAACCTAGAGGAAAAATCAAAACCAAAGGTTCAAGGGTAAATGAAACTAAATGACAAAATGCATGAAGTAGTCTAAAAGGAGGTTATCAAGCTATATGATGCTAGGATCATCTACACCATCAATGATAGCAAATTGGTTAGCCCGATTCTTGTTATTCCAAAGAAAGAAAGGATGATGGTTATGAAAAGAAGTGAAGGCCAAGGCCTAAACAACATAAAATCAACTAGGTGGTGAATGTGTATTGACTACCTCATGCTAAATTCTTCCATAAGAAGGATCACTTCCCTCATTCACTTATTGACCAAGTGCTTGAGCATTTGGCTCACCTTTCTTGTTTTTCTATGTGGATGGCTATTCAGGATTCTGTTAGGAGCCTATCCAACTGGATGACCAAGAGAAAACTATGTTTAGCTACATATACGACACATACCTTTTGAAAAATGGCATTTGGTACATGCAATGCCTCAATCATATTCTAACATTGTATGTTCTCTATATTCATTGACTTCATAGAAGAAATCATGGACATATTCATGCTCAATTTTTATATTATGGATCATCTTTTTAAGATTTCTTAAAGAAATTGTGTTGGTACTAAAATTCTATGAAGAGAAGCAATTGGTTTTGTATTGGGAGAAGTGTCAGTTCATTGTACTTGAAGGGATTGTACTAGAGCACAAAGTTCTCAAGCTAGCATAAAAGTAAAAAAGTGAAATTAAAGACATCTCTAAACTATCACCAATCTGATCTATTTGATACTCAATTTGTATATGTGTTTCATTTAGCATTATGTCTCAATTTTCACACCTTTAGTCCCATTTTCATGCATCATTTAATCATCTAGCACTGTATTTTTAGTTTTCCCCATCTTTTATGTCTCCTTGTGACTAATCCATGATTTAATGCTAGGTAATGATAAACTAATCAAATTGGTGAAGAAATGGAGCAACAAAAGCATTCAAGGTCTAGGATCACCGACACAAACAATCTACATCTAGACCATATATAGTCCAGTGGACTATGTTTCTGGATAGATCATATACGGTCTGACTGGTAGACTGTATACAATCATTTTGGACCGTAAATTGGGTTGTCAGTTACTCGTTTTGGGTGGTTTTTGAATTCCAAACCGCCCCATTTTGGGGGGAAATGAGGTTTAATGAGTTAAGGATGGTTGTGTAAAGAGGCGGGATCACCTCGGTACTAAAATTTAAAGGAAGTACAAAACATCCATTTTTAGAAAGATAAATATATTGAGGGATGCATGTATAATATTCCAAGTAAATAAGCATGCACCAGATACATTATGAAATGTCAATAACAGCGAAAATAAAAGTACAAATACTATTACATGGCTTTCATTGTTCATTACATGATTGTTTCCAAAAGAAAAAGATAGGAGAAAAGGATCTAGTTATAGCAACCTAGACATCCTTTTAGATAGTTTGAGATCTACTCCTGAGATGACTTCCTTCAAACTTGTCCTTCTCCTTGCTCAACACCAGCACCTGGGTGGTTGGGAAAGCACCCAGCAAAAGGGGAAAGAAAAACAAGGTATGTGTCACAAAACTAGTATAGGATAAAAAGATAAGTAAAGTAAATAAGAACATGCTAGGGTTCATCATAAGATGAAGATAACAAGAGTATGGGGCTATATTCAAAAGAAACTTGCCATTAACAATAATATTAAAAAGGATTTGCATGTAAGATAATTATGTCTACCTAACTAAATAGGGTTGAGGCACCTACCAGACCTCTAACCTATAGGTGAGGGGAGAATAAGAAATTCTCAGTCACCTACACAATTATATAGGGGAGAATAAAAACATTCCCCAGGGCGATTAAATACATGCCCTCTATGGGTGGTTGTACATAAGTATCACTACTTTAAATTAAATAGAACATAAATCTACATGCTAGAACAATAGTCATGGCAAGAGTAGTCATAATATTCAATAAGCATGGTAGTGGGGTAGAAGACCCAAACAAGAAGAAATTATAATCTGATTTGAGGCATGAACAACATTAAGATTCAAGAATAGAAGGTTTAGGGTTCATTTAAGCCTCATTAGGGAAATATAGGGTTTGGATGCAATCATCCCAACAGAGGGTGTAAGGAATTCTAATACCTCTCTTAATGATATCAATTACTAAATTTCACCACTTTAATTGAGTCCAAGTTCCACTTTGCCTATTTTCAATGTATTAACATGTATTAGAGTACATAGTGCACATTAATGTATAGAAACCCTAATTTCAGAACTTTTTAGAAAAAACCGAATTTAGCTTTTGAAAATATCACCAATGAACTTATTAGGTTTTCCTAATCAAGAAAACACATTTTTATGCTAATTTTGGAGTTACTAGGATTAAAATGTACTTTTTATGGTTTTTATGGATTAAATTCATTTTACAAAAACCACCATTCGTGAAACCATGAAATCAGACCATAAAAATATTTTTATTAGATAGAGATTAATTTTCCAATTCTGAAACATATTTATTTGTAAAATTTGGATAAGTGGATTATAAGATTTGAATTTTTCAATACTGACCAATAGGAAATCGCTACATCATCAAATCGATCGAGATAATTTAAGAGAGATGGAGAGGGAGAAAACACCATTTGACCCAAGATCAGGTTTGAGGTTTCATAGGTAACCAAACTAGAGCTTCTAGATAAGGTAAAATAGAAAGAAAGAAAAACCCTAGAAGAGCATGGTAAATAGAGATGGAGACCATCGATTTTAAACATAGAAGCATGAGTTTTAAGCATGTACTAAGCAATATATGAGAAGGGGGTTAACAAAACTTGCCTTTAGGAAGGTAAGAAGGTCCAAACAAAAAGGGTCCCAATATTAGAAGGTCTGATTGCTCCAACCCAAGCTCCTTTCTTGAGCAAAGATCACCTTTCCCGCTTTAGAGGTGCAAACCCTAGCAAAAGAGCACGAAGATGAGATGTTTTAGGGTTATAGGTGGAGTTTTACCATGGAAGGTCATGGTTAAGACCTAGAAGAATGTGGTAGGATTACTAAAAACATGAAAACAAGGAAGTAAAGGAGGATACTTACTAGTTTTGGTCAAAATCACCAAGGAGGAGCTTAAGAAATCCTAAATAGAGAAATTTGGAACCCTATGAGCCTTCTTCACCAAGGTAGGCACCCTCTTTTACCTTGGGACAACAAATTGATGGCCAAAAATAGAAGTAATGATTCTCTAAGCTAGATAAAAGAGAAGGAGATGATTTCTTCTTAGATTGGGAGGTGGGAAGGGGTAGGCATGGCTTTATAAAGAAGGGGGCATGCATGGGGTGTCTATGGGACTTTCCATGTGTCCTTAGGCTAAGGCTTCATGGACATGCAAGAAGACATCTCATAGAGACTTCTTGTATATCTAAGGTCGGTCCTAAGAGACCATGGAGGCTTTTAGGACATCCCCACTGTCCTCCAAACAAAGAAGTAACCCCATTAGTTGATAGCTTTTAAAGATAAGCTCATTTATAAAGAGGGTAATCCCTATAATGCCCTTGGAGAGAAACACCTTCAAACCAAGGTGCAACCCTTCAAACCAAGGTGCAAACAGGTGCCCCATGGTTCAAAATATCGATAATGGTAAGGGAATATCTAAGGATTAAAATTTAGGTGATAATTTGCAAAGAAAACCTCCCAATTGGGTAGACTGCAAAAAAGTCCAGAATGTACCTAGAATTGCATAACTTGCACAAACAATATCCAAATCGAACCAAATTTGAAACTTAGGCTCATTTATGTTTTAAAATCACATCAAAAAGTTATATTAAGGTTTATAGCACTTAATTATGGTAATTAATATTTTTTAATACATTTAATCAAGTTTTAGGACCTTGCACTTCTAACACAAATTAATATACCATTGTTCTACTAAAGTGGTGGTTTTGCATTTTAGATCCTTAAATAAGCTTTCACTGAGGTTTTTGTGCATAAACCCTTATATTGGTACAATTAGTGAATAAATTTTCACTAAACCACTATAAATTCCACTAATTAAACATGAATGACATAAATGACTGAAATGAAAGGGAAACTTGGGAAAAAGATTTACATGGAGATTACATCTAAGATTCATTATGTTATATCAATCCAACCCTTTAATAGGATTTTATCCTCAAAATATCAAGAAAAAAGAGAAGGGTGAGTACGTAACATTTCATCTCTCAACTCCCAAGTGGCTTCTTCCAAACCATGATATTTCTACAAAACTTTTACCAGCTCAATCTCCTTGTTCTTTAGCTGCTTTACTCGGGAGTCAAGGATATTCATAGGTAGCTCTTAATAGGTTAGATTCTCATGTATCTCCAAAGGCTCAACAGTAAGCACATGAGAAGTGTTACGACCCGCGTCGAGCTTATCCCGTAAGTATGTTGTTAAGCATGTGATTAGCTGATGTGCTAAGTTTAAGCCTGTTTTTGTTAATCATGTTTAAAATGGATAAGACATGTGCTTAGTGTGTTTTCTAGCTTCTAAAGCGTGTAGGACCTTACGCTTGAAACGTTGCCAGAGAAATCGTTCGAATCCGACCTTCGAGTCAAAAGTTGCAAGTTTTTGGGCTTATAGGGACCCGTTTGTAATTTTTGAAAGTTTCGAACTTTGCGATTCGGCCCCTAGGTTTTCTTCCTTATTCTCTCCTTTTCACTTAACTCGTTTCACTTTCTCAGAAACGAGAGAACGCAGGAAGCATTCTCCTTCCTTGCGTGAGAGAGAGAGAAAGAGAAAGAGAGAGAGAGGGAGCTGAGAAGGGAGAGACGTCGGAGCTTCGTTTTGCTCCGATCAGCTGCTGCAGCTCGTCCTCTTCCCTCCGTTGATCATCTTCTCCGTCAATTCGATCCGGATTTGCAGCTGAAGCTACGGTTGCAGGGAAACGGCTTGAGGATTGGGGCGCAAGGAGCAGCCCTAGCTCGTTTCTTTCCTCCCTTCAGGTGCGGTTTAGTGATGTGTATCGTTTGCGAAAGTTTTGTGGTGTTTGTTTGCGATTTGCCCGACGATTCGAGAGAAATCGACATCTGCAGCCCGGTTTTGTTTTCTGCCTGTGCGCGGTTCGGACGAGTTCCTATTCGGTCGGCCGAGTTCCATATTAGGGCAATCGTACAAAGTTTTTGGTCGGCCGAGTTTGGGTCTTAGATCGACCGAGTTTCTTATTTGGGTAACCGAACAACGATTTTGTCGGCCGAGTTTGGTCCTAATCGGCCGAGTTTCCTTGTAGGTGTATAAGCGGTGTCCTAATCGGCCGAGTTCCCCAGAGAATCGGTCGAGTTGCCAGTTGGTCGGCCGAGTTACAGATTCTGGGAAGTGTTTGGCCGAGTTCCATAGTGATCGGCCGAGTTTCAAGTGGTGAGTGGCAGTTCATTTAGAAATCATTATTTAACTCATTTTAAATGCTTATTTGCTTCAGTATCAGTTGATATGACCTTTAAACAGTGTAGCATGTACTTTTTAGTGTGATAAGTTCATTGGAACTTGAAATGCGTGATGTGAATGATGAAAAAGAGGGAATTCTATGTCTTACAGTTCCTATGTGATATTTTTGTCTAATTGTTTACCTGTTAACTAATAGACCTAGATGCCCTAACACCGTAGAACCCCTTAGACAGGTCTGCAACTTTGGGGTGAAACTCGTGTTGCAACATCATCCGTGCTTGTGTCACAGACAAACGAGGAAAGAGAGGCAGTGTCCAACAACAATCGTTCTTGTGTCACGATGGCACTGCGATAACAAAAGAAAACACGGTTATCTAACACCATTCGTGCTTGTGTCACGAAGGTAACCCTGTGACTCTCCGCCGGTGTACTCAGGTTAAAGGAGGAGTCTGGAGCACACGTGGTTGTGCAGTACACGTGGTTGTGCGTTGAGGCCGTGGAGCCTAGGGTCCTGTGCAGACCAGGACGAGTAGTCAGACTTAGCACTTCCCGGGTGTGTCGCTAAGTCTTGTACGGTGGGACCGTAGCATGGACTTGTTGCAGATCTTTATATGCAGAGTACACTGCATATATTTAGGGCATAATAATAAAATGAATAGATAAATCATGTAGGATCACAGTAAATTTATATAACTGCTTATCCACCTGGGATACCTGTTGATGTATAGAAATGTGATTATTATCTGTATGTCTGCTATGTCAATAGAACTGCCCTGCTTGAACTGCATATATGTTTATTTTCAGTTTATAAACCTGACGAGTTGTTTAATGATATCTAAGTGAAATGTTATTCACTGAGCGAGTAGGCTCATTCCTCTACTCAAACATTTTCAGGTCAGCATCAGCATCAGGAATCAGAAGGATCGTTTCACCCTAACGCTTAGTCGATAGAAGGTTTGTTGTTAGCCTAGTTAGAGGTCTCTTAGTCCATTCCCCTCGATCCTCGGGACAAGGTGTGAGTGAGAGAGAGAATGTGTACAAATATGTAAATTAATGTTATGCTTCCTTTATGTTAGTCAATGTATTATGCTGTAGACCTTGCTTGTATCTTTAATCAGTTAAATAGAAAAGTTCCTGCAGTTTGCTCAGTTTTCTGTTTACAGTTTAAACTTGGTTATCATTTAAATGTTTTTAATCGTTTTAAAAAGTGACGAGTGGTTGGTTATGTGTTAATCCCACCTGTCGTGCCCTAATTTCGTGGTTTGTGGTTAATGTGAGATTGGGGCGCGACAAATTTTTGGTATCAGAGCCTAGGTTTGAGTATTTAGTTACTCAAGATCAGGGGACGATAAGAGACCAATAGGATTAAGGTTTAGGTGTCTTTCTTCTATCTGTAGTTTTCTAATAGGAAATATTCTATTATATTATTGCAGATGGCAGAAAGAGGCTTTGATCGTGATGATCAGGCTGAGAGCCATGTTGGCCCCGATCCTTTGTACTTGGGTCCAGGTGGTGGTGACCACGTGGATGAAGCATCTCGTATGTATAGGATGTTTCTGGAGACCAGGGAGAAGTACAAGGCTGATAGGAGAGCTTCTACTTCTACCAGCAGTAAGGATCTGATGCGATCGTATGAGCTTGTAAAGAAGCTCGGTGGTACAGAATTCAGTGGTACTACAGATCCTGCCGAAGCTGATGAGTGGTTTAGACAGATAGAAAAGGTCTTTCGTCTGATGGAGCTTCCAGAAGATAAGAAGATCAATCATGCGGTCTACCTTTTAACAGGCGATGCAGAGTTGTGGTGGCGTGGTGTGGAAGAAAAGAGGAGAGGTGCAGAGCTTTCCTGGCAGGATTTCTCTGAGGAGTTTCATCTCAAATTCTATCCACCCACTTTTCTTAATGAGAAAATCAGGCAATTACAGAATATTAAGCAGGGGAACATGACAGTTACTGAGTATGAAGCGCTTTTCACACGGTTAGCGAACTTCTGTCCGCAGCTTGTTCCCGATAACATAGAGAGATGTAGAAGGTTTCATGAAGGACTAAGGCCAGAGATTCGGCATACAGTTTCTGCTACTAGTAGGAGGAACAGAGAGAACTTTGGTGAGTTTGTCGAGGCTGCTAGACAGGTTGAAGAATCTGTGAATGCTGACAAGGTGCCTGAGTCTAAGAAGAGATCTGCAGACTTCAATAGAGGGCAATCCAGTAGTGGATACAGAGGTGGAGGTGGAGGTTTCTTTTCTAAACTTGGGCATGGTTTTGGTTGTTTCGGCAGGCAGAGATCTGAGGATGTCACTACTTCTAGAGGCAGAGGAGGATACTACCCAGGAAGATGGGGCAGTGCCGATAGTGGACAGTCTTCTGGGTCGTCAATGTCAGTGACAGGTCCCCAGAGGCAAGATTTACCGCCATGTGACAAATGTGGAAGGCCACATACTGGACCGTGTTGGAGTTCTGGTTGTTATGCCTGTGGACAGATAGGACATGTCAAAAGGGAATGTCCTCAGCTTCGACAAGAAGCATTGCAAGCTTTCCAGCCTCAATACCATGATGTTCCGAGTTCCTCTGTGGCTTCTGGTTCTAGAGGTGGTGGAGTGTCTAGTGGCAGGAGTGGTCAGAGAGGACAGCGTGGTAGAGGGAGAGCTTCAGCACGTTTCTTTTCTTTGACACCTCAGGAAGGTATAATTTCTTCACAAGTTGTTACAGGAGAGATGCTTTTGTTTAATAGTATACCAGTTTCAATTTTGATAGATCCGGGAGCTACTCACTCTTTTATACGACGTTCTTTAGTTGGTGAACTTAATCTGTTAACTCGAGAGTTGGTAGATGAGTTAGTGTTGAGGGTTCCACTAGGTGGACCAACAGTTTTATCCGAGTCTTGTCCCGGATGCTTGTTATCTTTTAGAGGTTTCACCTTTGCTGCTAATCTCATACCCTTGGATGTAAATACCTTTCAAGTCATCTTGGGTATGGATTGTCTTGAAACATATCGAGTGCAACTCGATTGTTGGAATAAGGAAGCTACCTTTCAACTAGGGGAATTTTCTTGTGTCTTTACTGGAGACAGGAAAGTTCTGCCTACGTGCATAGTATCAGCTGCTGTAGCTGATAAGATGTTATAGAAAGGATGTGAAGCGTTCCTTGCTCATGTGGTTGACACCAGAGCAGAGAAGAGCACCGCCAGTGTTTATGATGTGCTTGTGGTTTGTGAGTTCTCTGATGTTTTTCTAGAGGAGTTACCAGGCTTACCTCCTGTCAGAGACATTGATTTTGAAATTCAGGTATATCCAGGTAGTCATCCAGTAGCACTACCAGCCTACAGAATGGAACCTGCAGAGTTGAAGGAACTCAAGGTGCAGTTGCAGGAGTTGCTAGATAAGGGTTTCATTAGACCCAGTTCTTCACCGTGGGGTGCTCCAGTCCTGTTTGTTAAGAAGAAGGATGGTACCATGCGTCTCTGTATAGATTACAGGCAACTGAACAAGATCACTATTAAGAACAAGTATCCATTGCCGAGAATAGATGATCTGTTTGATCAGTTGCGTGGAGCGACGATCTTCTCTAAAATAGATTTGAGATCTGGATATCATCAGCTTAGGATAAAGGCTTCTGATATTCCCAAAACAGCTTTCAGAACCAGGTATGGGCATTATGAGTTTTTGGTCATGTCGTTTGGGCTGACCAATGCCCCAGCAGCCTTTATGGATATGATGAACCAGATTTTCAAACCGTTCCTAGATCAGTTTATTGTAGTCTTTATAGATGATATTCTGATCTACTCCAGAGACGATGCACAACATGAGCAACACCTGAGAGTAGTGTTGCAGTTGTTGAGACAACACCAGTTGTTTGCTAAATTTAGCAAATGCGAGTTCTGGTTGGCCGAGGTAGCATTTCTTGGACATGTTATCTCGAGAGGTGGAGTTAGTGTTGACCCTAAGAAAGTTGATTCTGTACTTCAGTGGGAACAGCCTAAGACTCCTACTGAGATCAGAAGTTTCTTGGGATTAGCAGGTTATTACAGAAGGTTCATACAGAACTTCAGTGTGTTAGCATCACCTTTGACACGCTTGACGAGGAAGGATGTACCGTTTGTTTGGTCTGATAACTGTGAGAGAAGTTTTCAGATTTTGAAGAAAAGGTTGACTTCAGCACCAGTGTTGGTTTTGCCTGAAGCAGAAAAAGGCTATACAGTGTTCTGTGATGCTTCCAGGAGAGGTTTGGGCTGTGTTATGATGCAAGAAGGCAAAGTTGTGGCTTACGCATCTAGACAGCTTAAGAAGAATGAAGAGAATTACCCTGTTCATGATTTGGAATTAGCTGCTATAGTTCATGCTCTTAAGACATGGCGTCACTACTTGTATGGTGAGACATGTCAGGTGTTTACAGACCATAAGAGCCTGAAATATATCTTCACTCAGAAAGACTTGAATTTGAGACAGCGCAGATGGCTTGAGCTGATCAAAGACTATGATGTGACAATCGATTACCATCCGGGTAAGGCAAATGTTGTAGCTGATGCCTTGAGTAGAAAGTCAAGTTCAACAGCTAATGCATTTTCTATGGCATGTTTCAAGAGAGACTTGCTTGTAGATATGCGAAAATTGAACTTGGACTTGGATGTGACTGGACAAAGTGGGTTGATTGCTCAGATGCAAGTCAGACCTACTTTCTACAATCAGATTAAGGAATTACAGCAGAGTGATGATGAGTTGTGGAAAATCATGCAGGAAATGTCAGAAGGTAAGAGAACAGAGTTCAGGTATTCTGATGAAGGCATGTTGTATCTTCATGATAGGTTATGTGTACCTGGAAACAGTGAGTTGAAAGAGCAGATTCTTGAGGAAGCGCATACTTCTATGTATGCTATGCATCCAGATAACACAAAGATGTATAGGAACCTCAAAGAGTTGTATTGGTGGTCTGGCATGAAAAAGGATGTGGCTGAATACGTGGCTAGGTGCGGGGTGTGTCAGCAGGTTAAGGCTGAGCATCAGAAACCTGCTGGTACTTTGCAGTCGCTTCCTATACTAGAATGGAAATGGGAACACATCACGATGGACTTTGTGGTAGGATTACCCAGGACGCCTAAGGGTTCGGACTCGATATGGGTGATTGTGGATAGACTAACTAAGTCTGCTCACTTTCTTCCTGTCAAGTCAACCTTTGACGTTTCAAAGTTGGCCAAAGTTTATGTGGATGAAGTAGTCAGGTTGCATGGGATTCCAGTTTCCATTATTTCTGACAGAGATCCAAAGTTTACATCTAGATTCTGGAATCAGTTACATCGTGCGTTGGGCACAAGGCTGAAGTTCAGTACAACGTTTCACCCACAGACAGATGGTCAATCTGAAAGGACCATTCAGACCCTTGAAGACATGCTGAGAGCATGCGTGCTACAGTTTAGCGGTAACTGGGAAGAACACTTAAGCCTAATGGAGTTTGCATATAATAACAGTTACCATTCTAGTCTTGGAATGGCTCCATATGAAGCTCTTTATGGCAGGAAGTGTAGATCGCCAATTTGTTGGTACGAGGTGGGGGAGAAAGAAATTCTTGGACCTGAGCTAGTTGATGTAACTACAGAGAAGATATCTGTGATCAGGGATCAGTTGAAAGCCGCTCAGGATAGACAGAAAAGTTATGCAGAGAGACGACGTCGACCTCTTGAGTTCGAGGTTGGTGACGAGGTTTATTTGAAGGTTTCGCTGTGGAAAGGAGTACTGAGGTTTGGCAAAAGGGGTAAGTTGATCCCTAGGTATATGGGTCCATATCCTATCGTTGAGAGGATTGGACCTATAGCTTACAGGTTGGATTTGCTGTCTGAGTTGGCAAATCTTCATGATGCCTTCCATGTGTCTATGCTGAAAAAGTGTCATCCCGGTACAGAAAAGATTCTAGATCCAGAACCGGCGCAGCTGAGAATGGATGTGTCCTATGTAGAAGGACCAGTGCAAATAGTTGATCACCGGATCAAAAAGCTTAAGAACCGCGAGATTCCTTTAGTGAAAGTTTTGTGGAGAAACCACAATCTTGAAGAAGCTACGTGGGAGCTAGAGTCTGAGATGCGTGGCAAGTTTCCTCTTCTCTTTTAGGAATTTCGGGACGAAATTCTTATAAGGGAGGGAGATGGTTACGACCCGCGTCGAGCTTATCCCGTAAGTATGCTGTTAAGCATGTGATTAGCTGATGTGCTAATTTTAAGCCTGTTTTTGTTAATCATGTTTAAAACGGATAAGATATGTGCTTAGTGTGTTTTCTAGCTTCTAAAGTGTGTAGGACCTTACGCTTGAAACGTTGCCAGAGAAATCGTTCGAATCCGACCTTCGAGTCAAAAGTTGCAAGTTTTTGGGCTTATAGGGACCCGTTTGTAATTTTTGAAAGTTTCGAACTTTGCGATTCGGCCCCTAGGTTTTCTTCCTTATTCTCTCCTTTTCACTTAACTCGTTTCACTTTCTCAGAAATGAGAGAACGCAGGAAGCGTTCTCCTTCCTTGCGTGAGAGAGAGAGAAAGAGAAAGAGAGAGAGAGGGAGCTGAGAAGGGAGAGACGTCGGAGCTTCGTTTTGCTCCGATCAGCTGCTGCAGCTCGTCCTCTTCCCTCCGTTGATCGTCTTCTCCATCAATTCGATCCGGATTTGCAGCTGAAGCTACGGTTGTAGGGAAACGGCTTGAGGATTGGGGCGCAAGGAGCAGCCCTAGCTTGTTTCTTTCCTCCCTTCAGGTGCGGTTTAGTGATGTGTATCGTTTGCGAAAGTTTTGTGGTGTTTGTTTGCGATTTGCCCAACGATTCGAGAGAAATCGACATCTGTAGCCCGGTTTTGTTTTCTTCCTATGCGCGGTTCGGCCGAGTTCCTATTCGGTCGGCCGAGTTCCATATTAGGGCAATCGTACAGAGTTTTTGGTCGGCCGAGTTTGGGTCTTGGATCGGCCGAGTTTCTTATTTGGGTAACCGAACAGCGTTTTTGTCGGCCGAGTTTGCTCCTAATCGGCCGAGTTTCCTTGTAGGTGTATAAGCGGTGTCCTGATCGGCTGAGTTCCCCAGAGAATCGGTCGAGTTGCCAGTTGGTCGGCCGAGGTTGGTCGGCCGAGTTACAGATTCTGGGAAGTGTTCGGCCGAGTTCCATAGTGATCGGCCGAGTTTCAAGTGGTGAGTGGCAGTTCATTTAGAAATCATTATTTAACTCATTTTAAATGCTTATTTGCTTCAGTATCAGTTGATATGACCTTTAAACAGTGTAGCATGTACTTTTTAGTGTGATAAGTTCATTGGAACTTGAAATGCGTGATGTGAATGATGAAAAAGAGGAAATTTTATGTCTTACAGTTGCTATGTGATATTTCTGTCTAATTGTTTACCTGTTAACTAATAGACCTAGATGCCCTAACACCGTAGAACCCCTTAGACAGGTCTGCAACTTTGGGGTGAAACTCGTGTTGCAACATCATCCGTGCTTGTGCCACGGACAAACGAGGAAAGAGAGGCAGTGTCCAACAACAATCATGCTTGTGTCACGATGGCACTGCGATAACAAAAGAAAACACGGTTATCTAACACCATTCGAAGGTAACCCTGTGACTCTCCGCCAGTGTACTCAGGTTAAAGGAGGAGTCTGGAGCACACGTGGTTGTGCAGCACTTGTGGTTGTGCGTTGAGGCCGTGGAGCCTAGGGTCCTGTGCAGACCAGGACGAGTAGTCAGACTTAGCACTTCCCGGGTGTGTCGCTAAGTCTTGTACGGTGGGACCGTAGCATGGACTTGTTGCGGATCTTTATATGCAGAGTACACTGCATATATTTAGGGCATAATAATAAAATGAATAGATAAATCATGTAGGATCACAGTAAATTTATATAACTGCTTATCCACCTGGGATACCTGTTGATGTATAGAAATGTGATTATTATCTGTATGTCTGCTATGTCAATAGAACTGCCATGCTTGAACTGCATATATGTTTATTTTCAGTTTATAAACCTGACGAGTTGTTTAATGATAGCTAAGTGAAATGTTATTCACTGAGCGAGTAGGCTCATTCCTCTACTCAAACATTTTCAGGTCAGCATCAGCATCAGGAATCAGAAGGATCGTTTCACCCTAATGCTTAGTCGATAGAAGGTTTGTTGTTAGCCTAGTTAGAGGTCTCTTAGTCCATTCCCCTCGATCCTCGGGACAAGGTGTGAGTGAGAGAGAGAATGTGTACAAAGATGTAAATTAATGTTATGCTTCCTTTATGTTAGTCAATGTATTATGCTGTAGACCTTGCTTGTATCTTTAATCAGTTAAATAGAAAAGTTCCTACAGTTTGCTCAGTTTTCTGTTTACAGTTTAAACTTGGTTATCATTTAAATGTTTTTAATCGTTTTAAAAAGTGACGAGTGGTTGGTTATGTGTTAATCCCACCTGTCGTGCCCTAATTTCGTGGTTTGTGGTTAATGTGAGATTGGGGCGCGACAAGAAGAGTCCTTCACATACTTCTTCAGCATAGAGACATGGAACACATTATGAATCTTATCATAGGAAGGAGATAAAGCTAAGTGGTATGCAC
The DNA here is from genome assembly GCA_963693085.1 of Alisma plantago-aquatica. Lineage (NCBI taxonomy): Eukaryota > Viridiplantae > Streptophyta > Magnoliopsida > Alismatales > Alismataceae > Alisma > Alisma plantago-aquatica. Next base: position 554,144,051 of record OY856414.1, on the reverse strand, counting down.
AGTCTCCAACCTTATCTAAGATTTCAAATGGTCCAACATAGTAGGGACTCAACTTGCCTTTAACTTTAGATCTATCAATAGAACATATAGGCTTGATCTTCAGAAATGCATAGTCACCCACTAGAAAGTTAACATTAGACCTTTTCTTGTCAGCATACATCTTCTGTCGGTCTTGAGCAGCTTTCATGCATTTCTTTATCAACTATACCTTTTCTATAATCATTTTCATATCATCGGTCTTCACTAGAGAACGTTCACCGACATCATCCCAATGCAAAGGTGAACGACATGGTCTACCATAGAGAGATTCAAAAGGTGGCATACCAATACTAGCTTGGTAGCTATTGTTATAAGAAAACTCAGCTAATGGCAAATACTGATCCCATGCACCACCCCAATCCATCACACAAGCATGAAGCAAGTCCTCTAGAATCTAAATTGTTCTCTCAGATTGACCATCAGTCTGTGGGTGGTAAGCAGTACTGAAACGCAAGTCATTACCCATCTCCTCCTGAATCTGACCCCGTAAATGAGAAGTAAACTTTGGGTCATGATCAGAAACTATCACATCATGTACTCCATGCAGGCGTACGATCCACTCAACATACAACTGAGCCATATCCACAACTTTGTAATTAGTTTTGAAAGGCAAGAAATGAGTAGATTTTGTAAGCCAAACAATAACCACCCAAACAACATCATAACCTTTCTTGGACTTGGGGAAACCAGTAATGAAGTCCATTGTGATCTTCTCCCACTTCCATTCTATAATTTAAGAGGATGAATAAGACCACCATGTCATTGATGTTCAATCTTGACTTGCTGACATGTCAAGTACTTTGTGACAAACATAGCTATATCATTCTTCATGTTCTTCCACCACATGCTTCATTATAAGTCCTTGTACATTTTTGTTGTTCCAGGATGAATAGTGTACTTGGACCCATGCGCTTCACTCAGCACCTTCTGTCTTAGATCACCCACGTCAGTAATCCACAAACTTTGTCTGAAGCAGCCATTACCATCCACTTTGATAGAGAATTCAGATTATGGTTCCTCGATCAAGGCCTTCATCTCTTCCAGCTCAGAACCTTCCAACTATGCAGCAATGACTTTCGAGAACTAGGTCGGCATAACAGTCAAACTAGCCATATGAACACACAACTTGTCTTCATCCACTGAATCGACAGGCTGAGGTCTCCAACTAGTCACATGTTTGAGATTTTCCCATATTGAACATCTCAGAGCAGCACAAACATCATCCTTCTTGTGACTTAAAGCATCAACTATGAAGTTTGCTTTACCAGGATGATAGGTGACAGTGAAGTCATAATCTTTGAGATATTCCATCCACCTTCATTGTTGTATATTCAAATCCTTGTGTGTCAACAAGTACCTCAAGCTTTTATGATCGAAGAAAACTTCAAACTTCACACCATAGAGATAGTGTCGCCAGATTTTCAGAGCATGAATGATGGCAACAAGCTCGAAATCATGTGTAGGCCAATTAACTTCATTCGGTTTCAATTGGCGAGAACAAAACACACCCTACGACTTGTTTAGAAGCATCAATGTAGGTGACATAGGGTATTCCTTCAACAGGCAAGGCAAGAACGGGAGCAGAAGTCAAACACTCCTTCAGCTTTTAGAAACTGTTCTCACATTCTGGTATCTAAGAGAACTTGACCTCCTTTCATGTCAGCTTGGTTAAAGGCAAGGCCAACTCAAAGAAGCTCTTGATAAACCTTTGATAGTAACCTACTAAGCCGAGGAAACTACAAATCTCTAAAGGATTCTTCAGAGCTTTCCACTTGTTCACAACTTCTCCCTTTACAAGATCAATAACTATATGTCTGACATAAATCACATGACCCAGAAACATCACTTCCTTTATCTAGAACTCACACTTTGAGAATTTTGCATAGAATTGATTTTTTCGTAGTGTGTTGAGTACAATTCGCAGATGCTCGCGATGTTGTTCTAATGTCTTGGAATAAACCAAAACATCATCGATACATACCACCAAAAACTTGTCAAGGTATGGGCAGAACACTCGGTTCATTAAGTCCATGAAGGCAACAAGGGCATTTGTCAAGCCAAAAGGCATGACCATGAATTCATAATGCCCATAGCGTGTTTTGAACGTCATCTTTGGGACATCATCATCCTTCATGCACATCTGGTAGTAGCCACTTTGTAGATCCATCTTGGAGAACACAGTGGCTGACTTCAGCTGGTCAAATAAGTTGTCGATGTGAGGTAAAGGATAACGGTTCTTCACCATCACTTGGTTAAGAATGCGGTAGTCCATACACATCCTCATCAAAGCATGCTTCTTCTTTACAAAAAACACAAGGGCTCCCCAAGGTGAAACACTAGGGTAGATGAAGCCCATGTCGAGAATCTCTTCTAGATGCTTCTTCAGTTTGGCAAGCTCGGTAGGGGGCAAGCTATAAGGTGGATTTGACATTGGAAAAGTTCTAAGTACAAGATCAATGGATAACTCCACCTCATGAGTTGGTGGCAAACCGGGTAACTCCTCAGGAAAGATGTCCAGGAAGTCCTTCACCACATCTATGTGGTCGAGAGAAGGAGGTGTAGCCTCGAGGACTATAAAGGCTAAGAAAACTCTACACCCTTACGAGACTAGCTTTTCAGCTTTGATGGAGGAGATAACAAATTGCTGATCCTCTCGCTTCCTACCCTTGACACATAGTCTTCCCTCAACAGGATGTGACAAACTAACCTTTAATTCTTCACAAAACAAAATAGCTTTGTACATCTTCAACCAATCCATTCCCAGGATGACAACAAAGGCGGTCATGTTGAGCAAGATTAAATTTGAGGGAAACATTATACCAGATATATACAGAGGCACATGGTTGGAGTTTAGAGATACGAAGAGTAGATATTACCATTAGGGGCTTTTACATCTAATATATGATCCATATACTCAGATTGTATTTCTAACATAGAAGCAAGATGACAGGATATGAAGGTATTGGATGAGCGAAAATAAAATAGTGCCTTTATAGGATGCATATTAAGATGCAAGGTACCTTCAATAACTTCATTATCTTCACCTGCTTCCTCAACATTGAGAGCAAACACTCTCCCATTCTGCCTCTCCACTAGAGGTCGCCTCAGGTTCTGGTTGTTGTTGTTATTATTCTGTGGAGGCGGATTCTGCCTTGGCTGCTGGGCATTATTCTGTCCCTACTGGAAATGGGGGCAGAGTGGTCGGATATGCCCAACTTGGCTACACTCATGGAAGGTCAGAGGAGGCCGATTGTCTCTATGATTAGGTGCGTGGTTGAAAAGACATATCCCTAGAGGATGGTGGCAGATCACCTATTGCACCGATCACGTCCATGATTCTCGTTCTGGGTAGGGTTCTTCCTCTTGTTGTTGTTTTAGCCATTACTGTGTCCATAGGATTGGAATCCTGGGTAGGACTCGATGACCAGGGCCTTATCCACCATCTGCTGGAAGGTGAGTGGAAGCTGTGGAACAAGACTTTGGCCCACCTGGTAGTTCAGGCCCTTCAAGAACAATATTGCCCTTCTCTCGGCTCCAAGGTCAGTGGTGTAGCATTCTAAAAGTAGGAACCATTGGATGTAGTCGGCCACACACATGCCTCCCTACTTGAGGCTATAGAACTTGGCTCCCTTCTTCCTCAGGAAGGTAGGACATATGTACTTATCCCTGAAGAGCTTCAGGAACTAGTCCCACTCCATGGTAGAGGTGTCTCGAGTGCGGGCGACACCATTCCACCAGACACATGTCAGTCCGTCCAGCACATACGTCATGAACCGAACCTTCTGGTGAGGAAGGCATGCCATACCCTCAAAGGTCCAATCCAAATCCAACACCTAGTCATCGGCTTTATCCACCATGTTGTGTTCACTTTCACCCTTGAAGTAGGGTGGCTGCATCTTTATGAAGTTGGTGAGGGTGAACTCCCTCAGCTTGTTGGCATTGGCGGTCATTGTGTGGAGCTGCCCCATCATGGTGGAGAGAAACAAGCACATCATTGACAGCTCTTGCTCCGGTGTGAAGGTGCGGGTGCCCGAAGTAGTAGGGTTGACCACACTATGGACAAAAGGAGTTACATGAGTGTTTCCCACATTGGAGTCATCATGGTTTGTCTCCTTTCCCTTATTCCTGCTGTCGAATAAGTCACCTATCCTAAAAGGTAGGGTTAACATATTAAGTTCCCAGGAGTATTTAAATCATAGATGAGAAAAGAATAGAAGCATAGATGAGAAAAAATATCTAGAATGCTATTGCCTAAAAGTATACTATTTTAGGCAATTCATATCAGCTCAGGCCAAGCCAGAATCATTTGGGCACGGAAGTCCTCATAAACCAAGCTAGTGGTGTGGAGGAAAATATTGCCAGCTCCCAAAACCCTGATCCATTCTAGACACATTTGCTTCAACTTCATGTCCTAATAGTTGCCTAAAGGCTATGATATCATGCAGTAAAGAGGCAAGATCACCTCCTTACTAAAATTTAAAGGAAGTACAAAACATCCATCTTTTTAGAAAGACAAAAGATATTGAGGGATGCATGTATAATATTCCAAGTAAATAAGCACGCACCAGATACATTATAAAATGTCAGTAGTAGTGGAAATAAAAGTACAAAGCCTATTACATGGATTTCATTGTTCATTACATGATTGTTCCCAAAAGAAAAAGATAAGAGAAAATGATCTAGCTATAGAAACCTAACATCCTTTCAGATAGCTTGAGATCTACTCCTGAGATGACTTCCTTCAATCTTGTCCTTCTCCTTGCTCAGCACCAGCACCTGGGTGGTTGGGAAAGCACCCAATAAAAGGGGAAAGAAAACAAGGTATGTGTCATAAAACTAGTCTAGGATAAAAAGATAAGTAAACAAATAATAACATGCTAGGGTTCATCATAAGATGAAGATAACAAGAGTATGGGGCTATATTCAAAAGAAACTTGCCATTAACAATAATATTAAAAGGATTTACATGTAAGTTAATTATGTGTACCTAATTAGGTAGGGTTGAAGCACCTATCAGACATCTAACCTATAGGTGAGGGGAGAATAAGACATTCTCAGTCGCCTACACAATTATATAGGGGAGAATAAAAACATTCCCCATGGCGATTAAATACATGCCCTCTTTGGGTGGTTGTACATAAGTACCGCTACTTTAAATTAAATAGAACATAAATCTACATGCTAGAACAGTAGTCATGGCAAGAGTAGTCATAATATTCAATAAGCATGGAAGTGGGGTATAAGACCCAAATAGGAAGAAATTATAATCTGATTTGAGGCATGAACAACATTAGGATTCAAGAATAGAAGATTTAGGGTTCATTTAAGCCTAATTAGAGAAATATAGGGTTTGGTTGCAATTATCCCAACAAAGAGTGTAAGGAATGTACATACCTCTCTTAGTGATATCAATTACTAACTTTCACCACTTTAATTGAGTCCAAGTTCCACTTTGCCTATTTTCAATGTATTAACACGTATTAGAGTACATAATGCACATTAATGTATAGAAACCCTAATTTTAGAACTTTTTAGAAAAATTCGGATTTAGCTTTTGAAAATATCACCAATGAACTTATTAGGTTCTCCTGATTAAGAAAACACATTTTTATGTTAATTTTGGAGTTACGAGGATTAAAATGTACTTTTTATGATTTTTATGTGTTAAATTCATTTTACAAAAACCACCATTCGTCAAACCATGAAATCAGACCATAAAAATATTTTTATTAGATAGAGATTAATTTTCCAATTCCAAAACATATTTATTTGTCAAATTAGGATAAGTGCATTAGAAGATTTGAAATTTTCAATACTGACTAATAGGAAATTGCCACATCATCAAACCGATCGAGATAATTTAAGAGAGAGGGAGAGGGAGAAAACACCATTTGACCCAAGATCAGTTTTGAGGTTGCATAGGTAACCAAACTAGAGCTTCTAGAGAAGGTAAAATAGAAAGAAAGCAAAACCCTAGAAGAACATGGTAAATAGAGATGGAGATCATCGATTTTAAACATAGAAGCATGCATTTTAAGCATGTACTAAGCAATATATGAGAAGGGGGTTAAAAAGCTTGCCTCTAGGAAGGTAAGAAGGTCCAAACAGAAAGGATCTCGAGATTAGAAGGTCTGGTTGCTCCAACCCAAGCTCCTTTCTTGAGCAAAGATCACCTTCCCCGCTTTAGAGGTGCAAACCCTTGTAAAAGAGCATGGAGATGAGATGTTTTAGGGTTCTAGGTGGAGTTTTACCATGTAAGTTCATGGTTAGGACCTAGAAGAAGGTGGGAGGAATACTAACAACATGAAAATAGGGAAGTGAAGGAGGATACTTACTAGTTTTGGTCAAAATCACCAAGGAGGAGCTTAAGAAATCCTAAATAGAGAAATTTGGAACCCTAGGAGCCTTCTTCACCAAGGTAGGCACCCTCTTTTACCTTGGGACAACAACTTCATGGCCAAACATAGAAGGAATGATTATTTAAGCTAGAGAAAAGAGAAGGAGCGGATTACTTCTTGGATTGGGAGGTGGGAAAGGATATGCATGGTTTTATAAAGAAGGGGGCAAGCATGAGGTGTCTATGGGACTTTCCATGTGTCCTTAGGCTAAGGCTTCATGGCCATGAAAGAGGACATCTCATAGAGACTTCTTGTATATCCAAGGTCGGTCCTAAAAGACTATGGAGGATTCTAGGCCATCCCACCGTCCTCCAATCAAAGAAATAACCCCATTGGTTGATAGCTTTTAAGGATAAGCTCATTTATAAGGAGGGTAATCCCTATAATGCCCTTGGAGAGAAACACCTCAAACCAAGGTGCAACCAAGTTCCCCATGGTTCAAAATATCGAGAATGGTAAGGGAATATATAAGGATTAAAATTCATGTGATAATTTGCAAAGAAAACCTCCCAATTGGGTAAATTGCATAAAAGTCCAAAATGTACCTAAAATTGCATAACTTTCACAAACAACATCCAAATCGACCCAAATTTGAAAATTAGGCTCATTTATGTTTTCAAATCACATCAAAAAGTTATATTAAGGTTTAGAGTACTTAATTATGGCAATTAAGTTTGTTTAATACATTTAATGAAGGTTTAGGACCTTGCACTTCTAACACACATTAATATACCATTGTTCTACTAAAGTGGTGATTTTGCATTTTAGATCCTTAAATAAGTTTTCACTGAGGTTTTTGTGCATAAACGCTTATATTGGTACAATTAGTGAATAAATTTTCACTAAACCACTATAAATTCCACTAATTAAACTTGAACGGCATAAAGGACAGAAATGAAAGGGAAACTTGGGAAAATGATTTACTTGGAGATTACATCTAAGATTCATTATGTTACAGGTTGGGACTAAAAAAAGACATCATCACACACCTAGGAAGAGTTCTTAAGATGGGAGAAAAAGCTTGGGTGAAAGAGGGAGCATCTACACCAAATCATAGTAGATTTGAAGGGATTTCTTCACGGACAACTTGTTTTCCTACTCAATTCTGAGTTGTTGGTCTTTATACTCTGAGGAGAACTGAAGGAGGAGGTTCGAAGATCATTCAAACTTTCTCCACTCAGATACTTTAGAGTTCTATAGCTACACTTTTAGTCTCCTTTCTTCTTCTTCATATTTCTTCTTGTATCTAGATCATGTCCTGCAAACTCTACTTTGTGGTAGTTAATTTTGTCATTTTGAACATGGTAGCATAATTATCCTTTTCTAAGACTTGGGGAGTAGAACCTAACTTGTTTTAACATGTAGAAATAAATTTCCATCTTAATATAATCATGTTATCTCTTATGCAAATCATTGAGATAATTGTTTCCTTCATAGATTGATCACCTATGAATGTATACCTTGTGCTTTTAAGTTGTGCCGAGAGGATAATTTAAGAGCCTGAAATAAATGGTTTGCCTAGTTTCTTTTATTGGCAGAAGTGACATCTTGGAACTAGATGTTGTGCTTGCTTAGTATACTTAGTTTATTTTATCTTGAGTATCTGACGAGAGAAAATGGAAATGCTTGGTAGAATCTCTTAATTTCTTGCCGAAAGGGACAATTGGGAGGCACATATTTGTAAGAGAATCACATGATTAATGTTATGAATTGAATTCCATATGGTGACTAGTTAGGAGTGAAACCCTAGTCTTGGAAATCTTCATCCTTGGTGATAAAGTAATTTGGTTAATCTTTAGTTTAGTTTAGTTCAATCAAAACTTTTTTTTATAATCAAACCAAATACCATATCTTAAAATCAGATTTAGAATGTTGAACATTAACACACTTGTGTTTAACAACCTTGCTCTTTGGATGATCTCAAATATACTATGTGCACCTGTATACTTGCGAGGTTGTGCTCGAGCTTATAAATTTAAGACTTGTGTGCACAACTAACAAGTTTTTGGCGCCGTTGTTGGGGTGCATCAGTATATTTCTGTTAGAGTAAGAGGTGTTAACTAGTAAGAGAGACTAGATCACCCACCATCATTTCATCATTCCACAATTATACGTATCATCTATTTCATCTTCCATTGTTTATTAAGTGTCCTTACTACTTGTGAATTTGTAGGACTGCATGCGGAGATCTAAGCATGGTCTTCAACCATCAGTGTTCTTTGACCTAAAGATTGAACACACTTTGAGCAACCATAGAAGAGAAAGAAGGACTGAATACTATCCAAACTTGGGAGACTCGTAACCATCATCACCACATTCTTCACCACCATCTTCACTATACAATCAAGAATTAACCATGAAAAATGACCGTCCTATCAAGGACTTCACTGTTCTAGCTGCAATCAACATCAATGGGGATATCAACAACCTACATATAGAGACAAATAACTTCTCCATCAACTTAACAATTATGCAAATGATTCAGCAGAACTATTTTGAGGGGACTCCCATGAAAGACCCCAATATTCATGTAGATGCATTTCTGCAATATCTCAACATATTCAAGATTGATGGCATTGCTCCTGATGGTATATGCCTACTATTGTTTCCTTTTTCTCTATGGGATAGAGCCAAGGTGTGGCTCTCTTCATTGTCCAGGAACTCCATCAATAGTTGGGATGAGCTTCTTAAGGTCTTCCTAGCCAAGTACTTCCCACCTAGCAAGATGGCTCAACTAGGGAGTCAATTGACTAATTTTTCTCAACAGGATGGAGAGACTCTTTATAATTCTTGGGATAGGTTCAAAGACCTCCAACATCTTTCTCCTCATCACGGTCTTAGCAATTGGCTGCTTCTCCAAACTTTCTACATTAAACTCTACTATAGCACCAGGATGTCTATAGATGTTGCAACCAATGGAGCTCTTATGAACAAGTCTTACAGGGAGGTCTATGCTATCATAGAAGACATGGAAATCAATCATTGCTAATGGAGTTCTAAAAGAAGCACTCAGCCGTCCTCATCTTCTGGGAAGCAAGAAGGCATCCACGCTACTGAAGCTATTAATCTAAAATTTACTAAACTAGATGCTTTGACACAAAAGTTTGAGAGGTTGACCGCTCAACCATCTCAACCGATGAATCTGGTATGTGATGCAAGTGAAGCCATGGGACAAGTAGCTTCTTCAAGCTACACTACTTTCATCCCATCTGAATAGAACATGGAGCAATACAATGTTGTAGGAAGTTTTTGGAACAAACAACTGTACAATCCATATTATAATACTTAAAATCCAGGTTGATGTGATCATACTAACTTCTCCTACCGCAACAAGAACAACTCTCAAAATCCACAACACATTCAAAGTCAAAACCGTTGAATGTGGGGAACATGCCACCTATGGAAAACAATCCTCTAGGTTTCAACAATAATGTCCATATAAACTTTAACCAGCAACAACAACAACCCAAGTCCAATTTGGATTCTCTTCTTGAAGGTTTTATTTTAGCCTAGTTGAAACAAAATGAGGAATTCCACCAGAATGGAAAACTAATGAAGCATGCCATCCAACAACTCTCTTCTAAGGTGGATGACATTACTACTCATACCAAGATGTTAGAGAACCAGATTGCTCAACAAGCTTTATCTAATCAAGGGACATCTTCAGGCCCCTTACCCAGTCAACTGGTAATGAATCCCAAGGAAACTTGTAAATCAATGAATCTAAGGAGTGGAACACTCATAGGAGGATCCTCACCACTTTTGAAGAGGAAATCTGAAGAAGTTATTAACACTACTATAGAGGAGACTGCTGAAAACCAAAGAAAAAATTCTATTGGAAATTGGCGTCAAGGTGATTCTTCTTGCAAGCCCAATGTCCCTTTCCCTCACATATTTGCTAACACCAAACATAATGTTAAGTTTAATAAGTTTATGGACATATTGAACAAGCTATATGTGAATCTTTCATTAGTTGAAGTGATAGTTGAAATGCCTTCTTATGCTAAGTTTTTGAAAGACATTCTCACAAAGAAAAGGAGACCCAGTCAAGCTAAAACTGTTATGTTATATGATAGGCTAAGCTCTATCATTCGGAACTGTTTGCCTAAAAAACTTGATGATATAGGTGCTTTTACTCTTTCTTTCAAAATTGAGATTCAATTTTTGATAAAAGGCCTAGTTGATATTGGTGCTAACATTTGTTTGATTCCTTTTTCTCTATGGCAAAAGCTCGACTTGGGAGATTTGAAACCAACATCAATGATGATAGAGTTAGTTGATCTTTCAATTAAATATCCTATAGGGGTTTTTGAAGACATGCTTATACAAATAGGGAAGTTCTACATTCCGTTTGACTTTGTAGTCTTAGACATGCATGAAGATCTGATAAACCCAATCCTCTTTGGAAGACCATTTCTCAGTACTGCATGTTGTCTTGTAGATGTTAAAGAAGGAAAAGTAATCATTAGAATTGGAGATGAAGCTCTTATATTCTCTATGTATGATGCTATGAAGGCACTTAACACTAAATAATACCTTTGTTTGATAGATAACATTGGCATATTGCTAGAATATGAAAAGACTATCCTTGAGCAAACTTTTGATTATTTCTAAGATGATGAGGGCCGAAAGGAGTCAACAAGTGTTCTTAATGAAGAGAAATTTGCATCCACATATGAAGAAACACAAGAGAAGGAGGCAAGTGACCCATCCACTACTCTAGAGAAAAAGGTAGAACTTACACCCCTTCCTCTGGGGTTGAGGTATGCTTTCTTGGACCCAAATTTCTCTTCCCATGTTATAATAGATTCTGATTTGACTCAATAACAAGAAGGTAAGTTGTTGAATGAACTTAGATTGTATAAAGAGGTAATAGGATACTCCATTAATGATCTTAAAGGAATTAACCCTTCTATTTTCATGCGCTTTATAGCCCTAGAGGAAGATGCTGAGCCTTGCATTGAACCACCAAGAAGATTAAACCAAAATATAATGGAGGTTGTTAAGAATGAAATCTTTAATTTTAAAGATGAGGGCATAATATATCCTATTAGTGACAGCCCATGGGTAAGTGCTATCCATGTTGTACCTAAAAGGGATCCCTAGACTGCCTCTCATCTTCCTATATCCTAATCAATCTCCCTAAGCCTAAGTGAGAGATCTAAGTAGCTAGTTTAGGTGACTCTAGTGCAATTAGCATGGAGCCTTATCAAGGCTAGAATACGGGGGAATTGGGGTCCAAAACCCTAATTTTGCCTCCTTATTACTACCCTCGGCCCCTAATTTCCCTAGGAATGTCTAATCTAAAAACCTAGACTTGATTAGACTCTAATTGAATTGAACCTAATCTCTAACCCAATTGAGCCTCACAAAGGTAGTAGGGGGTGTTAGGGACTAGTTCCCTTATACAAAACCTAGCATATCCATGGACAATTAGTAGCTTAGGTTAATTCATTAGACTCTAACTTGTTATTTGGATTGGATAATTTAAATGGAATCATAATGTTCATATGTCACCCCCAACTTAAGTGATAAGTGCATCCCCTAAATAGCCCACACCTTCATTAATTACTTTAAAACCCTAGTTTTCATCTTTCTTAGCTAGTGTTACCTTCGTTAGCTCTTTTCATGCTTAGTTAGCTTCTTGCCCTATTTTTACCTTGTTCTTGCTAGTTTAGCTCTTTACTTGCTCTGGTGCTTTTCTTTTGCCTGCCTTAGTGTAAATTGCCTTTTCATACCTAGCTTAGTCTTTTCTTGGATACTTAGTCTTAATCTAGTCTAGGTTTAACTTAGATTTCATTCTCACCTTTATTTGCTTTTTTTCTCATCTAGTTTAACAATCAAATCACCTTTAAACCCTTAACCCTAGTCTCCACAGTAGGAACCCATCAAACTAACCTAGCTCTAGTGCTCCCTTTTCTCCATGAGGATCGACCCCTATGCTTGCCCTTCACCTATGCTACAATAGTACCCCGTGCACTTGTGGGTGACCTATTTGGTATTGTGATCGACTGTGTTAGGGTTAATATAAATTTTGAAATATCCACACATGTGTTCGAGTCTCGTGGCGTACATCTAGTCACCCCTTGTTGGCTAGTGTGTACACCTCTGGCCCAACGCACCAAGCTTTCTGGCACCGTTGTCGGGGATCTCTCCCATATTGATGAGCCCTTTGATGATACAAATCAAATCAATGAAACGATGCCACATGACAACTCTTCCTACTCTTGTCTACTCAAAAGCCATGGTATAAACACATAGCTAATTTCTTAGCTAGTGGAAGAATACCTAGCACATGGACAAGAGAGGAAAGAAAAAGGTTATTTGCTATGGTCAAGAACTATGCTTGGGATGACCCTCACCTCTTAAAATATTGTCCCAATCAACTCATTAAGAGATGTGTTTCAGAGATAGAACAACAAGAAATCCTATCCATATGCCATTCTGAAATATGTGGAGTTCATTTTGAAGGAAAATGCACGACTACAAAGGTTCTCCAATGTGGGTTTTATTGGCCATACTTGTTTAAAAATTCCCAAAATTTTTGCAAGAGTTGCTTGAAGTGCCAAAAAGTGGGCACTATCTCCAAGAGGGACATGATGCTTCTATCACCCATTCTTGTGTGGAGGTGTTTGATATTTGGGGAATTGACTTCATGGGTCCTTTCCCCCCTCTTTTGGGTATGTATACATTTTGATTGTCATGGACTACGTGTCAAAGTGGGTTGAGGCTATTGCAACCCAGACAAATGATCACAAGGTGGCGTGTGACTTTGTGAAATCAAACATTTTTAGTCGTTTTGGAATTCCAAGAGCCATGATTAGTGATGGAGTAAGTCATTTCATTCACCACACTTTTGAAGGGTTGCTCAAGAAGCATGGGGTGAACCATCGTGTAGCCACTCCTTACCACCCTCAAACTAGTGGTCAAGTTGAGTTGGCCAATTAGGAGATAAAGATCATTCTAGAGAAAATCCTGAAACCGGACCGTAAGAATTGGTCACTTCATCTCAATGAAGCATTATGGGCATATCATAATACATATAAAGCCCCGATTAGCACTACACCATTCAAGCTTGTCTATGGAAAAAGATGCCATTTGTCGGTTGAAATGCAACACAAGGCACTATGGACCTTGAAAACTATGGATTTTGATGGAGAAGATGGCAGAATGAAAAGGAAGTTTCATCTGAATGAGTTGGAGGAAATGCTCCATGAAGTGTATGACATGTCCAAGAGCTACAAGGAGAGGACTAAGTTTCTTCATGATAAGATGATCAAAAAGAATAAATTTGATCCTAGCAAGTGGGTATGGATGTACAATTCAAGGATGAAGTTATTTCCTGAAAAGCTCCAGTCTAGATGGGAAGGACCTTATCTCATCAAGAAAGTGTATCCATATGGGGCTATTGTGATTTGTCAGAAACAAGGAGAAAAAGAGTTCGCCGTGAACGGCCAAAGACTGAAGCCGGTTGTGGAAGTAGGCCCAAACAAGGCTAACCAAAGTTTTGACATTGTGATGCTTGTAGAAGAACAACAATCTGATGAAGAGATGTGTTTGGACACGGATGAGAAGGAGATTTACTACAAGGATGCTATGAGAATCCCAAGGAAATGAAAGAAGGCAAGAATCAATAAGCCCAATTGAAGGCGTAAAATTTAGCGCTAGTGGGAGGCAACCCACGTGGTTTGAGATTCTCGAACCTTACTTTTTTTTATACTTTTGTTTTATTTTCAACAAAATACGCACACACACTTGTGTTTAATAGTTTTCTTTGAGTTTTGATGACATGGTAGGTGTTAGGTGAGAGATCAAAGTTGAGTCATGGCCATTAAGGCAAATTTATGGCAGAATGCCAAAGAAAAATGAAGTTCTTGATTTTGAGTTGAGAGAGTTGAAGGAAGAACCCCAACACGACCGTGGAGCTCGGCCACGACCATGACATAAGTGGAAAAACACGACCGTGGCCTCCCACCACGGTCATGGGTTTTATTTCGTCAAAGTTGCAAAGATGTCAGGGTTCTAGGCGATTGGCCACGTGCATGGCCAACAAGCCACAACCATGTCAAAGATGGATGGCCACGAATGTGGCACCAGACCATGATCATGGCAAGGTTAGATGGAAACGCTCTTCATCGACAACACGACCGTGGCACCCTGCCACGACCGTGCTACCTAACACTGGCCACGACCGTGGCCACCTACCACGACCGTGGCCACCTACCATGACCGTGGCCACCTACCACGACCATGGTCTGACCCAGTTTAGGAAAAAATATAGCTTTTAAACACACTAGAGTGAAAGCTTGGTGTGTTTGTCAAACACAACAAAACAAACTGGAAAAAGACGGTACCAAAGGGGAGGGTCAACACCACAACTACTAGGTAGCTATGCCACTTTCTATCCCTAGAAACGACGCCAGAAAGCTTAGTATGTCAAGCCAGAGGTATATAGTGGGCTCTGATCTCCAAACCATGACATAAACATGATTAAAACGTAGCGGAAGCGAATCGGTAATCAGCGGAAAACAAAAATCACGGAAAATTAAAACTTTTCGAGACAAGAGCTTGGATCCATAAAAGCTTCTTTCATAAAGAGAGATAAACTGTTTACATCTCAGGATAATTACTTCTTGAGTAATTATATACATCCAGATACAAAATCTCAAGATCACTATACAAAAGACTCCAAGACCTGAGAGTACAGAGGACACATAGGACTGACTCTAACTACACCACATGGCAAGACAATCTCCACCTGAGATTACTACTGCCCCTGGTGCTGCTGCTGAGACTGGTCACCTGTAGGCTGGTTCCTTCGTCTCCGACGTCCACCTAAAAAGTTGAAGCCTACGGGGTGAGACAATTATACATAATTGTCCCAGCGAGAGTTATAACTCTTCGCCAGAAGCTTTATTATTACATCAAAGAATATCTTAAACAGTAAATCCTTCAAAGCATTCTATAACAGTTGCAGGTATAACAAGATCTCAACCATTTAGGAGATATGGAGAATATAGACATTATTGCAAAGTAACATCAATCAACTAACTTGGAGTTTTCTCTAACAAGTTATACTACATGGTTGATTATGTTTTACAAACAACATTATGCCCTGTGGAGATGAGGCTTACCACTCATACTCCAACTGATCGCTGAGAAGCCGCATCAGTATCATACATAGGTCATTAAGAGAGCCGGATTCTCATGACCTTCACCTTCCTCAGTCAGTAAGAGGATCACTTGTAGGACATCTCATGTCTCTACTACTATAGCTCACCAGGGTAAACTGGTCCTTCGCTATTTTAGAGTCACAGTGGCGTTCTGTACTCTCTTCGTCATCAGGAGGTTTCATATTTACCTACCACTGATATGGATATCTGTGTTGTCTTCGTCATCAGGAGGTTTCATGTTTACCTACCACTGATACGGTATGGAATTATAGTGAAGGATGGATGGATTACACATCTACATCACTTTCCTACACTAGGATGTAAGGTTCTACACATCCATGTACCCCACAGACTTAAAAGTATGTGCTCCAGGAGTTCCCTGAGGAAAACCTGTTTCACCATCATTTAATTTCTGACAATGATGGATCTATGATCAGGGCTCTACATTATACTTGATTAGTTAGGTACATTCAGTATTCTTTAACAGCATACATTGTTCTGCAAACAATAACAATAGCATAGCAGCTATAAAAGAAGAATACTAAATGTAACAGGCCTAACTCATATCAATCATCATTTCTCATTATCCTCATCACAAGTCATCTCTAAGGCATGACTTTGATGGTATTCATGGCTCTCGCAGCCCATTATCAGTATAGGATGCCACTGACAAGACATCAGATTATTTTACTTATTCATAATGCTAACAACATGCCTTTAATGAATATAACATCATCATCCATACCTGGATATGATTACCTTCATATCAGAACCTGCATGGTTAATACAACTGATAAAGGTAGTTCAAAAATAAGGAATATCCTTCCTACTCTTGTCATAAGAGTTTAAATCTCTAATTCTCATCAAATAGAGTTTAATATTCAAAAGCATGTCATTACCCTTGAATTAGGGTTTACTATTCACATTACATGTCATCACCCTTGAATTAGGGTTTACTATTCACATTAAGGTAAATTGAACTCATAACGTCATCATGTATGAGTAACATCTTCAATGATGATCTTAGATTAGTTAAAAGTTCATCATTTATCATAATTAGGGTTTCTATGATCTCACACAGGTGGATCATACCCTAATTATGCTCATTTCTGTGTATTGGGGATGCTTTAATTGAGTTTCCACTTAAAAAGGGTACTTTCTCTCTCTAGAAGTACTTTCTCTCTCATCATAAGGTTAGGTGATGTCAACATCACTCTAAAACAGGTTGGATTGAGTCATCATAGGCTAACATAGCCAAAAACATCACCATTATGTGATTAGAGTTACTTTCTCTCTCTAGGGTACTTTCTCTCTCTAGAGTACTTTCTCTCTCTAAAGTACTCTCTCTTTCATCATACTAATGGTTGATGATAACATTAGACTAGATCAAGTTGGATAGAGTCATTATGACCAAAAACATCATTCTCATGTAATTAGAGTTTGAATTGAGCAAGGAGTAACTCAATTGACCCTTCAGGGGTATTTTGGTAATTCACCCCATTGATCATCATTATGGTCAAAAACCTTAGTCAAATAACCCCTTACTATCCTAGATTATCATTAGGGTTTGATTTGGGCATCATTGGACCATTTATATTATGAATTGATTGAAAGAAGTCAACTTGGAATCACATTGATTGATTTCAATCATTAATCATCAATTGAGTTGAAATCGGTTGAAAGTGTTGACCGTTTGCCCACTTTGACTTTCCAAGACCGCGAGCCTCTTTCTAACTCCAAGACCGCGAGCCCCCTTAGGCTTCAAGACCGCGAACCTCTTCAAGTGGTTCAAGACCGCGAAGCCCTATCATTGGTTCAATTGATGTTGAGACCGCGAAGATCAAATTGGAGTTGAGACCGCGAAGAGACGTTGACCGTTTGCCCATCTTGACCTCAGGACCGCGAGGCCCTTCACGGTCTTGAGACCGCGCGCCTCCTCTCGGTCTTGAGACCGTGAGCCCCCTCACGGTCTTGAGACCGCGAGCCCTCTCACGGTCTTGAGACCGCGAGGCTCACATGGTCTCAGCCGCTTGGTCCATCAACAAAATCAAAGATACAATCGATGATGTTAACCGATGTTGAAGCCCTCAAAAGGTCAAAGTTATGTTGACCACCTATGGATTGGGTCAACTAAGGTTATGCTTAACCAATTGGTCATTTAATTGACCCTCAATTGTTGACCAATTAGGATTGAAATCGATTCAATTAGGGTCTATCAATGTTCACCCATCAATACTCAACAATGTGCATCAACACAAGGTTGAACCCTTCAATTGAGCTCCAATTGGGCTCAAACTTGGCCCAAACGGTCTTGAGGTCATGTGGGTGGACCCCACATGGTCTCGAGACCGTTTGCCCAAGATTTCATCAAAATCTAAGGTGATTTGATAGATGTTGAACCATGATTGGGTCACCAATTCAGTATTTTGATCAATTGATAACTTATTTGCAATTGGGTCCTCAATTGGTCAAATTACTCAACCCTAGACCTTCAAACGGTCTTGGGTGATTGTCCTCTTGGTCTTGAGACCGTTTGGATGAGTTCCAAAGGGTCTTGAGACCGTTTGCCCATCCAATTTTTGGATTTCAGTGCAGATTCATCAAGGTCTGACCCATTGAGTTGATGATCATGTCACTATTTTATTGCAAAGTAATTTGGTGTAATTATACCTTCAATTGGTCAACTATTCTTGACCCCAGACCTCCAAACGGTCTTGGTTGATTGCCCTCGCGGTCTTGAGACCGTTGGGTGACTCCCAAACGGTCTTGAGACCGTTTAGGTCAATCAACCCTAAAAACCCTAATTAGGTCACCATAATTTCAGTACTGATTTCATCTAGGGTTAGCCCTAGTATACACCCTTCAACTCTTAGCCGGTTTGGAATTAGACCATAAAACTTGGTGAGTTGTTATTAACATAATTTTGAACAGTAATCTCATACGGTCAACGCCTAGTCAACGACCTTACACGGTCTTGAGACCGTTTGCCCAAAAAGACAATTTCAGACCGTTTGAGAATCAGGAATAAAATCAAATAAAGTTGTTACTTAAAAAGGTTATATCTCCCGATTCCTTTGGCGTTAGCCTCCCAAATTTTGAGGGTAATTAGCCTATATAATTAGGAACAGGTTTCTTATACGGTCCACGCCCGGTCAATGGGGACAAATGGTCTTGGAGACCGTTTGCCCTGTCGCGGTCTCGAGACCATTTTCTCACCTCGCGGTCTTGAGACCGAGAGAGCAAACTTTTGAGACCGTTTAAGGAAGTGAAAAGCGGTGGGTTTTTCTTGGAAATCACGCCTTCATCTCCTAGCTCAAGAACAGTACGAATATCCCATGGATTTACTTGCAAAATAGTAGGGAAAAGTAGGGAAATACTAAGAGCTATCATCCAACCGCATATAAAGATGCACATAGTAAAGCATGGGTTTAGAGTTATAAAACCCGCCTAAAGTTCGCTTCTTGAGCTCCAAGCTTTCAAGCTCCAATCTCTAATGGAGTCCTTGAGTTCCCACAGGTTGTCCAAGGTGAAAACTCCAAGGAAGGATGAAAAGAGACGGCTAGAAAGGTAGGGTTTCAAGAGTTAGCCATGAAGATGACCTTGAATTCGAGTTCTAACCATGGAATTAGGCAATAAGAGGGGTTCAAACCTACCTTGCACCCTTGGTCGTTCCTATTGAGCTCCAAGACAGTCCTTGGTCGTCTTTGGTGAAATGAAACAGTAAGGGAACGAAGGGTGAGTTCCCTTGCAACTAAGGGAAGGAGAGCTTATATACATGGGGTAGGATTTTCAACATTAGTTCATAAGTTGTCCATAATTCCAACTAGGTCCCTCCTTATTTACTTGCTCGTCCCTTTATCTTTATTCTAAGGACAAACCTTATCTTAAGGTCTAGAAAAAGAAGGTAAAGAGGAGCAATCTAATAATGAGGTACATACATAAAAAGATATTGTACATATACCCTGATTATTCAATCACAAGGTATATTTCATAACCTGATAATTCAATTGAGGTGACTTCCTCATCATTTCTTCTCTAAATGATGGCAAAAGTCTAAAAAGATACATTATATGACATATTTTACAATTTGCATCCCTTAATTTGGGTAAATTGCATTTTATCCCAAATTAGGGTTTTCAAGCACCGGGATTGCTTCCACAGTTGCACCTTGGTGCCCTAGCTTGGGAAATCCCTCAAACTTTACCAAAAAGATTCTCATGATGTCTCAACATCAGAGAAACATCTCAACATATGCAAATTGCAAGCTAACCCTTTTAACTGGGTAAATTGCACATAGGTCCCTGTATATCAAAACAATGCTACAACTTTAAATAAAAAGGAGCAAATACTGAAATATATGTTTCTGAGAAACTTAATTACATGCTCAGAGTTAACCACCAAGATTTATTCACATATTTAGGCAAAACACCTAGGGTTAACTCATAACCTAGGTCAGGGATGTTACAAATTATCCACCCCTTACAAGGATTTCGTCCCCGAAATCAATAAAACATACTACGAGAAAAGGGCAGGATACTTCCTCCTCATCTCATCCTCTAACTCCCAAGTGGCTTCTTCAATACCACGATGGTTCCAGAGGACTTTTACAAGATTTATATCTTTCTTCTTTAACTTTTTAATTCGTTTATCAAGGATTGACACTGGTCCCTCCTCATAGGATATGTCATCATTCAGTCTACCTCCATAGGTTGTAGAACTGACTCGGTGTCTGGGTGACATTTCTTCAACATAGAAATGTGAAACACAGGATGTAACCTCTGTAATTCTGGGGGAAGCTCTAGTCTATATGCTACCTTTCCAATCCGTTCAATGATTGGATAAGGCCCCATATATCTAGGAGCTAACTTCCCCTTTCTTCCAAAACGAAGGACCCCTTTCCAAGGTGAGACCTTGAGATACACTCTGTCTCCAACCTGGAACTCTAAAGGTCTACGACGTTTATCAGCATAAGATTTCTGCCTATCCTGAGCAGTCTTAATCTTATGTTGTATTACTTTAATCTTTTCTGTGGTTTGCTGCACAAGGTCAGGACCTAACAACTGATGCTCACCAGTTTCAAACCAACACAAAGGTGATCTACAACGTCTACCATATAAGGCTTCATAAGGTGCCATATCAATACTATGCTGATAGCTATTGTTATAGGCAAACTCTATCAAGCTTAGGTGTAGATCCCAACTTCCGGTGAACTGGAGAACACATGCTCTCAACAAGTCTTCTGGGGTCTGTATGGTCCTTTCCGACTGTCCATCAGTCTACGGATGAAAGGCCGTACTAAACCTTAGCTTGGTTCCTAAGGCTCTGTGTAACTGTTCCCAAAAATGACTCGTAAACTGAGGACCTCTGTCAGAAACTATTGTGACAGGAACTCCGTGCAAACGCACTATCTCTTGAACATACAACTCTGATAACCTTTCAGCAGAATAGGTTGTTTTGACAGGTAAGAAATGTGCTGTCTTAGTCAACCTATCAACAATTACCCAAATAGAATCATGTCCTTTGCTTGTCCAGGGTAGGCCAACAACAAAGTCCATGGTCACATGGTCCCACTTCCACTGTGATATGGGTAAAGGTTGCATTGTTCCTGCAGGCTTCTGGTGTTCAGCTTTAACTTGCTGACACACAGGGCACCTCAGAACAAACTCTGCAATGTCCTTCTTCATCCCAGACCACCAATACAGATCTTTCAAATTCTGATACATCTTGGTGCTCCTTGGATGCATAGCATACATGGAAGAATGGGCTTCTTCCAGGACTAACTTTCTCAAGTTGTCCACATCTGGCACTACCATTCTTCCATTATAACAAACTACTTGATCTTCTGAGTCTTGAAAACCATCTTGCTTCTCTTTTCCATACTCAGATCTTATATGTTGAACTGCAGCATCACCTAGCTGTGCCTCTTTAATCTGCTCCCTTAGAGTAGGTTTAATATGCATCTCAGCTAACAAACCGGTTAACAATGACACCTTCAACTGTACATTGTCTTGCCTTAAAGAGATAAGCATATCTTTTCTAGAGCATACTAAAGAGTTTAGTTGTGCTCTATTCATGGTTGATGTTGCTGATTTCCTACTCAAGGCATCTGCAACAACATTGGCCTTGCCTGGATGGTAATCAATTGTACAGTCGTAGTCCTTGATTAATTCCATCCAGCGACGTTGCCTCATGTTGAGCTCATGCTGAGAGAAGATATACTTAAGGTTTTTATGGTATGTGAAAATATGGAATGTCTCTCCGTAGAGATAATGTCTCCAGATCTTCAAAGCATGAACCACAGCAGCTAACTCTAGATTGTGTGTTGGATAATTCTCCTCGTGTTTCTTAAGCTGTCGGGAAGCAAAAGAAATCACTTGTTTATCCTGCATCAACACACATCCTAGTCCGTTCTTGGAAGCATCACAGAAAACTATATACCCTTTTCCTTGTTCAGGTAGCACTAGCACAGGTGCACTTGTCAACCTCTCCTTCAGTAACTGGAAAGATTGTTGACACTTATCACTCCAAGAAAAAGGAACATCTTTTTGGGTTAACTTGGTCAAAGGTAAAGCTATAGAACTAAAGTTCTTAATGAACCTTCGATAATAGCCAGCTAACCCCAAGAAACTTCGAATCTCCGTCGGTGTCTTCGGTTGTTCCCATTGTAGAACAGTTTCTACCTTTGTAGGGTCAACATGAATTCCCAAGGCGGATATCACATGTCCAAGAAAAGATACCTCCGGCATCCAGAACTCACACTTGCTAAACTTGGCGTACAACTTATGTTCTCTTAGCAAGGTCAAAACTTGGCAAAGATGCTGCTCATGCTGCTGGGCATCCTTACTATAAATCAGTATGTCATCTATGAAGACAACAACACACTGATCAAGGAAAGGTCGAAAAACTCTATTCATGAGTTCCATAAATGCAGCTGGTGCATTGGTTAGTCCAAACGACATAACCGTGAACTCATAGTGACCATATCTTGTCCTAAAGGCAGACTTGGATATGTCACTATTCTTAATACGGAGTTGATGATATCCAGACCTCAAGCTATCTTTGAAAAGACTGTTGCACCACGCAACTGGTCAAAGAGATCATCAATCCTCGGTAGAGGATACTTATTCTTTATTGTTACTTTATTGAGTTGTCTGTAGTCAATGCACAACCGCATTGACCCATCTTTCTTTTTAACAAACAAGACCGGAGCACCCCAAGGTGAAGTACTTGGTCGGATAAAACCTCTCTCAAGTAACTCTTGAAGCTGTTTCTTGAGTTCTGCCATCTCGGCAGGCGCCAACCTATACGGAGTTTGAGCCATGGGTTTCGTATCTGGGATCAGATTAATTTCAAAATCAATCTCCCGAGGTGGTGGTATACCAGGAAGTTCTTCAGGAAACACATCCTCAAATTCCCTGACTACAGGAACTTCAGCATGATTGGAACTTTCCTTGGTAACATCTACCACATGGGCTAAGAATGCATGACATCCTTGCCTCAACAGCTTATCAGCAACCATAGCTGATACAAGACAGGTGGGCAGAATCTTTCTTTCTCCTTGAAAGATCCATGTGTTGCTTTCATCAGCAAACACATCCAACTTTGACTCACAATCCAAGACAACTCTATACCTTTCTAAGGTATCCATCCCGAGGATTATATCAAATCCCTGCATATCAAGTGGTATAAGATCCACTTGAATGCGATGGTCAGAAAAGAAGAGGATGCAGGGAGAACATACCTCCTACAAAACGGCAGACCCACTCAATGGAGTCTCCAACAACAAACTATCTGCCCTATGACTAACAGTCATATTGCAGTTATGAATCACTTCACGAGTGATGAAAGAGTGCGTAGCACCCGGATCAATCAGAACAGATACATCATAGGATATAGACATATCAGAATATAAAAGTTTCATCTGACCTGCCACTACCCGTGGATTGACCACTGCCTCAGGTGGGTTCATAGCATAGAACCTCACAGTTGCCTGGTGTTGAGGTGGTGCTGATGATCCAGCTTGAGACGCTTGTCCACGTCCTCGAGCTTCTCCTTGATGTTGTCTATTCTGAGATCCCTGTTGATTCTGTCTCGGGGGTTGTTGTGTCACACCGACAGGCCTAGAACGGCAATCCTTCATCAAGTGTCCCATCTTACCACAGTTGTAGCAACTCTTCTCCTGTTGCTGTGGTCTGGGTGGTCCACTAACTGACACTGATGTAGAACTGTGCGTCCCTTGAAGCGGTTGACTCCGTCCTCTACCTCTGCTTGGTGTTCATTGAGTTTGAAAACTCGATCTGGGTGGTGGAGGGTTAGGTGCAGAGAATCTAGGTTTCTTGGAATCCCTAGATGAAGAACCCTGGAACTGTGGATATCTTTTATGGGTTTGTCTTTTCTCAACCACAGATCTCTCTATCCTTCGGACTGACTCAACGAAGGTAGAGAATCTCTCTCTATTTTCTAAGGCAGACACAGGGGTTGACATATCAGAATTCAAACCCTTTTCGAATCTTTTGATTCTTTCCTCATCCGTAGCAGCCATGTGTGGACAGAACCGCAACAACTCCATGAACTTAGCTTCATACTCACTAATGTTCATCATACCCTGCCTTAGTTTCTCAAACTGAGAGATCTTCTCATCTAGGAAGGTCTTTGGAAAATATCTATTGATAAATTCCCGACGAAACTCTTCCCATGAGAACTCTACTCCAGGTCTCTTCTGCTCTTCCATGTTCCACCAGTGACCAGCACTGCCTTTGAGAAGATAGACAGCATGTCTAACCTTCTCAGCTTCCGGAATCATAAGAATCCTGAAAGCCTTCTCCAACTCTGTCCACCATAAGTCAGCATCTGCAGGGTCGGCAGTTCCGAAGTACTCGGTAGCTCCGACACGACGAAGTCGTTCGAATGTCTTACCAATACCTTGTGCTTCAGGCTGGACAGGTGCCCTAGGTGTAGGAATGGGCATCCTATCGGTTATATGTGTCATGGCAGTCATGAACTGCCCGAACATCGTCTGTACAGCTGGATCACTCATGTCAGCTGGGTCGAACTGGGGTGGCTCTCTTGGCGACTCAGGTGCAGGTTGTTCTATTCTCGGAACTCTTGCACCGCCTCGAGGTGCACTAGAACTACTCTCTACCACGTGCTCATCACGATGTTCTAAAATTCTTATGTATCTTCTTCTCCTGAGGAGCAGAAGATTCTATTAGATGAGGAAGGAGTACTAAAGGTAGACTCGACATCCTAAGTCATATGCCTCTGTAGACTCAACTGAACCTGGAGCTCTGATACCACTAATTGTGGGCTCTGATCTCCAAACCATGACATAAACATGATTAAAATGTAGCGGAAGCGAATCGGTAATCAGCGGAAAACAAAAATCATGGAAAATTAAAACTTTTTGAGACAAGAGCTTGGATCCATAAAAGCTTCTTTCATAAAGAGAGATAAACTGTTTACATCTCAGGATAATTACTTCTTGAGTAATTATATACATCCAGATACAAAATCTCAAGATCACTATACAAAAGACTCCAAGACCTGAGAGTACAGAGGACACATAGGACTGACTCTAACTACACCACATGGCAAGACAATCTCCACCTGAGATTACTGCTGCCCCTGGTGCTGCTGCTGAGACTGGTCACCTGTAGGCTGGTTCCTTCGTCTCCGACGTCCACCTAAAAAGTTGAAGCCTACGGGGTGAGACAATTATACATAATTGTCCCAGTGAGAGTTATAACTCTTCGCCAGAAGCTTTATTATTACATCAAAGAATATCTTAAACAGTAAATCCTTCAAAGCATTCTGTAACAGTTGCAGGTATAACAAGATCTCAACCATTTAGGAGATATGGAGAATATAGACATTATTGCAAAGTAACATCAATCAACTAACTTGGAGTTTTCTCTAACAAGTTATACTACATGGTTGATTATGTTTTACAAACAACATTATGCCCTGTGGAGATGAGGCTTACCACTCATACTCCAACTGATCGCTGAGAAGCCACATCAGTATCATACATAGGTCATTAAGAGAGCCGGATTCTCATGACCTTCACCTTCCTCAGTCAGTAAGAGGATCACTTGTAGGACATCTCGTGTCTCTACTACTATAGCTCACCAGGGTAAACTGGTCCTTCGCTATTTTAGAGTCACAGTGGCGTTCTGTACTCTCTTCGTCATCAGGAGGTTTCATATTTACCTACCACTGATACGGATATCTGTGCTGTCTTCATCATCAGGAGGTTTCATGTTTACCTACCACTGATACGGTATGGAATTATAGTGATGGATGGATGGATTACACATCTACATCACTTTCCTACACTAGGATGTAAGGTTCTACACATCCATGTACCCCACATACTCAAACGTATGTGCTCCAGGAGTTCCCTGAGGAAAACCTGTTTCACCATCATTTAATTTCTGACAATGATGGATCTATGATCAGGGCTCTATATTATACTTGATTAGTTAGGTACATTCAGTATTCTTTAATAGCATACATTGTTCTGCAAACAATAACAATAGCATAGCAGCTATAAAAGAAGAATACTAAATGTAACAGGCCTAACTCATATCAATCATCATTTCTCATTATCCTCATCACAAGTCATCTCTAAGGCATGACTTTGATGGTATTCATGGCTCTCGCAGCCCATTATCAGTATAGGATGCCACTGACAAGACATCAGATTATTTTACTTATTCATAAGGCTAACAACATGCCTTTAATGAATATAACATCATCATCCATACCTGGATATGATTACCTTCATATCAGAACCTGCATGGTTAATACAACTGATAAAGGTAGTTCAAAAATAAGGAATATCCTTCCTACTCTTGTCATAAGAGTTTAAATCTCTAATTCTCATCAAATAGAGTTTAATATTCAAAAGCATGTCATTACCCTTGAATTAGGGTTTACTATTCACATTACATGTCATCACCCTTGAATTAGGGTTTACTATTCACATTAAGGTAAATTGAACTCATAACGTCATCATGTATGAGTAACATCTTCAATGATGATCTTAGATTAGTTAAAAGTTCATCATTTATCATAATTAGGGTTTCTATGATCTCACACAGGTGGATCATACCCTAATTATGCTCATTTCTGTGTATTGGGGATGCTTCAATTGAGTTTCCACTTAAAAAGGGTACTTTCTCTCTCTAGAAGTACTTTATCTCTCTAGAAGTACTTTCTCTCTCATCATAAGGTTAGGTGATGTCAACATCACTCTAAAACAGGTTGAATTGAGTCATCATAGGCTAACATAGCCAAAAACATCACCATTATGTGATTAGAGTTACTTTCTCTCTCTAGGGTACTTTCTCTCTCTAGAGTACTTTCTCTCTCTAAAGTACTCTCTCTTTCATCATACTAATGGTTGATGATAACATTAGACTAGATCAAGTTGGATAGAATCATTATGACCAAAAACATCATTCTCATGTAATTAGAGTTTGAATTGAGCAAGGAGTAACTCAATTGACCCTTCACGGGTATTTTGGTAATTCACCCCATTGATCATCATTATGGTCAAAAAATTTAGTCAAATAACCCCTTACTATCCTAGATTATCATTAGGGTTTGATTTGGGCAACATTGGACCATTTATATTATGAATTGATTGAAAGAAGTCAACTTGGAATCACATTGATTGATTTCAATCATTAATCATCAATTGAGTTGAAATCGGTTGAAAGTGTTGACCGTTTGCCCACTTTGACTTTCCAAGACCGCGACCCTCTTTCTAACTCCAAGACCGCGAGCCCCCTTAGGCTTCAAGACCGCGAACCTCTTCAAGTGGTTCAAGACCGCGAAGCCCTATCATTGGTTCAATTGATGTTGAGACCGCGAAGATCAAATTGGAGTTGAGACCGCGAAGAGACGTTGACCGTTTGCCCATCTTGACCTCAGGACCGCGAGGCCCTTCGCGGTCTTGAGACCGCGAGCCTCCTCTCGGTCTTGAGACCATGAGCCCCCTCACGGTCTTGAGACCGCGAGCCCTCTCACGGTCTTGAGACCGCGAGGCTCACATGGTCTCAGCCGCTTGGTCCATCAACAAAATCAAAGATACAATCGATGATGTTAACCGATGTTGAAGCCCTCAAAAGGTCAAAGTTATGTTGACCACCTATGGATTGGGTCAACTAAGGTTATGCTTAACCAATTGGTCATTCAATTGACCCTCAATTGTTGACCAATTAGGATTGAAATCGATTCAATTAGGGTCTATCAATGTTCACCCATCAATACTCAACAATGTGCATCAACACAAGGTTGAACCCTTCAATTGAGCTCCAATTGGGCTCAAACTTGGCCCAAACGGTCTTGAGGTCATGTGGGTGGACCCCACATGGTCTTGAGACCGTTTGCCCAAGATTTCATCAAAATCTAAGGTGATTTGATAGATGTTGAACCATGATTGGGTCACCAATTCAGTATTTTGATCAATTGATAACTTATTTGCAATTGGGTCCTCAATTAGTCAAATTACTCAACCCTAGACCTTCAAACGGTCTTGGGTGATTGTCCTCTCGGTCTTGAGACCGTTTGGATGAGTTCCAAAGGGTCTTGAGACCGTTTGCCCATCCAATTTTTGGATTCTAGTGCAGATTCATCAAGGTCTGACCCATTGAGTTGATGATCATGTCACTATTTTATTGCAAAGTAATTTGGTGTAATTATACCTTCAATTGGTCAACTATTCTTGACCCCAGACCTCCAAACGGTTTTGGTTGATTGCCCTCGCGGTCTTGAGACCATTTGGTGACTCCCAAACGGTCTTGAGACCGTTTAGGTCAATCAATCCTAAAAACCCTAATTAGGTCACCATAATTTCAGTACTGATTTCATCTAGGGTTATCCCTAGTATACACCCTTCAACTCTTAGCCCGTTTGGAATTAGACCATCAAACTTGGTGAGTTGTTAATTAACATAATTTTGAACAGTAATCTCATACGGTCAACGCCTAGTCAACGACCTTACACGGTCTTGAGACCGTTTGCCCAAAAAGGCAATTTCAGACCGTTTGAGAATCAGGAATAAAATCAAATAAAGTGGTTACTTAAAAAGGTTATATCTCCCGATTCCTTTGGAGTTAGCCTCCCAAATTTTGAGGGTAATTAGCCTATATAATTCGGAACAGGTTGCTTATACGGTCCACGCCCGGTCAACGGGGCCAAACGGTCTTGGAGACCGTTTGCCCTGTCGCGGTCTCGAGACCGTTTTCTCACCTCGCGGTCTTGAGACCGAGAGAGCAAACTTTTGAGACCGTTTAAGGAAGTGAAAAGCGGTGGGTTTTTCTTGGAAATCACGCCTTCATCTCCTAGCTCAAGAACAGTACGAATATCCCATGGATTTACTTGCAAAATAGCAGGGAAAAGTAGGGAAACACTAAGATCTATCATCCAACCGCATATAAAGATGCACATAGTAAAGCATGGGTTTAGAGTTATAAAACCCGCCTAAAGTTCGCTTCTTGAGCTCCAAGCTTTCAAGATCCAATCTCTAATGGCTTCCTTGAGTTCCCACAGGTTGTCCAAGGTGAAAACTCCAAGGAAGGATGAAAAGAGACGGCTAGAAAGGTAGGGTTTCAAGAGTTAGCCATGAAGATGACCTTGAATTCGAGTTCTAACCATGGAATTAGGCAATAAGAGGGGTTCAAACCTACCTTGCTACCTTGGTCGTTCCTCTTGAGCTCCAAGACAGTCCTTGGTCGTCTTTGGTGAAATGAAACAGTAAGGGAACGAAGGGTGAGTTCCCTTGCAACTAAGGGAAGGAGAGCTTATATACATGGGGTAGGATTTTCAACATTAGTTCATAAGTTGTCCATAATTCCAACTAGGTCCCTCCTTATTTACTTGCTCGTCCCTTTCTATTTATTCTAAGGACAAACCTTATCTTAAGGTCTAGAAAAAGAAGGTAAAGAGGAGCAATCTAATAATGAGGTACATACATAAAAAGATATTGTACATATACCCTGATTATTCAATCACAAGGTATATTTCATAACCTGATAATTCAATTGAGGTGACTTCCTCATCATTTCTTCTCTAAATGATGGCAAAAGTCTAAAAAGATACATTAGATGACATATTTTACAATTTGCATCCCTTAATTTGGGTAAATTGCATTTTATCCTAAATTAGGGTTTTCAAGCACCGGGATTGCTTCCACAGCTGCACCTTGGTGCCCTAGCTTGGGAAATCCCTCAAACTTTACCAAAAAGATTCTCATGATGTCTCAACATCAGATAAACATCTCAACATATGCAAATTGCAAGCTAACCCTTTTAACTGGGTAAATTGCACATAGGTCCCTGTATATCAAAACAATGCTACAACTTTAAATAAAAAGGAGCAAATACTGAAATATATGTTTCTGAGAAACTTAATTACATGCTCAGAGTTAATCACCAAGATTTATTCACATATTTAGGCAAAACACCTAGGGTTAACTCATAACCCAGGTCAGGGATGTTACATATACACACTAGCCAACAAGGGGTGACTAGATGCACTCCACGGGACTCGAACACACATGAGTATTTTTCAAAATTTACATTAACCCTAATCAAGTCAATCACAATACCAAATAGGTCACCTGCAAGTGCACAAGGTACTATTGTAGCACAAGTGAAGGGAAAGCGTGGGGTCCATCCTCAAAGAGAAAAGGGAGCACTAGAGCTAGGTTAGTTTGGCTGGGTTCCTACTACGGAGACTAGGGTTAAGGGTTTAAAGGTGATTTGATTGTTAACCTAGGTGAGCAAGAAAGCAATTAAAGGTGAGAATGAAATCTAAGTTAACCCTAGACTAGATTAAGACTAAGCATGCAAGAAAAGACTAAGCTAGGTATGAAAAGGCAGTTTACAATAAGGCAGATAAAAGAAAATCACAAGAGCGATAAATGAGCTAAACTAGCAAGAACAAGGTAAAAACAAGGCAAGAAGCTAAATAAGCAGGAAAAGATCTAACTAAGCTAACACTAGCTAAACAAGATGAAAACTAGGGTTTTAAAGCAATTAATGAAGGTGTGGGCTGTTTAGGGGATGCACTTATCACTTAAGTTGGGGGGTGACATCTGAAAATTATGATTCCATTTAGATTATCACAACCAAACAATAAGTTAGAGTCTAATGAATTAACCTAAGCTACTAACTGACCATGGATATGCTAGGTTGTGTATAGGGGAACTAGTCCCTAACACCCCTACTACCCTTGCGAGGTTCAATTGGGTTAGGGATTAGGTTCAATTCAATTAGAGTCTAATCAAGTCTAGGTTTCTATATTAGACATTCCTACGACAATTAGGGGCCGAGGGTAGTTATGAGGAGGCGAAATTAGGGTTTTGGACCCCAATTTCCCCACATTCTAGCCTTGAGAAGGCTCCATGCTAATTGCACTAGAGTCACCTAAACTATCTACTTAGACCTCTCACTTAGGATTAGGGATATTGATTAGGATATAGGAAGATGAGAGGCAACCTAGGGATCCAAGAATTGGACCTAGGGGCAAATCCCAAAATTCACATATATAAGTAATTTCCCTAAATTCCTAGGTGATTTCACACACAAACCAACAAGCAATTCATGGAGAATCAGATGCAAATAGAACATAATCATTAGCAAATGGAATTACAAAATTTACATGTTATTTTCCCCCAATATGGTATCAAAGTAACATTTTACACCCCATACAGCCCACTATAAGGGGCCTAGCTACTCAGAAATGGAAAATACA
This sequence comes from Alisma plantago-aquatica, assembly GCA_963693085.1. Taxonomy (NCBI): domain Eukaryota; kingdom Viridiplantae; phylum Streptophyta; class Magnoliopsida; order Alismatales; family Alismataceae; genus Alisma; species Alisma plantago-aquatica. The sequence continues at coordinate 554,112,679 of OY856414.1, read as the reverse complement.
AAAAGAAAGGAGAAAGAGGTAGAAGAAGCCATGTAACTCGGTGTAGATGGAGCAATCCTCCTCTCCATCTGCTACTATAAAGAAGTGAAATCAATCAACCTCTCTACTAAAAACAATGGTAAACAAAATCCAATTTGGATAGCAGTGGAATAAAAATTTTCTGACTATATTCCATTTCATAAAAGATTGTACAAAAATACATCAACAATCTCCCTTTTAGGGTTACATCAAGATACAACATTTAGGATCTAGATAGAGAGAAGTCTAACTACCACATCCTTGTCTCCCAAAGCATAACTCCATCGGCTATGTCCATGCCAACGCTAAGATCTTCAATTCCTATTCATCACCTTGCTCCACATCTGGGTGGTTGGGAAGGCACCCAACAAAAGGGAAAGGAAAGACAAATATGTGTTAAAAAACTATTCTAATGCAACAATATAAGCAAATAAAATATAAACATGATATGGTTCATCATATGATGAAGATATCAAGAGAATGAGGCCATATATATTAAAGAATATTTCAATAGATGCTTGCCATAAATAATATATAACTGAGGATTGCATGTATGATTAATATTGACTATCTTAACTATGTAGGGTTGAGGCACCTACCAGACCTTCAACCAAAAGGGTGAGGGGAGAGTAACACATTCCCAGTCACCTGCACATATTTCATGTGCGGGGGAGAATAACACGTTCCCCAGGGGAGAAATAACACATTCCCCAACTATGGGTTGTTGTACATACAAGTACCACTACACTAGTTAATTAGTCTAATAAAATCAACATGCTAGAAAAAGAGTTATGGCAAGATTAATCAAAGGATTTATACAACATGGTAGTGGGGTATAAAAACCCAAACAGGATAATACTACAACTAATTTTGAGGCATAAACAAATTAAGTTTAAAGAACAATGGATTAGGTCAAATTATGCCTCATTAGGGAACATGGGTAATGGTATAATAAATTTCCCAATTGAAGGGGGTAGATGCACATACATAGCACATACCTTATTCTTTAGAATCCTAGAAATCACTTTTTAGTTCTTTTTCACGAGATCAGATCCATTTTCCCTAATATCATCATTAGATCCATGCATTAATACTATGTTTAATTATTAAAGATTAAAACCCCAAAACTACGAACTTTTTCCACAAATGATCGATTTAGACTCTTAAAACCTCACTAATGACTTAGTTACATTTTCCTGACATATAATATTATGTATTTTGAAGATATAGACTTTTAGATGCATTTTTGGTGATTTTTAGTTAATTAAATCATCCTCAAAAACTCATACTAAAAAAACTCAAAACCTAGCATTGAAATTAGTTTTATTAGATAGAAAATCTTTTTCTGAGTCCAAAACATATTTTCTTTTTATTTTTAGACATTTAGAGACAGTTATGATTTTTATAAATCTGACCAATCACAAAATTCCACATCGTCATTTAAAATTGCAAGAGAGAAAGAGAGAGCGAAGCCCAGATGACACGGCCCAATCAGATTCAGCCATGTCACTGGGTCAAAGTCTAATTGACTCGCCTCAACACAAAAATAACAAGGGCAAAAATACAATATTGCCCCTGACTGAGAATAACAAAGGAAGAGGAAAACATGGGGTAAAAGCAAGAAATGCATAATGGCTTTCTCCTTCCCAAGCGCTCGCGCCATGGCCATCCACAGGAGCAGGCCGGCGAGGAGAAGCGAAGATTCGTCGACCGCTTGATCAGGGAACTAGCCCAACACATCTGCGAAACCACCCCGAAATCAAAGAGACACTGTTCTAGTTCAGCAAGCAACGATGGAGGTGAAACATCCTCCAAGCAAACTGCAGATCACAAAACAGAGCAAACTGGGACTAAAAGGGAAAAGTAGTGAAAAAACAAGGAAACCAACGATCTGCTTACATGGAAGGATCTACATACATGAGAAGAGATCAAAGGAGGTCTTACCAACATCAGGGAGCAACTGAGAAGGGCCGATGATGATGGCCGGCGACGGAACTGAGGTGAGTTCTAGGGGGAACCATCCTGGTGAACTCCAGGGTCAACTGGGCACAGAAGGACCTCGAGTAGGTCATGTAGATCCTCTCCGTTCCATGAATTCGAGGGACATCATGGAGAGCCCCTGGAAGAAGCCATGCCAAACCAAATAGGTACTCGACGTCGCGATGGCAATATCAACTCCCTAGAACCAAATTGGTGAAGAGGAGGGGCATAGGAGGTGTGGAGAAAGGTTTTGATTCCATCCAGAAGTAACAGAAGGCGATAGTGAGAAGTCTGTAACTCGGCCGTCATGCATCCTCAAGGTAGATTTAGGGCTTCCTTATATAGTCCACACCAGGGATCAAGTTAGGGCTCGTTGCATAGAGGAGACACTCGCGAGGACAATGGAGAAAGAATCTCGAAAAACCAAGCACTGAGGTGAGAGAACTTTGGGAGAGGAATTCGGGCTACTTGTGTGGCCGGTTTCCTTTTGTGCGTGAGGTAGATGACGATTAGGGAGATGCTCGATCAGCATCCAACGGCTGCGAGCCACGGGCGACAAATAAATTAGATTCCCAATTGAAATCGAATATAGTGAGACATTAAATTCATTTTGATTTTCTCTCTCCTCATATGATGGCTTAAACGATCTCCAAAAATATCCAAAATTCATACTCTGACTGATTTTGATGTGTAGAATCCAAATATAAAGTTATTTTTGCCTTTTGGAGAAGTTTAGTAGGTTAAATAATCAAAATGTCATTTTCTCTTTCCTCCTTCAAAAGAGGTGATAACATTATCTAAAATTTGAGTAACTTCACCCATAAGTCTTCCTAAGGGGTTATAACACGATTTTGTTATTATTTTCACAAGTTGAGATTATTTATTTATTTATTAAATAAATAGAAGATTCTACACACTTTCTCTCTCCTATTTTACTCATTATTCAAACATTATCCAAATTAGTTGCAAATTTTCCCAAAGGCTTATTTTTGTGTTTAGAATATGAATTTGGAGTTATTTTTCCAATTTGAGGGCATTAAATATTTTATATCACTTTATTAGCCTTATTGCTATTTTCTTTTGATAAGGACATTAATATATACAATTATCTTCCAAGTTAAATGATACTTGGCCCTTAAGTTACTTTTTGGTCAGGAAACGAATTTGAGTGTCAAATTATCTTTGTGGGTTTCCCATTATGATTTTTAGAACAATTTGTTCCTCATTATCTTCTTTTATCCATTAAATCCTACATTATCACTAATGATTGCATTTATCATTTCCTTTATATATAATTTGGATTTTCTCTTATTTTTCCTATTCTACAAAGTACTAGAATGTTCTAGGACAAAATATTTTAATATTTTTATTACTTAGTGAACAATTTGCACTTCAAGCCCGTTATTTAAAATCTAACTGAGGTATTTGTGCATAAACCCTAATATTGATGAAAAAGGTGAACAAATGTTCATTAAACCATCATATACTTCACAAATTAAACAAGAAAGCCAAAGAGGATATAAATGAAAGGAAAAGATAAGAAAAGAGGACCAAAAGGTAAAATGCCCAGAATTCAGTATGTTACAACACTCCACCCCTTAAAGAGGATTTCGTCCCCGAAATCACTAGAAATTAGGGAAGGGTGAGTGTGCAACCTCACATCACAAAACTTCAGGTTGTTCCTCCAACTATAAAACTTCCACCAAAACTTATACTTCAACTACACCTAAGGGTCCAAAAACTTCACATACAACTCACATAGGTTGGGTTCTCAAGGATCACCTAGGGTTCCACTATTAAGATATTCCATTTAGGAGACTTAACATTAGTAACATTTATATCTCATCCATTATGATATCACATTATCATCATTATTTTAATTATGTCATGTCATATTCACTTTATTGCCAAAAGGGTTATATTTCATTATCATCCATGAAACATTATATATGTATCTCATTTTTCTTACTAAGAATTTTAGCACAATTAGGGTTTACTCAATTATCTCAACGTTCATTATTATATTTGATCATTATCCTTAATAATTAGGATTTATACTTCCTTATCCTCATTTTATCACTTTATTAATTATAACAAATTATTTTACATGAATGTAAGACATTCTATCCAATTTGTGGTTAAGCATACAATTATTCCAATTAATGTCACATTAGTTACTTATACTCATATTAAACATTGTCGTATGTCACATTATCTTTATTGCTCACATTAATGTCACCATTAATCATTATTCATTTATATTATTCATTTTGCATGTTTATATGAATCCAATCACTTCATACTCATATTGAAGCCATTACATGTGTTTTAATGATCTAGGTAAGACATATGTCATATTAATGATTTGATTCACATTAAGTGACTAATCACATGTGTATTAGATAACAAGGTAACTTGCATTTTATATTGATGACTTGATTAATATGTGATTAGATGATTATATATATATACCATTTATGTGTATCAATGTAGGTTAACTGATTATGGCACTTAACATCATTAATGTATCATGAAAGGCATTGAGGGTGTATATGTTAAGGTTATATGATTACAACTTTAGGGTTTAGTTCAACATGACCATTATATTTCACTTATTCATCCTTAGCATGCATTAATTACGAATTATAACCTTACTCATCATATCATTAGGGTTTATTGGTTCAGGACATAATTAACATCTTACTTATTGACGTTTAATATTGATATTCATATTATGTGCATTGGATGTACATTAGGGTTCAAGCACATGCATTATTCCTTAGATGATAATTATATGTTCATTACATATTAACAAGCATGTTAGGGTTATGATTATATCTTATTTGGTCAAAACCAAAGATCCAAGCACACTAACCACCTAAGTATGAGGTTAGGGTTTCTAAAGATAGATTAGATAGACTTCAAGATGTTATAGGGTTCCATCCCCCTAAAGAAGATTTCATCCTTGAAATCTAACCACTTGAACATCCAACCTAACCATACTCCACCCCTTAAAGAGTTTGACCTATCAAGCCAAACTTACTAGGGTTAAAGGATAAGTCTAACTAAACCATTCTCAAGATCCATCATGCTTCCACTGCGCACTCTGATATCTTCCCAAACACCCAAACTCCAAGGTCTAGGTTCTACGGATAAACTTATCCAAGCATGTGGTTTGAGGGACATAAGGAAATTATCTTGGTATTCATCATCAAACAAGTCATTATACACATGAAACTTAGGGTTCCCAAAGATATACGCCATAGAAGTCTAAGGTCATTATTGCCTAAAAGCAAACTATTTTGGACAATTCATATTAGCTCAGGCCAGGCCGGTATCATATAGGCATGGGAGTCCTCGTAAATCAAGCTAGTGGCATGGAGGAAAATATTGCCAGCCCCCGAAACCATGATCCTTTCTAGACACTTTTACTTCAACTTCATGCCCTAATAGTTGCCTAAAGGAAAACCTAAACAACATTAAGTTATGCATATTTTAATTATGAGCATATTAGAGTTTTATTCATCAAGACTCTAAGGTGAAACTATAGGGTTCTAAGTCAACCTTTCAACGTAGATCAAATCTAGGGTAACCATGTAACTTAGAGAAAACTATGCAAGTCTAGGGTTCTAATTAGGGAGATAAAACTGAAATAGCCAGATTCTGACTACCATGGGCTTTGATACCATGCTGTAAAGAAGTGAAATCAATCAACCTCTCTACTAATAACAATGGTAAACAAAATCCAATTTGGATAGCAGTGGAATAAAAATTTTCTGACTATATTCAATTTCATAAAAGATTGTACAAAAATACATCAACAATCTCCCTTTTAGGGTTACATCAAGATACAACATTTAGGATCTAGATAGAGGGAAGTCTAACTTCCATAGCCTTGTCTCGCAAAGAATAACTCCATCATCTATGTCCATGCCAACGCTAAGATCTTCAATTCCTATTCATCACCTTGCTCCACATCTGGGTGGTTGGGAAGGAACCCAACAAAAGGGAAAGGAAAGACAAGTATGTGTTACAAAACTATTCTAATGCAACAAGATAAGCAAAGAAAATATAAACATGATAGGGTTCATCATATGATGAAGATATCAAGAGAATGAGGCCATATATATAAAAGAATATTTCAATAGATGCTTGCCATAAATAATATATAACCAAGGATTGCATGTATGATTCATATTGACGATCTTAACTATGTAGGGTTGAGGCACCTACCGGACCTTCAACCAAAAGGGTGAGGGGATAGTAACACATTCCCAGTCACCTACACATATTTCATGTGTGGGGGAGAATAACACGTTCCCTAGGGGAGAAATAACACATTCCCTAACTATGGGTGGTTGTACATACAAGTACCACTACACTAGTTAATTAGTCTAATAAAATCAACATGCTAGAAAAAGAGTTATGGAAAGATTAATCAAAGGATTTATACAACATGGTAGTGGGGTACAAAAACCCAAACAAGATAATACTACAACTAATTTTGAGGCATAAACAAATTAAGTTTAAAGAGAAATGGATTAGGTCAAATTAAGCCTCATTAGGGAACATGGGTAATGGTATAATAAATTTCCCAACTGAAGGGGGTAGATGCACATACATAGCACATACCTTATTCTTTAGAATCCTAGAAATCACTTTTCAGTTCTTTTTCACGAGGTCAGATCCATTTTCCCTAATATCATCATTAGATCCATGCATTAATACTATGTTTAATTATTAAAGATTCAAACCCCAAAACTACAAACTCTTTCCACAAATGATCGATTTATACTCTTAAAACCTCACTACTGACTTAGTTACATTTTCCTGATCAAAATGACATATAATATTATGTATTTTGAAGATATAGACTTTTAGATGCATTTTTGGTGATTTTTAGTTAATTAAATCATCCTCAAAAACTCATATTAAAAAAACTCAAAACCAGGCGTTGAAATTAGTTTTATTATATATAAAATATTTTTATGAGTCCAAAACATATTTTATTTTTATTTTTAGGCATTCAGAGACAGTTATGATTTTTATAAATCCAACCAATCACAAAATTCCACATCATCATTTAAAGTTGCAAGAGAGAAAGAGAGAGAGCGGAGACCAGATGATACGGCCCAATCAGATTCAGCCATCTCACTGGGTCAAAGTCCGATTGACTCACCTCAACACAAAAATAACAAGGGCAAAAAGACAATATTGCCCCTGACTGAGAATAACAAAGGAAGAGGAAAACATGGGGTAAAAGCGAGAAATGCATAATGGCTTTCTCCTTCCCAAGCGTTCGCGCCATGGCCATCCACAGGAGCAGGCCGGTGAGGAGAAGCGAAGATTCATCGACCTCTTGATCAGGAAACTAGCCCAACACATATGTGAAACCACCCCGAAATCAAAGAGACACTGCTCTAGTTCAGCAAGCAGCGATGGAGGTGAAACATCCTCCAAGAAAACCGCAGATCACAAAATAGAGAAAACCGGGACTAAAAGGGAAAAGCAGTGAAAAAACAAGGAAACCAACGATCTTCTTACATGGAATGATCTACAGACATGATAAGAGATCAAAGGAGGTCTTACCAGCATCAGGGAGCGACTGAGAAGGGCGATGATGATGGTCGACGACGGAACTGAGATGAGTTCTAGGGGGAACCATCCTGGTGAACTCCAGGGTCAACTGGGCACAGAAGGACCTCGAGTAGGTCGTGTAGATCCTCTTTATTCCATGAATTTGAGGGACATCACGGAGAGCCCCTGGCGGAAGCCGCACCAAACCAAATAGGTACTCAACGTCACAGTGGCAATATCAACTCCCTAGAACCAAATTGGTGAAGAGGAGGGGCATAGGAGGTGTGGAGAAAGGTTTTGATTCCATCCAGAAGTAACAAAAGGTGATAACGAGAAGTCTGGAACTCGGCCGTCATGCATTCTCGAGGTAGATTTAGGGCTTCCTCATACAGTCCACACCAGGGATCAAGTTAGGGCTCGTTGCATAGAGGAGACACTTGCGAGGATAATGGAGAAAGAATCTCGAAAAACCAAGCACTGAGGTGAGAGAACTTTGGGAGAGGAATTCAGGCTACTTGTGTGGCCGGTTTCCTTTTGTGCGTGAGGTAGATGATGATCAGGGAGATGCCCGATCAGCATCCAACGGCTGCGAGCAACGGGCGACAAATAAATTAGATTCCCAATTGAAATCGAATATAGTGAGACATTAAATTCATTTTGATTTTCTCTCTCCTCATATGATGGCTTAAACGATCTCCAAAAATAACCAAAATTCATACTATGACTGATTTTGATGCGTAGAATCCAAATATAAAGTTATTTTTGCCTTTTGGAGAAGTTGAATAGGTTAAATAATCAAAATGTCATTTTCTCTTTCCTCCTTCAAAAGAGGTGATAACATTTAGAATTTGAGTAACTTCACCCATAAGTCTTCCTAAGGGGTTAGAACACGATTTTGTTATTATTTTCATAAGTTAAGATTATTTATTTATTAAATAAATGGAAGATTCTACAAACTTTCTCTCTCCTATTTTACTCATTATTCAAACATTATCCAAATTAGTTGCAAATTTCCCAAAGGCTTATTTTTTTGTTTAGAATACGAATTTGGAGTTAGTTTTCCAATTTGAGGGCATTAAGTATTTTATATCACTTTATTGGCCTTATTCCTATTTTCTTTTGATAAGGACATTAATATATACAATTATCTTCCAAATTAAATGATACTTGGCCCTTAAGTTATTTTTGGTCAGGAAAATGAATTTGAGTGTCAAATTATCTTTGTGGGTTTCCCATTATGATTTTTAGAACAATTTGTTCCTCATTATCTTCTTTTATCCATTAAATCCTACATTATCACTAATTATTGCATTTATCATTTCCTTTATATATAATTTGGATTTTCTCTTCTTTTTCCAATTCTACAAAGTACTAGAAAGTTCTAGGATGAAATATTTTAGTATTTTTATTACTTAGTTTACAATTTGCACTTCAAGCCCATTATTTAAAATCTAAATGAGGTATTTGTGCATAAACCCAAATATTGATGAAAAAGGTGAACAAATGTTCATTAAACCATCATATACTCCACAAATTAAACTGGAAAGCCAAAGAGGATATAAATGAAAGGAAAAGATAAGAAAAGAGGACCAAAAGATAAAATGCCCAGAATTCAGTATGTTACAGCTACAAGACGTCCTCCTCTCTCCTCTAAGGTGCAAGGGTGTGGAATGAAGGGGACTATGGGTAGAAACTAGGATAAACTAGTGTTCTGGTGGTGGAAATGGTAAAATGGAGTGGAATGTAGGTGGGAATGGAGTGGAATGGCTAAGGGGAGAAAATGGGGAGCTAGGAGGTGGTGGAAGGTAGTTAACCCCGACATACATCCGCCACCCCCTATATATAGGTGTGGGGGAAGCAATAGGTCAAGTAGGGGCAAAGTGGGAAATGTAGTGGAAAAAAATAGCCAGGTTATGTGAGTAGCACGACCGTAGTGGGTAGGGGTGAGCTCGGTCATGGTGGGGTTGACGATCGTGTGAATTAAAATGTCAAGATCACAAGTTTATGGTCATTTTTGCACTGAGACTGGCATGGTCGTGGTGGTCACCATGGGCGTGGCGGGGTAAGGGTAGTACGACCGTACTGAGTAAGGTGATGGTGGCCGTGGTGCTATGCCACACATGTTCTTCAGTTATGTAGCACAGTCGTGCTAGGTGGCACGACTGTGGTGTCTATCCCTTACACAACCATTCTTTGCTGCACGACCGTGGTGCTGTCTACTGCTGCACTTGGGCTTGATTCTTCAGATTTCCTTGGACATCTTTGCTTCTATTGGTCTTTGTCCACTAGGGGTAGGTTGAGGGAACATCATACTTCACTTTGGGCCTCCCCAAGGGTAGAGAAACCCTAGGATCACTCCTTCTCTCTCTCTTCCATCAAACGTGGTCCAAATGCCTAAAAAACATGCAAATAATGCCCATAAGTGCATTTCACACAAATATGCATATTGAGGGAAATAACATGTAATCTAACAGGTATAGGTGTGATTGAAATGCAAAATGAAACAAGACGAAGCCCTAAAATAGGGCTGAATCAAGGGACCACTATAATGATGAATTGACTCAAACTAGGGTAGTAACTGGGTGGCGAATGTGTATATATTATAGAAAACTAAAAAAAGCCACGAGAAAAGACCATTTTACCTTGCCATTCATTGGCTTAATGTTCGATAGACTTTCTATTTACTCATATTTTTGTTATTTGGATGGATATTCTAGATTTTTTAGATTCTCATTTCTCCACCGACCAAGAAAAAACAACCTTCACATGCCCATATGGAGCATATGCATATAGGCAATTGCCTTTTGGGATATGTAATGCACCTGTCACCTTCTAAAGATACATGATGGCCATATTCTCTGATTTCATAGAAAAGAATATATAATTTTTTATGTATGATTTCAGTGTTTATGGTATTTCTTTTGATAATTGTTGTTACAACCCCAAATTTTGGGTTCATTTGATAAGAAATGTAATCTCTCATATTGGATATAATTGGACAAATAATGATGTAATTTTGTTTACAAATAGCCTTGATGATTGTGTTGTGGGATTTATTGGCTATTGGGCCCAATAACAAGAAAATTCAATTAATTATTGAATAATTGAGTTTTTGGAAAAAAGAAAGATGTAGAAACCTCTAGAAGGAAAAATAATATAATCCAAAGTTGGATTTCGTGCCTCTTGGGTTCCAAGGAGTCCAAAGTTGCAAAGATAATGCAACAAGAAAAGAAAAGATCAATTAAATATTTCTTTCTTAATAAAGAAATTGAAAACAATGATAAAATGTGGAAAATAAGTGGAAAGAGGTATAATTGAGTTATCCTTGGTGGATTTTCGTATCCAAAGGATTCCTAATATTAAAGGGAATGACAATGAGGAAAATAAAAATAAAGATAAAGAGAAATCTTTGAAAATAGATATTTTAATAAAGAAATAAAAAAGATAATGAGAAATAATGGACATAGATGCATCAAGAAGAAAAATGAGAGAAAGAGAAATAGTTGCCTAATTGTTCTCGTGGACATCATGATGACTCTTTTTTTTTTACAAATACAACGAATTAATGATGTTAATATGAAATAAAAAAAATTGATGCCTTGCCAACATGATACAAACTTGGGCACCAAATCACAGACAGACATACTTTGTATATAAGTAAGGGGATGGACACCTAGTGTTGGCAACCCTAGATGGGCCTTGTCCCATAACTATTCATAGAAAAACTACCCTCCGCTCTCATTGTGGTTGTGGCTTCCATCCATCTTGTCAGGTCCCCTACCCTTTCCCCATTATTTTCCCCCTTTAACGTTATGGGGTTGTTGTCTAAGAATTTGTGTAAGGGGTACAACTTTCCGAGACGCTCCTTTCCGGCATGGTAGGATCCACAAAGAACAATGGTGGTAAATTCGTTAGAGAAGGGGAGGATAAGCAGCATTGGTAACAACCTGGTGGGTCAGGTCCAAAGGGGGCGAAAGCAGAGAAAACAGAAAACATAATGGACTAGGGCCTGTCGTAGGTGGGTGATGGCAGAAGGATTCCATCCAAACCCTCCAACGGTGAAGGAACCCATGAAAAGTTTGCACGCAAGCTGGGCGCAGAGGAGGAGCGAGCCTTCTTGACCAGCGGGAGAGGAAGAAAACCTTCTAGGGTTTGCTGAGGATGTAGATGGACAAGAAAGTGAGGATCACCATGTACCTGCTATAGTGGAGACAAAAGGTGGTCTTGAGGGTGTTTGGATCTCATGAGGGAGGTCATCCTTTGGCCTATGAGGCAGTGGTATCCTCCATCTCGGCAACATCTTCCACCTTGTGTTCTCGGTGCGAGTGGGAGAAAGGGTGGAAAGAGAAGGTGTAGGGGCACATGAGGAGGCCACTACAGAGAGTGGCCCTCGATGGCTGAGAGGTTGGATGGGCGGGAGGCATGCTTTCATAGAGCCTGGATGATGATAATGGGGTCACGAGAAGGCATCCAGCGCGTACGGGTTGAGCGCAGACTTGTAAAGACGAAGGATGTTGGGGTCCAGCAACCGATGGTTCGATTAAATGAATCAGCTCTTTGGGCGGTCCCAAAAAGAACCGAGAATGAACTGCACTCACTTGAACGACTTGGCACTGGTGCTGGTGCTAACCAATGGGGAAGCACCACATGGCCTATGCTTTAAGGTAAATATGTCAATTCTTGGTTAATTCATAGAAAATGCTAGATATATCAGAATATAATCAACCTATATACTATTTTGCTCATAAAAACAAGGGGAATCCATTAAAAATATAATTGAAGCCTGATTCCTTTTGCAATTTGAAAAGTAGTGGAAGATATCAACTATAATGTATTAATGTTTAAAGAACCCTATTTTGATATGATTAATGTGATTAGTAGGGTTTAATTTATGATTAAAGTTGATATTAGCATGTTAATGATAAAAGGGAACATTAGGAACAAAAAGGGAGAACTTTGCATGTAATTAGTTAATTTAGAGTTTCATGTGCATGAATATACTTTAATGGGCCTTGAAATCCTAATGTTGGCAAATTTGAATCTTAATAGCTTTAATTATTCAAAGTGGTGGATAAAGATGAGATATAATGATTCTACGCTATTTTGAGCATTAAAGTTCCTAATTTGTGGATAAATAACCTTAATATAGAAATTAGAGTTTTTGAATGAATCAAGGTAGAATTAATGATAAATAACGTTCACATGAGTATTAGAGCATAATGAACCACAAATTGATGATAAACAAGCATAATGACTTTGTCATGGGTTAAAGAGGATAAAAATGGCAGCTTTAATGAAAAGAGGCTTAAGGGACTTATATAATGGTTAATTATGCCTTAAATCTGAAACTGAGGATTATATGTTGAGATAATTAGGGTTTAAAATAGTAAAAGATGAAGGGAAACCCTAATCGCAATGGAAAGTATAAAAGTGGACTAGAAACCCTAGGAAGCGAGCTAGATTTAATAGATCTTGATGACATGAGTAATAAAAGGAAATTGTGTAATTATTTCAGGATCTTATTGAATGCTTGCTTGCCTATTGTTGATTGGATTATTTCTGTCTCACATCAACTCGACATGTATGTGGTTACGCTTATGATTATCCCGCATTAGTTTTCTGAGGATTTTATCGATGTTTACATCATGGCTTGAATTAATTGTTGGATGAATTTAATTCATGCAAATTATAATGTGAATATAACTATCACATAAGAGATGTGCCTACTAGCTCAGATCCTAGTCCCCTCTGTAGCTTAATGGGTTGACCTAGTACATGACTACCAATGGGGTCGGCCCATCAGGTCATTGAATGACTTAGTACATGGCTACTAATGGGGAAGGACCATCAATTCACTTTGAGTCAGAGATTGGACTATCTATGGGCAGTGCCATGCAACTCAACCCTAGATATTGATCTACCTGTTAGGTAAGATCATGCAGGGTTTAATAAGGATCTACCTAGAGAGAGGTAGTATCTCAGTCCACTGCAGGGACAACATAGAGATAGGGGATAGGAAAGGATTGAGTAGTATGGTTTAAAACATATTCTTGGCTGTTAAATGATAATTGGCTGATTACTTTGTTATTATAGTTGTACGATTTTTGTTTCCCCCACATACCAGCTTCTTGCTGACTGACGTTTCGTTTGTCGGTGTTTTAGGTACAAATGAAAAGAACAAACAGTAAAGTGGCACATGTGGAATTAAATGAGAATTAACGTGCACAGGAGGAATAGTTAGATGCGTATCTTCATGGATAGAAGTTTAGAAATCCCAGTTTTTAAAAGGTATGCAAAGTTTTTATTTTTACTATATTTCAGTATAGTTGGTAGAATTTAATAGTTGTTATTGATTATTTGTCGAACCTTTGATCTGGGTTATTGGATAACGGCTCTGACCTTTCGGTCTCCCTTAATTGGGGGTTACCAGGAGGCGGGGTCGTTACAATTGCTTACTAAATATAAGTATAGTTTTGCAACAATGTAAATAGGTCAACCTTGTGCTAAATTGGGAGAAGTGCATTTCATGGTACAATTCGGGTTTGTACCAGGTCACATCATTTCAAGAAAAGGTATTGAGGTGGATGGAGTAAAGGTTGAATCTATTGAAAAGATGTCAACTCCAACAACAATTAAAGAAGTCTGAAGCTATTGAAAAGATTTTATAGAAGGTTCATTAAAAACATTTTAAAGATAGATAAACCTCTCTAATCCTTATTAGCCAAAGATGCATAACTTGTATTCAATGAAGATTGTAAATAAGCTTTCTAAAAACTAAAGGATGCCCTTATCTCAGCCCCTATCATTCACCCACTAGACTGGGGTGCTCCTTTTGAAATCATGTGTGATGCTAGTGATTGTGCTGTCGGGGCAGTTCTAGGTCAACAGCGGGATAACAAACTCCATGCTATTCATTACACAAGCAAGATTTTAGATGAAGCTCAAATCAATCATGCTACTACAGAGAAAGAAATGCTTTCTATAGTCTATGCATTTGACAAGTTTCAACACTATCTTATAGGGTCCAAAGTCATTATATATACAGACCCTGCTGCAATTAGATATCTTATGAACAAGAAGGATGCCAAGCCTAGTCTCATTCATTGGTTCTGTTATTATAGGAGTTTGACCTAGAAATCAAAGATAAAAAGGGGACAAAAAACAATGTAGATGACTGAGACACACCGTTTGAGCAAAACGTTATTAACTCATCTAACATGATTAACTAATGCGGAAGCGATTGTTAGTAGTGGAATTACTGAAAATCACTAAAAAATAAAACCTTTTATGAAAAGATCAATTACCAGAGATTCTTTAAACAAAAACCATAGTAGTATATTTACATACTGGTTTACATTGTACATTCATTGTATCATCTCTTCTCAAGGAGTATATAGACATCATTACTTTGCTAAACATCACAAGTAACATAAACCTCAAAGCATCGAACCAAAATCTCAGATCGATTATAAAACATTATCTACTGACTCCTAGGACCTGAGAGTACAGAGACAACACATAGGACTTTATGTACAAATCCTGACAACCAGTATCCCCACCTGGGATATTACTGTTGTCCTTGATGTTGCTGCTGCTGCTCCTCTTCTATAGAGGTTCTGCCTCTTTGTCTGCGTCTACCTAAAAACGTTGAATCCCACAGCGGTGAGACATTTATAAAATTTCCCCAGCGAGAGATATAACTCTCCGCCATAACATTGTTATTGCAGTTGAATAGAAATAAATTGAGCAGTGGGATAATACATTTCAATGGCAGATAAATTACTGTCTATGCAGCTTAGAGAAATAATCCTATTCAAGTAATTCAGTTATATCTTGACAAGGCAACATGTCTCTTATTCAATATGGAATTGAAGAACATAAGTAACATTTATGTACCATGGACATGCTAAGCAAGTTAACATCAACCAGTGGTTCTCGTATTTCAATCTTATGCAAATACACTACACGGCTGGTTACATTTTACAAGTATACTTAAGATCTGAGGAGATGAGGTATACCGCTCATACTCCAACCGATCATTGTGAAGTCAAAATTGATACCATACAAAGTCAATGGAAGAGTCGACTTCCATGACTTCCCACATCTCGGTCAGTGTGAGATTACATGCAATACATCTTGTGTCTCTGCTTTCATAGCTTGCCAGGGTATGGTGGCAACTCAGTATAGAGCTACAGTGGCAGATGTACTCTCTTCGCAATCGAGAGATTTCATGTTTACCTCCATCGATCCAGCATTAACATCATCGGGAGATTAGTGATACATCCATCCTGGAACATACAATGAAGGATGAAAAGGTTTAATGTTTACCTTCCATCAATTCCCTCAATAAGATGTAAGGATATTTTCTCCCATCGACCTCCACATATTAAAAAATATGCAAACTCCAGGAGATCTCGTAAGAAAACCTGTTTCACCATCACCAGCTACTGACGATGATGGATCTATGGTCAGAGCACTACATGAATAGCTTTCACTTGATTAATTAAGTACATTATCATATTATTTTAGCATCAGTCAAGTTTTCAAACATAACTTATTAGGAAAAATGCTATAAAGAAACATGTATTGTTTTCATCAGTTACTTCTCTGTCTCTAAAAGACATTGGAATCTCAACCCCTCTCATAAACATATGGTTCTGGGCATTCAAACCCTTAGCTCATTACTGAGCATTGTTACCACTTTTTTTCAGCTAACCCTCACCTTCAGGTCATCTGACCAAGGTACACAGGACACTTGCTTCACAAGCATCTTATCTGGCACTTGAGGCCCAATAACTCTCTTGTCACCTCTTACTAGGCAACAAGGCATATTATGGCACACAAGTCCCAATAAATAATTTCAATAAATAAAACGTCATAGCTCATACCTGGCTATGTTCATCATCTCAAGATACCTGCATGGTTAGTACAGATGATAACAGATATATCAATCATAATTCAGTTCCATGCTATCCCATGGTAACACCACTATTCCTATACCAGGGTTAGGGTTTTCCATTTTATAGAAATCAGGGTTACTCATCCCCCTTTATTCAATTAGGACCAATGAATTTACAATTTCATTGTCCAGGATTTAGGGTTTCATGCTAAATAGCATAAACCAGAATTAGGGTTTCACACACCTTCACCCTATTTTGAATTAGGGTTTACTATTCACATCACATCACCCTAGATTTAGGGTTTGTGTTCAATAACCCACAATTAGGGTTTACTATTCATCCAAATTAGGGTTTTACATCAAAATACCATGGATTAGGGTTACTCATGTTTTTTACCCTAAATTCACATCACATTATCTTCCTAGATTAGGGTTTCATCTAGAATTGCCCTAATTTAGGGTTTGAGTTCATCAATTCATTCAATTAGGGTTTCATGATCTCTTTACCAAGGATCATACCCTAATTGTATACCACACTTACTTTGAATGTGTCAGGCTTGATTGCTACATGATTATCTTACATGTATAAATCCCTTTCTCTCATCCTCTTCTAGGATGTCCAGAAGATTTGATCAACTGATCCTTCAATCACATGAGTATTCAAATGAATTGACCAATTGAATCTTCAATTACAATAGATATCCAAATAGATTAACCATTTTGAACCTCAAACGGTCTTTCCTACTTAGACCTTAAACGGTTTTGGACTTTCAAAGTTCAAACGGTTTGAAACCATTTGGGCATATTGCCCTTGAAACCGTTTAAGCAAACATTGCCTTGAAACTGAATGAGCTAGAAAGTGTTGAAACTGAATGAGCTTGGGTCTCCAAACAGTTTGGGATCGTTTGGTCCCAAACGGTCTTGAGACCGTTTGGTCCAAACCCTCTCAAAACCAAATGGACCAAAAAGGTGTTTCAATACTTAATCATTTCAAGGTTTCAATCCATGAACTGCCTTTCAATTGAATACTTAATTCATTCATCAATTGAACCATAGAATCACCCCTCAGTTAGACCATCAATTAGGGTTTTAAACCCAATTAAAGTAGGGTTTATAATCAAGACTCCTTCAATTAGGGTTTTAGAATCGAGGAACCATCAATGGTTATCATTGTGGAACCAAACCAATTGAAAACAATGAACCATCATCAACTTATGATATGACCTAACCTCAAACAGTCTTGAGGTCGTTTGGATGACCTCCAAATGGTCTTGAGACCGTTTTCCCCATAAATCATTAAAATTGGTGAAATCCAATTAGGGTTTAGGTCATTGGATTGATCATCAATATAATTATTGATTGCACTTTGATTTAATATCTCTAACTCTTTAATTACTCAACCATGTTCAACCCTAGACCTCCAAATGGTCTGGGTTGACCTCCAAATGGTCTCGAGATCGTTTGGGGTGACCTCCAAACAGTTTTGAAACCGTTTGGGATAATCAACCCAAACATCAACTTAATTAATTGCAAATTCAACACTTAGCCGATTAGGGTTTCCACTTGGAGGATTGTCTATATATTGACTTAATCAATTAGATCAAATGGATCATCATCCAATCATGTTCTAGGGTTCTGACCTAAAATGGTCAACTGCTCCAAATGGTCAACTCCTCTAAACGGTTTGGGGTCCAAGCCTCCAAATGGTTTGGAAACCGTTTGGTCTCCAAATAGTTTGGAAACTGTTTGGACCAAAACCTTAAAACCATTTGCAACTCAAATTTGTTGGAAAGTGAGCCTAAGATGATGTTATCATCATCAAGCCTTAGTCCATTGAAAACTACTACCATTATCATGGTAATTGCATCAACTAATCAAAGGAATTGAAAGAAGAGCAATTGGACATAGTTGATTGAGAAATTGAAATCAATAACAATGAATAGGGGTTCAAGTTATATAAACCACCTTTAATTGAGCTTCAAAGCTTGGAGCTTCACGTCAGAAATGGTGGAAGGAGCTTTTTCACACTACAAGGATCGTTCCTCAAGCTTTTGAGTGAAAAGGAATGGTTAGAAGTGAAGATGGGATCGAGATATGAAGAAATCATGCATTGATTTATGATTTCCACCATGAAATCAAGATGAATGAAGGTCAAGAAGCTTACCAATAGGTTGAGGGTCGTCTTCCTGATGTCCCTAGTTCTCTTTATCATTTTTGCAAGCAAAGTAAAGAAGTGGATTCGAAAAAAGGCCTTAGTTTGAGTGGTAAAGGGTGCTTTTATAAGAAAATCAATGAGAGAGAAATTGCCTTATAAAAATCCTTTAATTCCAAAAATTGTGCCACCTCTTCCTCCTCAGTTCCATGCATGCAAACCTATCTTCCTTATTTCCAAATTCCCTTCCATTATCCATGAATTAAGGAAAAAGAAATTAAGCACCTTAATCATATTATATTAATATCCCATTTTTAGTGGATATTACTTTCCATTAACTTAATGTGAGTGGACTCTCCACTCAAGTTAGATATTTCATGGCCTAGCAAAGGCAAAAAGGTGTTCACACTTTAACAAAACAAACCATCTCGTTTTTTGTTGAAGGCCCTTCAATTATTATATTTATTCTTGCATTAATTTGAAGTAAAGTTCCATTTATGCTTAAATCTTGATTATTTGAATATCAAGATTCTCTCTCCTCCAAAGTAGCTCAAATGAGATGCCCCTCTCATTTTCTTGCCTCTACAAGATTCCAATAATATTAAGGACCCTATTGAAGTGGTAAATTACATATTGAACCCTGGGTTTTGGGTAAATTGCACATTACACCAAAACTAGGTCTTAATGCACAAACATTGCTTTATCAACTCTTTCTTGGTACTCATGCTTTTACTAGCCATACATCTGCATCATTTTCATTCCCATGATGCTTCAACACATGAGGAACATATTATCATGTAACATTTGCAATTTAACCCCTTAACTTGAGAAATTTGCACTTGAGTCCACAGTAAGTAAAATATTATTTTCAACCTTATTTAAAATGGACTAAAATTGAAATATAAGTTCCTCTTGAGCCTTAATTACTTTTCAAAAGATAATATCAAGCATATAATTACCTTTCTTAACCAAAACACCTAGGGTTAAAGCATAACCCAGGTCAGGGATGTTACACTGACCGTCTTTCACGACTCTCTACAAATGCCGAAGATGAGGTTCCTATTGATGACAATCTCCCCATTGAGAAGTTGTATGCGGTAAATTCTATTCTATGCCATGGTTTGCTAATTTTACAAACTATCTAGCCACTGGATGCCTTCCCCCTGATGTCACATATCAACAGAAGAAGAAGTTCATTCATGATGTCAAATTCTATTGTTGGGACGACCCCTTATTGTTCAAGCAATGTGCAGATGGGCTTATTAGGAGATGTATTCCCAATGAAGAGATTGCAAGTGTGATATTAGATTATCATTCCTCTCCTTATGGTGGACACTTTGGAGCGCATAAGACTTCAACTAAGATTCTACAAACAGGTTTCTATTGCCAACTCTATTCCGTGATGTGCACACATTTGTTGAAACTTGTCACAAGTGTCAAAGATCTGGAGGTATTTCAAAGAAGGACAAGATGTCGCTAAATTCAATTCTTGAGATTGAAGTTTTTGATGTGTGGGGTATAGACTATATGGGCCCCTTTCCCTCTGCTTGTAGCTATAAGTTCATATTAGTGGTATGTGACTACGTATCAAAGTGGGTGGAAGCTATTCCCACTCAAGCTTCAGATGCAAAATTAGTGATAAAGCTATTCCAAAAAATTATTTTCCAAGATTTGGAGTTCCAAGAGAAGTCATCTCGGACGGAGGAAGCCATTTCAATGAAAGAAACTTCAACAATATGTTGAGAAAATATGATGTCAAGCATAAAATCTCTACATTATACCATCCACAAACTTCAGGGCAAGTTGAGATTTCTAATAGACAATTGAAGGAAATTATAGAAAAGACAGTCTCAAACTCAAGGATGGATTGGGCATTGAAACTAGATGACACACTCTGGGCTTATATGATAGCTTACAAAACACCTATTAGTACAAATCCATTCAAGCTGGTGTATGGAAAGTCTTGTCATCTACATGTAGAACTTGAGCATAGAGCTAAATTTCTCAATTATGATATGAAGAAAGCAAGATAAAGAAGGCTACTACAACTCCAAGAACTAATGCATATGAGAGCGCCAAGATCTACAAAGAGAAAACAAAGAGATGACATGATAAAAGGATCCAGAGTAAAGATTTCAAAGAAGAGATCTAGTGTTGTTCTTCAACTCACGTTTGAAATTGTTTCTAGAAAAATAAAAACTAGATGGTCAGGTCCATTTGAAGTGGTGAAAGTATATGAACATGGTGTTGTTGACATCCGCACTGAAAAACCAAGAACATTCAAAGTCAACAGACAACGTTTAAAAATTTATAACGACGTGGAGCCAATATAAAAGGGAGTCACACAGTCCCTTACAAGCTTAGATGAAAATAGAAGAAGGACGGTGTAGCTCTCAGACCTTAAATAGAGCGCTTGTGGGAGGCAACCCACGCTTTCTCTTATTTTTGTTGCTCATTTGCATAAAAAAATACATATACATAGCATGTACTTTGGTTTTGAACTTCAAATATTGTCATTTGAATGGAGTAATTTTGTTGCATCTGTCAGATGTCAAAAGGAAGAATAAGACAATATTCAATTTGGCACTATCTGGAAATTATTTTTGATTCAACTTTTCTCCACAGTAAGTTTTACTGTCCGTAACACTGACCGTATACGGTCCCTGGACCGGATCTAGGATTTAATCGATCCATCTCTTTTCACGACAACAATTTTTACGCTTAGTAATACTGACCGTATACGGTCTCGAGACCGTATCTGGGATTTTGATTGCTGGTTAATTATCAAACAGTTATTTCTACGGTCCGGCGGAATAACCGGTCCACTTGACCGTATTTCACGGACTTTTTCAAGTTAAACCCCCCTTTATTTTCTGTGCCGCTTGACCAGTTGACCGTACTTGTCCAAACCCTCCCAACCTAAACATTCCACCATCGTCAATCCCTGCGTCGTGATCTTCCTCGCTACCTGTTTTCCTCCAGACGGAAGTAAAAATCATCGCTGCCACCGTATTGTTATTGTTCGCCGCTGCTGTTATTACAAACCCTTCCTACCCGCACGCTGTGGCTGCCTATGATTTTCATCATTTGATCAGCTGTTGTTCAAACATCAATCGGAAGGTAAATCTTGCTCACGACTTAATAGGAACTCTCTTCCGTTGCCCACACGATCAGCAAATCAAAGTCCCATCAAAGACCCTTCCGCACCACGATCTCCATTTGTGTTGTCCTTCTTTTCTATTTGTTCTTGATCGTAATGGAAAAGAGGTCCGCATCCTCTTCTTTTTCCAACCTCGCGGCCATGCAAGTATGATCACAGTTCCTTGCCAAGTCCTTCACGAGTAAAAAGATTGAAGCTCCCATTTCTTTCTTGATCGTGAAGCAAAAAAGCCCTTGTCCATTTCTATTCTAAAAAAAAATGTTAGATTTTCACTTCGCCAACCTCATGGACTTAGTTTCGTTCTGTTCTTTCTTATACTTTACGGTTCATTCGGCAAATGTGAACCAGATTTTGAGATCTTTCGGCCAAGATATCTTTTCCCAGCCTTAATTTTCTCTTTCATTTCTCTAGTTGCAAGGAATAAACTGTTGTCCACCGCGAACTTTTGTTGTACCCGCTACATGTTCAATGAAATTATTGAATGGATTATAATCATGTCATTTGCTACCGAGAGATGTATACCTTGCAGGATAACTAGAGAAACATCAAAGAGGAAAAGCTCGTCCGCAAGTATCAAACTATCCAAACCATCCAAGGACTTAGTCATCAACAAAATCAGAACGACAGAGTTCAAGAGGAAGCAGCCCACACCTTACGGCAAGAGTGCCTCTACCAGCCAACCCGAGCAAGCCTACAGTATAACTTTTGTATCCGACCAACAACGGCCGTGTTTCGAGGTGCTTTCTAAACGAGAGATCGTACCAACTAAATATTCAGATCTTGGTAGTTTGACCAAATTGGGATTGAAAAATGATGTTGATGAAATATTTTCCAACATAGGTTTGACAGAATTTGTAGGAAATCGTTGACCAACTTTTGCAAGATATATATTCAAATTCTTATCCTCTTTAGAAGTAAAGGTTTTTAGTGATGACGAACCTAGATCGATATCATTTAGGATGAATAATTAGAGTTTTACATAGACTTTGGATGAATTTAATTCAGCTCTTGATCTTCTGAGTATTCAAGGTTATCGCACATACCTAACAGTTAAATAATTTTATGCTAACTTAGTGTGGAAAAGATTGACTGGGATCACACATCATGAGCTAATAAACACAAAATCCTCCCATATTAGGAACCCAATACCAAGATTTATACAAAGGGTCCTAGCTAACACAATCTTTGCCTAGGCTGAAAGAACAAGAACTATAGGAGTGAATGAATTATTCTTTTTTATGGGCAATGCTTGAAAACAAGTCGATCAACGTTGGATATTTTATTGTCAAGCAGTTAGTTAAGATTGCTCGTAGCTCATCCCCCATACATATTAGTGGATTGATCACTGGGATAGCGAACCTCTGTGGAGCATTTACTAGAACTTTTCAGCCTATTGATGGACCTATTCTTATTGGCACATACAACACGTCCCTAGACTATGGTGAGAATTTACTTTTCCCACCTGATAAGGAAAATGAGGGGGTAATGAAGTAAATGAAGAAGTAAACAAGGGGGGGTGGGCAAGAACCAATGACCTTCAATTCCTCTCATCCTTCCACGTCTAGACCCCAAAGCGACGATACTACATATGATTTCTTTGAAATTAACAACTCTCTGTTGACCATTCAATCCATCTTGACTGAGCATGGGAAACTTTAACTAAACTTGATGCTAATCAAAAGGAAATTCAGGCCACACAACAATAGTGTGGCATCCAACTCACAAAAATAAGATTAACTACAGCAGAAGCGATCATTAGCAGCGGAATTACTGAAAATCACTAAAAATTAAAACTTTTTGCAAAGAGGTCCAACCATAGGAAAACTCTTTCATCAGGAACCAATGTAATACATTTACAAACTAGTTCATAAGTACATGCCTTGTACTTTCTTCTCGAGGATTACAAACATTAACTGTCCTGTTAACACTGTATACAGGTAGTATAAAAACCTCGAGGCATCAAGCTAAAATCTCAGATCGATTCATTAAAAGCACTAACTACTAACTCCGAGGACCTGAGAGTACAGAGACGACACATAAGACTTTCTATACAAAATTTGGTAGCCAGTGCCTCCACCTGAGTTATCACTGCTGTCCCTAATGTTGTTGCTGCTTTTCCCTTGCTATAGGGTTCATGCTTCTTCTGCGTTTACCTAAAAACATTAGATCCCACGGGGGTGAGACAATTGAAAATTGCCCCAGAAGGAGATATAACTCTCCGCCAAAACATTATTATTGCAGTTTATTAGAATTGAAAACTGAGCAGGGGTTCTTTTATATATTAACAACAATGTTAATCATTGTGTAAACAAAATAAGATAATCTCCTTTCCTAAGGAGAACATTGCATCTACTCATGGTAGGATCACAATTCATTCATCTACTTGTAGTGAATATAAAGAGATATGAATAATCATTTATTAACTAGAGATGCATAAAAGAATGTAACATCAGCCAATAAGTTTTTGTATTCAATCCTTAAGCAAACATGCTATACGACTGATTACATTTTACAATCACACTGATGCCCTGAGGAGATGAGGTATAGCGCTCATACTCCAACCGACCATTGCGAAGTCGAAATCGGTGCCATACAAGGTCAATGGTAGAGCTGGCTACCATGACCTCCCTTATCTCGGTCAGTACGAGATCAAATGCAGGACATCTTGTGTCTCTGCTAAATATCTTTTCAGGGTATACTAGCAACTTTGCTATAAAGTTACAGTGGTGTGTTGTACTCTCTTCACAATCTAGAGATTTCATATTTATCTCACTTCGATCCGACACTTATATTATTGGGAGATTCATGATACATCCATCCCAGTGTCGGGGGATTAGTGATACATCTACCCCCATCATATATAATGAAGGATTGAGAGATTTAATGTTTATCTCGAGTCAATTCCTCCATTAGGGCGTAAGGATATGTTCGCCCATTACCCCCACATATTCAAAAATATACATTCCGGGTTTTTGCTGCGGAGCAACTCGTTTCACCATCTAGTAAGTTTTGACACTGATGGTTATATGGCCAGGGCTCTACATGATATGATTTCACTTGATTAATTAAGTACATTAGCATATTCTTTTAGCATCAGTCAAGTTCTCAAACATAACTTATTCAGACAAATGCTACAAAGAAACATGTACTATTTTCATCAATCATTTCTTAGTCTTTATAAGACATTGGGATCTCAGTCCCTCATTTTAATACTGGGAATTCTCATCCCTCAACCACATCATTACCATGCTTATCAAAACTGGGTATTTAAACCCTTAGTTCATCACTGAACACTGTTACCACTTGTTAGGTAATTATTACCTCTAGGTCCTCAGACCCATGTATACATGATACTTGTTACACAAGCATCTCACATGGCTCACAAGGCCCATTAAGTGTTTTGTCACCTTTCACTAGGCAACAACTTACTCATGTGACTCATAAATTCCATGCACATTTTTGTTACTTTTACTAAGCAACCACAACATTAAGGCACACAAGGCCAATCAACATTTTTGTAATATAAAAGTGATAGCTCAAATCTGGCTTTGTTCATCATCTCATGATATCTGCATGGTTAATAGATAGGATAACAATCATATAAATCATTTATCACATCAGGTGATACAATAGTAACACCACCATTCCTTTATCAGGATTAGGGTTTACTATCAAATAGGGTTTTCATCCTTTTACCCAAAAATTAGGGTTAGGGTTTTCCCATTTCACGTTTTTTAGGGTTTCATGTTTATATTATCTATGCAACCCTAATATATTGTTCCATTCTTCTAGAAGCATTTAATGGTATCATATGTATTTACCCATGATCATTATTCTCATCATATAGCATTCAATGATTATCAATTCAAGGTATGAGTTCATCTCTCAACCTTGCCATGGTATGGTTATATCATACCCATTATCTTAACTTAATCCCCTTTCTCATAATGTTAGTCAACACTTATCAAAGTGCATTTAATTCATTACATCTTTATTGTAATAATTTACATAACACACACTTCTTGTGTTTCTTATCCAAGTATATTGGATTTGAGGTGCATCAAGGTATATCAACCCTGAAATGATAAACACATGATAACTATAATGTCTTGATATATCACTTTACTTATTACTTTCTAACTCACCTAATTTTGCCAACTTATCTTGTATTAAGGTAATTCCCTCTTAATACTTTTAACTACTCACCTATCACTTTCATAATATAGTGCATAAGTCCCATATTAGAATTGTCCAATTATCTTTAATGATATGGACTTGTCCAATGGTTTGGCATTGTTGATATAGAATAGACCATTATCAACCACTATAGGTATTTCAACTCTTAAGATGTTATCCACACCATTATTTAGTGTTGCATACTTCACTCCTAAGAGTTTATTGTCCTCATCCTTGTAAGGTATATAAGGTTATTACTCATGTATAGAGTTAGATATATAATGATCTAGATATCATCTTGTCCCTTATACTCTTACTCATTAAAGTATCAACATTATCATTCTTATGGTTTATCAATTTCACCCTTCATGGGTGTAACATTCTCATCTTACATGATTATATTAGCTACACCCTACTTTAGTGTATTGGCCATTATTCCATTACTAGGGTTTCATATATCATTACATGGCATCACCCTGGATTTGAGTCTCACATCACATCATTGTATTAGGGTCCCACATAACATTATTCAAAATTAGGGTTTCAATGACATTACCATAGATTAGGGTTTCACATTCAATAGCCCACAATTAGGATTTACTATTAATCCCAATTAGGGTTTTGTATCACATTACCCTAAATTAGGGTTACTCATGTCATCTCCCTTAATTAGTGTTACTTCCTTTCCTTAGATTAAGATTACACCTAGCATTGCCCTAGATTAGGGTTAAAGTTTATCTATCTTCTTGATTAGGGTTTCATGATTTCTTTATCATGGATCATTCCCTAATTACTCATTCATTTATGTTGAGAGTGTTGAGGCTTAACCACTACATGGTTATCATTCATGTAGGAAGTCCTCTCTCTCTCATTCTCTATGAGATGATACTTATTTTAGACTTTATTAGATTAGGTCAACTCATCTTGAATGAAGGTTGACACAATGTATTACATCATTACCTCCATAATCCTTAAAGATTAATCATTCAAAAGATACTAATCACCCTATCTTATTAAGGGTACAATTACTATAATCACCCTTGAATTACATCTTGTAATGATCAATTAAACAATTGACCTTTAATCACCTTAATTTTCCATACGATTTTGGTTAATTGCTTCCAAACGGTCTTGGTCACTTAGGCCCCAAACGGTCTTGACCAACTAGACTTCAAACGGTCTTGCTTGAAATACCTCCAAACGATCTAAGACCATTTAGACCTCCAAACGGTCTTGATCAAACACTTGAAACCGTTTAGAAAAGTAGGTGCTTGAAACTATTTAACAAGTTGATACTTGAAACCATTTGACAAAGTTGATTCTTGAAACCGTTTGAGTCTCAATCGGTTTGGTCCCAAATGGTCTTGAGACCGTTTGGTCCAAACCTCCTCAAAATCGATTGGACCAAAAATGGTCTCAACCACTCATATTGATTTAGGGTTTCCAAGATTAATTCCTTCATCAAATGAATCCATGTAATTACTCATCAATTGAACCTAAGCACCATGCTTCAATTGAGATTAATGAATCATCTTTCAATTGATTAGACTTTCAATTGATCATCAATTAGGGTTTTGAACCCAATTGAATTAGGGTTGAAATCGACGAACTTTCAACATTAGCCATTGTGGAACTAATTGCTTTGAAATTATTGGACCATCATTCAAGTGGGCATGACCTGACCTCAAATGGTCTTGAGGTCGTTTGCATGACCTCCAAACGGTCTTGAGACCGTTTGCCCCATCCTATCACTTAAAATTGTGAAATTCAATTAGGGTTTGGATCATTAAATTGATCAACAATCGAACTATTGATTGCATTACCATTTGCTATCTTTGGACCTTAAAATACTCAACCATACTCAACCCTAGACCTCCAAATGGTATTGGTTGACCTCAAAACGGTATTGAGACCATTTGGGTGATCTCCAAACGATCTTGAGACCATTTGGGTTAATCAACCCAAAGAATTAAATTAATCAATTGCAAAATCAACACTCAACCCGATTAGGGTTTCTAATTAGATGATTGTCCATACATTGATTCAATCAATTGGAACTATTAGATCCTCATCCAACAAGTACTAGGGTCCTGAACTCAAACGGTCAACCCACCCAAACGGTCAACCATCCTAAACAGTTTGGGGTTCAACACTCTAAACGGTTTGCAAACTGTTTAGTCTCCAAACGGTTTGGTGAAACCGTTTGGACCAATATCTTCAAAATTGTTTACAAGGGAAACTTGTTGGATTGCGTGCCCAAGATGATGTCATCATCATCTAACTTCATTCATTCAAAATCTACTGCCGTTTTCATGATAATTACAACAATGGATCAAGGGAATTTCAAATAGAATAAAACATCCAACAAATAATGGAGAATTGAATGTAATAACAACGTTTAAGGGTTTAAGTTATATAACCCACCTCCAATTGAGATTCAAAGTTTGGAGATTCATGTCAACAATGGTGGATGCAACTCCTTTCACTATCCAAAGGCTTGTCCTCAAGCTTTTAGTGAAAAGGAATGGTTAGAATTGAAGATGGGATCGAGATAAGAAGAAATCATGCATTGTTTTTCGATTTCCACCATGGAATTGAGATGAAAGGAGGTCAAGAAGCGTACCAACAGGTTGGGGGTCGTCCTCCTGATGATCCTAGTTCCATTTGTCATTTTTTCAAGCAAGGAGAAGAAGTGGATTCGAAAAAGCCTTTGGTTTGGCTTGTAAAGGGTGTTTTTATAAGAAAATCAATGAGAGAGAAAATGCCTTATAAAAATTCTTTTAATTCCAAAATTAGTGCCGCCTCTTTCCCCTCAATTCATTGGATACGAGGCTATACTTATTGCCTCTTATTCATCTCAATTATACTCAAATTAAAGAAAAGCAAATTAAGCACCTTAACCCTTATAATACTAATATCCATAAGTGAGTGGATATTTCTTTTTCTTATTATAATGTGAGAGAGTTATCCACTTCCTTTGGATATTTTCGTGTCTTAGCAAAGGCACAAGGGTGTTCACACTTGAGAAAATTCAGCCATCTCTCTTTTGGTTGAAGGCCCTTCAATTAATTTTTTTTGCATTAAATTGAATTAGGGTTCCAATTATGCTTAAATCTTGATTATTTTAATATCAAGATTCTCTCTCCTCCAAAATGATACAAATGAGACGCCCCTCTCATTTTATTTTCTCTACATGATTCCAAGAAACATTAGAAACTATTCTGGATTGGTAATTTGCATATTAAACCCTAGGTTTTGGGTAAATTGCATATTATACCAAAACTAGGTTTTAATGCACAGACATTGCTTTATCAACTCTTTCTTGGTACTCAGGCTTTCTCAAGCCATTCCTCTATATCATCTTCATTCTCATGATGCTTCAACACATGATGAACATTTTATCATGTAACATTTGCAAGTTAACCCCTCAACTTGGGTAATTTGCACTTTAGTCCAAAATGAGCAAACATTACTTCAACATTATTCAAACAAGACCAAAATTGAAACATAAGTTCCTCTTGAGCCTTAATTACTTTTCACAAGATAAAATTAAGGATCGAATTAACTTGTTTAAACAAAACTCCCAATGTTAAGACATAACCCAGGTCAGGGATGTTACAAATAACTTCTGGTATATCATCAAGGCTACAATGCGATGTTAATGGCCATGCATTCATGGCACATATAGCAAGGTCACTATCCATATCCTCCATCAAATAATGTGTAGTACCCTACTCCATATGGTTGGACACCACCGCCTGCACAACCATCATTTGTTCCTCCAAATGACAATCAGTAGGTAAGTCTTCTAATAATTTCTCCACTTGTAAACAACATTGAGGACAATGTTGGGTATAAGTTTGGGGAGATATAAGAAGACAAGGTATGTGCATATATTCCATTTATATTTGTTACCTTACATTTTTTTGCATAGAGCATGTGCATTTTTATTTTTTATTTTTTATTTCTTTTGCTTGCATAGATTATTGGAGGGAATTTTTTGATATTTTTCTTAAGTATCACATCATCATGACTCCCAAACTAAAATATTGCTAGTTTCTCTTTAGAGGTGATTTCACATGAACATCACAGATTCATAGATGGAACTCTTTGATTTCTTTTTCCAACCACATGATGAAGGAATACATGCTACTCATGTGTGTATCGGTGGTATGCCATTCAAGATCAAAGTTTGGAGCATTAATCTTAGTTTGTTTATTCATCTTCTTTGCAGAAGGAATTGTGCTTTGTGCTTTTAGCAAGATTGAGCAATTATTAACTTAATGAGCTAGTCATTGAATACAACTACTACTTATATCTTTTTATAAAAAAATTCTAATTGTCAATATCCTTTGGGTAAGTTTGCAAACCATATTACTTCTCAACCTGAAAGAGGCTAAACTGCCCACTTGGTATGCCAATCTAGCTTGAAAAACTAATCTGGTTGTGATAGTTGGGTGCTGAGACATAAAGAGGGAAACTAATCACTACCATGTAAGGCTGACCTAGCGTAAGCATACCTCACAACAACGAATGGTCAGGTGCTGGTAACCCAAAAAAGAGAGGATAAAATATATAAGGAGATTTTCTAATTTATGTATAGATGATTTTTCATATTTAAGTGATTAATGCCTCAATCTTATCAAAGGTGGAACATCAAATCTTATCCTTTTTGGATGTGTGATCTAATCTAGTGGTTTGTGATAAGCTCTTTACCTCAGTGATCTTGAATTGACATTGGGACATGGAATGTTGAGTTAGCATATTTCTCTTATCATTCTAATTTCTATGTTGGAAAACTAAATCAAAGAACTGTGATTTTGTTGATATATATTTTCTCGTGCACATTAATGATTGCTTGAGGACAAGCAAAATTTCAAGTTTGGGGAGATTCGATATTTAATTTATATATGTGTTTCACTTAGCATTATGTCTTAGTTTTTCACTCCTTTAGTCCCATTTTCATGCATCATTTAATCATCTAGCATGCATTTTTAGTCTTCCCCATCATTTACGTCTCCTTGTAACTATTCCATGATTTAATGCTAGGTAATGATAAACTCATCAAATTGGTGGAGAAATGGAGCAATGAAAGCATTCATAGACCAGGAGCACTAAAAAATATGGTCCGCATCTAGACCATATACAGTCAAGTGGACTATGTTTATGGACAAATCATATATGGTATGACTGGCAGACCGTATACAGTCATTCTGGACCATAAATTGGACTGTAAGTTACTCGTTTTTGGTGATTTTTAAATTCCAAATCACTCCATTTTGGGGGAAAATAATGGCTAATGACTTAAGGATGGATGAGACTGGAAAAAGACACCATTACACACTTGGGAAGAGTTATGAAGATGAGAGAAAAAGCTTGGGCGAAAGAGGGAGCATTTACACCAAATCCTAGCATATTTGAAGGGATTTCTTCACGAACGATTTGTTTTCCTCCACAATTCCAAGTTGCTGGCCATTCTAATCCTAGGAGAATTGAAGGAAGAGGTCTGGAGATCATTCAAACATTCTCCACTTGGAGAATTCAAAGTTCTACAACTACACTTCAAGTTTCCTTCCTTCTTCTTCATATTTCTTCTTGTATCTAGATCATTTCCTGCAAACTCTACTTTGTGGTAGTTAATTTTGTCATTTTGAACATGGTAGCATAATTATCCTTTTCTAAGACTTGGGGAGTAGTTCCTAACTTGTTTTAACATCTAAAACTCAATATCCATCTTAATATAATCATGTTATCTCTTAAACAAATCGTTTGAGTTAACTGTTTCCTTCATGGATTGATCACCTATGAATGTATACTTCGTGCTTTTGAGTAGTACTGAGAGGATAATTTAAGAGCATGAAATAAATGGTTTTCCAAGTTTCTTTTGTTGACGGAAGTGACATCTTGGAACTAGTTGTTTTGCTAACTTAGTATACATAGCTTATTCTATCTTGAGTTTCTATTTGACGAGAGTAAATGGAAATGCTTGGTAGAATCTCTTAATTTCTTGCCAAAAGGGATAATTGTGAGGCACTTATTTGTAAGAGAATCACATGATTAATGTTGTGAATTGAATTCTATATGGTGACTAGCTAGGAATGAAGCCCTACCCTACTCTTGGAAATCTTCATCCTTGGTGATAAAGTAATTTGGTTAATTTTTAGTTTAGTTTATTTCAATCATAATTTTTTTCTAATCAACCAAATACCATATCTTAAAATTATATTTAGATTGCTGAACATTAACACACTTGCATTTAACAACCTTTCTCCTTGGACGATCTTGAATATACTACACACACCTATATACTTGCGGGGTAGAGCTCAAACTTATAAATTTAAGACTTGTGTGCACAACCAACAATGACATTGGTACCAAGTTTTCTCGATCATGCATGATACTACCACAAATTTATTAAGGACTTCTTAAAGATGTCAAAGCCACTTTTGAAAATTGTTGATTAAGTACATACCATTTGTATTTGATGATGATTGGCACAAAGCATTCACAATCAAATAATGCCTTGACATCAACACCTATCATTTATGCCCTTGACTAGGACCTCCCTTTCGATGATGCCAACAATTTCAACATTGGGGTGGTTATGTGTCAGAAGAAGGATAGGAAGGACCTCATAATCTACTATGAAAGAAAAACTCTACATGACCAATGAAAATGAGATTCTCAAGATTAATTATGCCTTCAAAAAATTTCAGAGATATCCTATTCGAGCAAAGATCACTATGTATATAGATCATGGAGAAATAAAATATCTTATAATGAAGAAAGATGCAAAACCTTGACTATTAAGGTGGTCACTCTTTCTTTCAAGAATTTGATCATGAAATCATGGACAATAAAGGAACATGGAATATGGTAGCCAAACATCTTTCTATAATCCATCTAGAAGATTATGACTCCTACCCATCATCAATTCCTATGGAGATGAATAATTTATGGCAGTCCACACTATCTACAAGGTCACACCATTGTTTGCTGACATTTTTTGGTATGTCAAATAGCTTCACTAGATATCACCTACAACCAAAGAAGAAATTTATTGTGGATATAAAGACTTACTATTGGGAGGACCTACTCCTTTTCTGTATGCATGCAAGAAATCTATATAGTTGCATTATCTCTGAATAAGTTCCTCAAATCTTGAAAAAATGCCTTTCATCTCCTAATGGAGGAAATTTAGGGATAGACGATACTGTGAAGAGGTATTACACTCCATCTTATACTATCCATCAATATTCAAAGATTATCAAGCCTATGTCAAAGCTTGTGATGCATGCAAGAGGACGAGAAATACCTCTAAGGGCAATAAAATACCTCTCATTGATGGGATAGTGGCCAATTTTTTGACATTTGAGGAATTGAATATATGGAACCATTCTCTTCCTCTTTCAAAAATTAGTATATTTCCCATATTTGGTATACCACGAACCATTATAAGCGTGGGTGGCTCTCATTTTGCTAAATGACATTTTGAAGCTTTACTTAAGAAGTATTGGGTGAGGAGTAAGGTTTATATGCTCTACCACCTACAAACATTCAGATGAAGTATCAAATAGTCAAATTGAGAAGATCTTGGGAAGACTATCAGAAAATCTAAGAAACAATGATCAACAAAAACTCGATTATGCCCTTTAGGTATGTTGCACAACTTTCAAAACATCAATCAACACAACCCCCTATCATTTAATCTATGTCAAGTCATGCCATTTTCCACTAGAACTCAAACACAAGGCATTTTGGGCAATAAAAAACCTCAACATGGACCCCGATTGTTAGGAGAGAAGAGGTTCTTACATCTCCTAGAGCTAGAAGAACTTTGTATGTATGCATATGAGAATGGTAGAATATACAAAGAACAAATGACGGTATGGCATGATTCCCATATAGAGTGTATGGATATATGAGAAGGGGACAAGGTTCTTCTTTTGAACTCTAAAACCTGACTATCCATTGAGAAAGTAAGATCTTGGTTATCTCAATCATTCATAGTGGTTATTATTTACTAATTAGGGATGACAGAAATTCATAGCAACAAATCTGGAACGTCTTTAGTAAACAAACAATATCTAAAGAAGTATTATGACAATGAAGTCTTCACAATAAGAGATTCCCTGGAGTTCTTTGAGCCACAACATGATGAATAATTAAACACGGTGATAAATCTAATTGACTTTAAACTAGTGCTTCTTGGGAGGAAACCCAAGGTCTACCTTTGTTTTAGCATTTCCTTTAGTTTTTGTATTCTATTCTCTAGGTTTTTATTTCTACCTTGTTTACTATTGACCACTCTTATCGATCAAGAATACCACCTATCAAGTGGTTTTGAATAGTTTTGGCTCATGGCCTTATTAGCCTTACTACTGGATTAGTCATGACTGAGTAGTGTCACATATTGACCAATTGGGCATCCCTATGGACTATTTTTTTCATCAAGTGTTACATAACACAAAGGCAATTGAGTAGCAACCTCATTCTCCACATTTCATGCACTCTATGGAACCCACCACACCCGCTGCGGGTATAAAAAGTGGAAGCAGGACCAAATTATCAGTTTATGCATTATGAACCTCCTTGACCATGGAGCAGAAGACTCATTTCTCCCTCTCTATAGAAATATGTCAATTTCACTCGATCACTCATCTTTACTCAATTGTACCCCACACTCAATCACTT
Source organism: Alisma plantago-aquatica (assembly GCA_963693085.1). NCBI lineage: Eukaryota > Viridiplantae > Streptophyta > Magnoliopsida > Alismatales > Alismataceae > Alisma > Alisma plantago-aquatica. Next base: position 554,078,023 of record OY856414.1, on the reverse strand, counting down.
GTCTTGATCAATCATACCATTTGGTTGATTGACCTTTTGAACTTAGGGTAAACCATGAATGCTCAAATAAGTCCTGCCCCTTTAAAAACCAATATTCATTAATCAATCGACCGCTCTCAATTGGCTACATTGGTTGACCATTTCACTCGATAGAACAAACATCTTCAATTAAGGGCATTTTGTTTTGAATAAAACAATATCGAAACAAGCTTTAACTGATAATTTCTGATTGATTACCCTTTTAAAAGTGAGCAAAGGCCTATCAACTTGATTTACAAGGTGATCAATCATCCCCAATCAATCACCTTCTCTTCAGGATATCAATTATATAATCAATTACTTGAGAACTATGCAAATGATTCACGTCGATCATTTTCCAAACCAATCATTTATTACTACTCAAGTTTCATTACAGTTTTCATCAATCTAGCTTTTGATCAATCAACCTCCTAAGTCTCTTCTCATAAAAAAATTGTTAGAAATTTAATTAATCAACACTTTTTGGTTAAATCTGACACAAACTAGGACCATAACATACTTGTTCACTTTAGATGAAGAACTAAGTACTCCCCGAGAAGGAGAAATAATGGAAACAACAAGGAGAGTATGTAATGACCCCGCCTCCCGGTAACCCCCAATTAAGGGAGACCGAAGGGTCGGTGCCGTTATCCAACTAACATGATCAAAGGTTTAACAAATAATCAATAACAATTATGAAATTCTACTAACTAACTGGAATTTGGTATAAAATTAAAACTTTACTTACCTTTGAAAAACTTTGGAAGTCTATCTATCTAGAGCTTGAATCTACTCTATCTAATTCTCTGGGCACTTTAAGTTTTATTTTTCACAATGTGTCACTTTACCATTTGTTCATTTCAGGGTTGTACATAAAACACCGACAAACAAAATGTTGGTCAGTATATCGAAATATACAAGTATGTGGGAACAACCAAAATCTTGCAAATAAGGCTAACAATTTAATAATCACAATCAAATTAATTAACAAGCCAATTTACACTTTTCAGTATGACATTCTCCACCACTTTTGCCCTAACCCTGGCATACCCACCTTAGGGTGCCCTTTGCCAATGACTTAAGGCCACCTTCTCAATCCCGAGCTTGGTGCCTGGGGGTCACCACTCATGGTGCCCACTAGTCATGCAATATCATAGGCCACCTTCTTGGTGCCTGGGGTCACCACTCAAGGTGTCCATTGGTCTACCCATCAGGGCCTGACCTTTGGCATCATCCATCAGGGTGGCATGTAGGTGTGAGAATCCATGCTTCTATTATTAACGTGATAATCATAGTGACTTTATGATTTGCAAGTATGAACATCCAACATATAATTTGCATTCAATGTGATTAACCATCCGGAAAATCCTCAGAAAACTAGGGCGGTTATTCTTAATTAACCACATACCTGTCAAGTTGTCTTGAATGCAGAAATAACTAAAACATAGAAATCCCAACCAAGCAACTAATCATGCACATGATCATGAAATAAATATACCAATTTCCTTTTATGAATATTTATCCAACATCCTCATATTCCTTAGGATTTCTATTCCAATTTTAGGGTTTCCTTGGCAATTAGGGTTTCACTTCATCTTTCATTATTTTAAACCCTAAATTAACACAATTGAATACAAACCCAAATTATTTCCACATCTAATTATCAATTCCGGATTAAAGGCATAGTTAACCATTAATCAAGCTCATTAAGCCTCTTTTTCTTAAAGCTACTACTTTTATCCTCTTAATCCATGCCAATATCATTATATGTATTGATCATTAATTCATAGTTCATTATGATCCAAATCACATATGAACTCGATTTGCCATTAATTCCACCTTTTATTCATGTGAAAACCCTAATTACTACATTTAGGGTATTTATCCACAAATTACAAACTTCAATGCTCGAAATAGCTTAGATTCAACATATTCCAAATTTAATCATGAAATTAATCAATTAAAGCCATTAATAGTCGAATTAGTCAACATTAGGGTTTCAAGGCTCATTAAAGTATATTCATGCATATGAAACTTTAAATTAACTAATTATATGCAAAGTCCATCCTTATTCTTCCTAATGTTCATTTTTATCTTTAACAGGCTAAGATCAACTTTAATCATCTATTAAACCCTACTAATCACTTTAATCATACCAAAATAGGGTTCTTTAACCATTTTTTTTGATTTAACCATTAACACATTAAAGTTGATATCTTCCATTATTTTTCAAATTTCATAAGGAATCAGGCTTCAATTATATTTTTATTAGATTCCCCTCGTTTTTCTGAGCAAGATTCATATATTACATGTCCCCAACCGAGCTACCGATATTTATCTATGAATTTTGCATTAAAACTGGCCAATCAGCAAGAGCCACATCACCTCATGCATGCAACGCGGCCCATCTTTGATTTTATAACTGAATTACGGTATTTCCCCGTTTAAGTCAGTGATTCTTCACACGCCAGAGGGGCGTTTCTGTCCATCGTGACCCTAGGTTATCTTCAAACTTGGCTCCCGCCCAGGCAGCCGACGACCGCCGATCTGCGCACAACGTGGGCACACCCTCCCCTCCTCAGGGCTCGGGGGTTGCTACCAAGGACCACCCCAACTCCGTCGCATCTAGGCGCAGCCAGAGCACCGCAAAACCCACGACCTATCTGGTCACTTCCGTGCACGACGGGCCTGCAACAACGGTCGTCGTTGCAGCCTTCCAGCTGAGGTGGCGCACGATCCAGAGCACGAACTGCTGGCCTCTTCTTCTGGCGTTGTCGTGGGAAAGTCCTGGTTCCAACCAGACCTCTCCACCCTCCTTGGTGTCCTTAGGATAGACCTACATCGTCCTGTACGGTTGCATGGAAAGAAGATGAAGAGAGAAAAGATAGAAGTGTGTGGAATCCTTTCCAAAATTGAGCCAACAGCCCTACCCCTTATATAGGGGAGGGTATTGATGCCTTACGATGCTTGCCCATGAAGCAACATGGTTTTCTCCCAAAAAGGAATCTAATTTGTTTATTGAAAATCAAGATTCTACCTCTTATTCCTTATCCTTTTGATATCCCCTTTTTCTTTAGGAAATTAGGAGTTCGAAATTCTTCTCCCTTATCCTCTTTAATCTTGTCTTTTAATTCCTTGGCCTCGAAATTCTATTTTTATTTAATAGAGAATACTTCCCTTTTTATGAATATCACAAAATCCCTTAATAATGTATCACATTAATTTGCAAATTCAGTAATTCTTTCTCCTCTTTCTTCATTGGGACTCCTTGGATCCCAAGAAACTCTAAGAATTCGAAATTCCTTTTTAAGGAATACTCATTATCCTTAAATGCATCAAAATGCATTATTTCACATTATCTTGTTTATTTCTTATTAAAATGATTCCTTTTTTAGGATTTCTCATTATTTCTCTTTTATTTTCCTTATTGGTATTCCTTTTATCATTAGGAATCATTGGGATATGAAACCCCACTAAGGATAACTCGATTGCACCTCTTTTCACTTGTTTTCCACATATTACCATTATTTTCAATTTATTTCTCGATAAGGAAATATTTAATTGATATTTTCTTTTATTATTGTATTCTCTATGCCACCTTAGACTCCTTGGAACCCAAGGAATCCAAGAGGCACGAAATCCCTCTTTGGATTTTCCTTCTAGAGGTTTCCTCATTTTTTCTTTTTCTCTATTTTCTTATTTGCTCGATAATAGTGGAATTTCTTTTATTCTCTCCTTGTTATTGGGCCCAATAGCCAATAAAGCCCACAAATAAATCAACAAGGCTATTTTAAATGAAAATCATGCATTCATTTATTATTTGTTCATTTATCTTTAATATGAGAAATTACATTTCTCAACAAATGAACCCAAAATTGGGGTTGTAACATCCTTCCCCTCTTATAAGAATTTTGCCCTCAAAATTCCATCAAGCAAGCAAACAAATAGGATAAGCCTTTCATATGTCCATCATGGCTCGCATGTGGCTTCACCCTTTTCATGGTGCTTCCCCAAGAACATTCATTATTTCATATTCTTCCATCTGAGTTCTTTCTTACCTTGGTATATTGTACCCTCATAGGTGACTCAGGACATTTCAGCCACTCAAAGGCTGAATATGTTCAGGGCTCAACACATGGCTTGGGTACCTCACATAGTGCTCTAGATCGAACTCATGCAACACATCATTTTATCCTGAGGGTCAGGTTAAACACAACCATATCCACCAATCCATCTCAAATGGAACCATATATCGGGGACTCAGCTTCATCATCCATAGCATAGAGGGGTCGGACTTTCACATCACATATTCTCCCACGGTGAACTGCATGTCAGTCTGCTTTGCATCAGCTCGTGACTCATGTCACCCTTGGGCTCTCTCTTTCATCCATTGCACGATCAAGCGACTTCATCTGCACACACTATGGTTCTTTTATGACCTTCACGAGGCCTCCTTCACCAACATCATCATAATGAAGTGGTGACCGACACAACCTCCTTATAGAACTTATTTCATCCCGATAAAAGGCTATGGTGGTTAACATCACATCTTAAGAACTGTCTCTTTGTATCACCCTGAATGAGCACACATACTCTCATCAGACCCTCTAGTCTGGATCATACTAACCATTAGTATGGGGTGCTAAGTAGTACTAAAGATGAGTTCTTCATGCACCTACTTCCACCACATGGAAGTAAACCTTCTATCATGCTCAAGAACCTTTGAACTTGAATCATGGTGTAGTTGAACCATTTCTCTCTATATAATGAGTAGTTCAACCCGATATGTCACTTGATAATACTCTTTCTTTCTCATGTCATCTAGGTAAGGTGATCTACCATAACCCACATTGATCTTCCTTGGTTAAGGGGAGATTTTCCACATCATCCATAATGGTGAACTCCCACTCCCTTCTCGGAGATCCTTTAACCTCTAAGTTAAAGCACTGGGTTAGTGGTGTTCGTCCCTCACCTCTATCATGCATGGCCACAAGCCACATGCATCTTCATCTTAAGCATCCAAAGTGCTACCATCACTTACTATCTTTGTAGTATCATGGTGTTTGGTGATCTTAAAACCATAATCTCTGGTATATCATTATTCCTCAAGATCGATACCTCAGAAACCTTAAACCACTCTAAAAAGGGTTTTATTACCTTCCTATCCAAAGAAGTGTATCTGAGGTTCTATCACCATCCTTTTACTACATCAAGGACTAAACTGGCTACCCAAACAACCATTAACTTGTTCAACATATCTTATTACATCTGTGTGTTAGCCAAAACACATCTTCTTCTCAAACTTAGGGTTAGTCAAACAACCTCAACTTCTTCTAGCTTCCAGCTAACTAGGCAGCTATATCTCAACCAAAGCCTTCATTACCACTTCTTATCCTTAGGTGTTAGGTAATGTTGAAGACATACACCTCCATGCATTCTACTTATCATCTCATCTCAAACTCTAAGTCTATCTTCATCAAGAACATTCTGAGCTCATCCTCTTAGTTATCAGGATCCACCTTGTGATTCCTTGTAACACTTGCAAAAATCCACCTAGTTCAAGATAAAACATCCTCACAAGATGATTTCCTCAATACTCTTAGTGTTTGTAAACCATCGCCGTCTCATTTGCTCCACAAGGGCACATTATCATCTTTGTCCTCATTCCTTGTTCCAACTCACGTCATCTTTACCCTTGGTGTATGGCATGCGTACTGTCCTGTCTCTCACTCTCATAACAAGAAGAAATAAGCATTTGGCAGCCGTCCAAATACAGAGTTCTTCCTATTCCAAGAGTAGAGATGGTACAACCCACCTTGCCAGTACACCTTCAAATCTAAGTTGAAACGTGCAACTCATGTCTCCACATCACAAACATCATGATATCAAAAAAAAAATTACTTCCATGGAGAACTGGTCTCGAACCTACTGGGGTTTACACACAATCCTTGGTCATCTCTTTTGGGTCTATAGGGTGCCGACACTTTTGGGGTCATCCCTCTTCCCTCATGCATCCAAAGAGTGCCCTACTCATCTGCCCTTTGGGTCCAATGAGTTCATGAAGGTGATCAATCTCCTAACCCATGTCCCTCAGACGATGATAGCTGTTACCTCCCGACCCTATGGCCATGTGCAACTAGGGAATTAGGCAACTCCTTCTTCCATCGGTCTTATCCCCACCTGACCCTAGGATATACTTAGGATTACATTATAGTACATGTTCAACTTAGAACCTTACCCAAGCATTCATCATCTCTCTTCCTGCATTCATGGGTTGACTTTCGTCTTTTCATAGGGATCATGGCAACCTACCTACCTTGGTCGAGCCCCATACTGGTTACCTCTATGGTAACACATCCACATGCACATAGAGATGGTTATCTATGGGTCTACAGGTTCATTCTCATGCCATGCACTCTTTACTTATCTTCTCAAGATCCTATGAAACCTCTTTAGGTTACCTCAAAACCAACAAAACTGGTATACACCCTAACAAAGGGTTCTTCTCCCAGGATGGAAGGAAACTACAACTCTGGACAACAAGGTCACAACTGTCCTTAGGGTTTGCATTCACTTTAGTATGCTTAAACTAGCAACTACTAAGGCACAAGCGTACCTACTAAACCATGCTAGGTCACACTTGTTCTCTTTCCTCAACAAAAGATCGGCCTAGTTGTGAGGGGTTCATCAAACCTACCTTTAAACTTAAGGGGTTTCCCCTTACCTCTACACGTGAGGAGTACCATGCTCGAAACTATAGAGACCCAAATCTCATCATGAGCATCGGATACACTGCTTCCCCTCTTAGGCCTAAGAACCCTAGGTTCACCTTTGGGTATCCAACTACATGCTCAACCTCTTAACCATGAATCAAGCATGCCCAAGGTATGTCATGTACTTCCATGATCTTTCTACTCGGGCAACGCTTCGGAGTGGAGTCCTCTTCCAGGGCAACCAACTAGGTATCAAGCTCCACAACTGGTTACTTAAACCTCCTCAAGGTCTAAAGCACTCGTTTTCTCATCCAGCAGGTAATTACTTATACCATAGGTACAGAGGTACGAGCAGACTCATCCTTTCTCTAGGGTTGGGTTGCCAAAGGTGCTAGGCCATCTAACCTCTCATGGCTCATATGACAAACCATATGCATGTCCATCCAAACACCCAGTCTATCATGTCCCTCTCTCAAACCTTCTCTTAGGGTTAGGGTTAACATCATCCTCAAAGGATGTGTTAGGTCTCTACCTTCAATGGAGGTCTCTACCTCCAAGACTAACTCTCTCTACTCATCCTCCTGACAAGGAGGTCTATCCTCAGGTCTCTCCTGAGGGCTATGACAACTCATGTCATACGACCTAAGCATGTATCTATTCTTTATTTTGTGCTTAATCTATTAAGCTTATGTCCATGACATCTTATTTACATGCTTTTCATTAATTTGGTGGAGGATTCCTTAGACCTTATTAATTTTACCCATACCTCAAGAGGGTGAGGAAAAGAGAGAAAACCCTAATCCTTAAGGTCCTTAACAGAATTTGAGTTGAGAAAGGATGAACAAGATGAGAGAGTCCTAAAGGTATCTTATTTCGATTCATACCCTGAGACTTTGGCCAGGCAGTCACACAGATCCGAGAGTCCTCGTATTCCGACTAGCGGTGCAGAGGAAAATATTGCCAGCCCCCGGTTGTGATCCTTATCTAGACACCTCTGTCTTTCGGATAATCCTCTAATAAATCCCTTGGGTTCTACAGAAGTTGTAAAATTTAATAATTATTAATGATTAATTGAGGAACCTATGCTCTGATAACAATTGTAACGACCCCGCCTACCGGTAACCCCCAATTAAGGGAGATTGAAGGGTCGGTGCCGTTATCCAATTAACAAGATCAAAGGTTCAACAAATAATTAATAACAATTATGAAATTCTACTAACTAACTGGAATTTGGTATAAAATTAAAACTTTAGTTACCTTTGAAAAATTTGGAAATCTATCTATCCAAAGCTTGAATCTACTCTATCTAATCCTCCAGGCACTTTAATTTTTATTTTTCACAATGTGTCACTTTACCGTTTGTTCATTTCAGGGTTGTACCTAAAACGCCAACAAACAAAACGTCAGTCAATATATCCAAATATACTGGTATTTGGGAACAACCAAAATCTTGCAAATAAGGCTAACAATTTAATAATCACAATCAAATTAATTAACAAGCCAATTTACACTTTTCAGTATGACATTCTCCACCGCTTTTGCCCTAACCCTGGCATACCCCCTTAGGGTGCCCTTTGCCAATGACTTAAGGCCACCTTCTCAATCCCGAGCTTGGTGCCTGGGGGTCACCACTCATGGTACCCACTAGTCATGCAATATCATAGGCCACCTTCGTGGTGAATGGGGTCACCACTCAAGGTGTCCATCGGTCTACCCATCTGGACCTGACCTTTGGCATCATCCATCAGGGTGGCATGTAGGTGCGAGAATCCATGCTTCTATTATTAATGTGATAATCATAGTGACTTTATGATGTGCAAGTATGAACATCCAACAGATAATTTGCATTCAATGCGATTAACCATCCGGAAAATCCTCAGAAAACTAGGGCGGTTATCCATAATTAACCGCATACCTGTCAAGTTGTCTTGAATGCAGAAATAACCAAAACATAGAAATCCCAACCAAGCAATTAATCATGCACAGGATCCTGAAATAAATATACCAATTTCCTTTTATCAATATTTATCAAATATCCTCATATTCCTTAGGATTTCTATTCCAATTTTAGGGTTTCCTTGGCAATTAAGGTTTCACTTCATCTTTCATTATTTTAAACCCTAATTTAACACAATTGAATAAAAACCCTAATTATTTCCACATCTAATTATCAATTCCGGATTAAAGGCATAGTTAACCATTAATCAAGCTCATTAAGCCTCTTTTTATTAAAGCTACTACTTCTATCTTCTTAATCCATGACAATATCATTATATGTATTGATCATTAATTCATAGTTCATTATGATCCAAATCACATATGAACTCGATTTGCCATTAATTCCACCTTTTATTCATGTGAAAACCCTAATTACTACATTTAGGGTATTTATCCACAAATTAGGAACTTTAATGCTCGAAATAGCTTAGATTCAGCATATTCCAACTTTAATCATGAAATTAATCAATTAAAGCCATTAATAGTCGAATTAGTCAACATTAGGGTTTCAAGGCTCATTAAAGTATATTCATGCATATGAAACTTTAAATTAACTAATTATATGAAAAGTCCATCCTTATTCTTCCTAATGTTCATTTTTATCATTAACAAGCTAAGATCAACTTTAATCATCTATTAAACCCTACTAATCACTTTAATCATGCCAAAATAGGGTTCTTTAACCATTAACACATTAAAGTTGATATCTTCCATTATTTTTCAAATTTCATAAGGCATCAGGCTTCAATTATATTTTTATTAGATTCCCCTCGTTTTTCTGAGCAAGATTCATATATTACATGTCCCCAACCGAGCTACCGATATTTATTTATGAATTTTGCATTAAAACTGGCCAATCAGCAAGCGCCACATCACCTCATGCATGCAACGCGACCCGTCTTTGATTTTATAACTGAATTACGGTATTGCCCCATTTAAGTCAGCGATTCTTCACACACCAGAGGGGCGTTTCTGTCCATCGTGACCCTAGGTTGTCTTCAACCTTGGCTCCCACCCTGGCAGCCGACGGCCGCCGATCTGCACACAACGTGGGCACGCCCTCCCCTCCTCAGGGCTCGGGGGTTGCTGCCAAGGACCGCCCCAACTCCGTCGCATCTGGTCGCAGCCATAGCACCGCAAAACCCATGACCTATATGGTCACTTCTGTGTATGACGAGCCTGCAACAGCGGTCATCGTTGCAGACCTCCAGCTGAGGTGGCGCACGATCCAGACCATGAACTGCTGACCTCTTCTTCCGGTGTTGTCGTGGGAGAGTCATGGTTCCAACCAGACCTCGCCACCGCTCCTTGGTGTCCTTAGGATAGACCTACATCGTCCTCTAGGGTTGCATGGAAAGAAGATGAAGAGAGAAAAGAGAGAAGTGTGTGGAATCCTTTCCAAAATCGAGCCAACATCCCTACCCCTTATATAGGGGAGGGTATTGATGCCTTACGATGCTTGCCCATGAAGCAACATGGTTTTCTCCCAAAAAGGAATTTAATTTCTTTATTGAAAATCAAGATTCTCCCTCTTACTCCTTATCCTTTTGATATCCCCTTTTTCTTTAGGAAATTAGGAATTCAAAATTCTTCTCCCTTATCCTCTTTAATCTTGTCTTTTAATTCCTTGGCCTCGAAATTCTATTTTTATTTAATAGAGAATACTTCCCTTTTTATGAATATCACAAAATCCCTTAATAATGTATCACATTATCCTTTTATTTTGCAAATTCGGTATTTTCTCTCTCCTCTTTCTTCATTGGGACTCCTTGGATCCCAAGAAACTCTAAGAATTCGAAATTCCTTTTTAAGGAATACTCATTATCCTTAAATGCATCAAAATGCATTATTTCACATTATCTTGTTTATTTCTTATTAAAATGATTCCTTTTTGAGGATTTCTCATTATTTCTCTTTTATTTTCCTTATTGGTATTCCTTTTATCATTAGGAATCATTGGGATACGAAACCCCACTAAGGATAACTCGATTGCACCTCTTTTCACTTGTTTTCCACATATTACCATTATTTTCAATTTATTTTTCGATAAGGAAATATTTAATTGATCTTTTCTTTTATTATTATATTCTCTATGCCACCTTAGACTCCTTGGAACCCAAGGAATCCAAGAGGCACGAAATCCCTCTTTGGATTTGCCTTCTAGAGGTTTCCACATTTTTCCTTTTTCTCTATTTTCTTATTTGCTCGATAATAGTGGAATTTCTTTTATTCTGTCCTTGTTATTGGGCCCAATAGCCAATAAAGCCCACAAATAAAACAACAAGGCTATTTTAAACGAAAATCATGCATTCATTTATTATTTGTTCATTTATCTTTAATATGAGAAATTAAATTTCTTAGCAAATGAACCCAAAATTGGGGTTGTAACAGAGTACAAGACTCCATGTATGAGGGGAGTGATCATGAGGCTACAAATGCCAATAATGCAAAAAGACAAAGAAGATGTTCTATGATACTTCCAAACAACCCAACCAAAAGCCCAACAATTGAGCAACCCATGTCACACACCATTGACAAACACACCAGTCAACAAGAAGAAGAACGAATTCCTACCAAAGAACTTCAACATGGTCATCTCCAAGCTAGAAATGATGCCCATCAGGATGCATACAATACAATTGTAGGAAAAATGTTTAGAGCAATCACCTTTGCTGATGGGGATACTCTACAACAACTTGGCATTTTTGACCAAGTGCAACTAGGACCATAACACACTTGTTCGCTTTAGATGAAGAACTAAGTACTCCCCAAGAAGGAGAAATAATGGAAACAACAAGGAGAGTACAAGACTCCATGTATGAGGGGAGTGATCATGAGGCTACAAATGCCAATAATGCAAAAAGACAAAGAAGATGTTCTATGATACTTCCAAACAACCCAACCAAAAGCCCAACAATTGAGCAACCCATGACACACACCATTGACAAACACACTATTCAACAAGAAGAAGAACAAATGCCTACCAAAGAACTTCAGCATGGTCATCTTCAAGCTAGAAATGATGCCCATCAGGATGCATACAATACAATTGCATGAAAAATGTTTAGAGAAATCACCTTTGCTGATGGGGATACTCTACAACAACTTGGCATTTTTGACCAAGTGCAAGATTTTCTTGTAGGTTAATATGTTAAACACATGTTTCTACATGACATGGTCTTACATAGAGGAGACAAGGGAGTTCATTTCTTCCCTCATCAAGATTCTTATCAAACTAGCTGAGAGAAAGGAATATGGTAGAAATTACAAACTCCAAGCCCTCTTTTTAAACACAAACCACACTAGTACTAAGAAGAAATTGAATGAGATATTCTATGCTAAAGTAGAGGATGTGGATGATGCAAATTCATACTATATGAGGAAACAAGAATTAGATTTTAATGCCAAAAAATTCTAGGCCAAACTTATAGGAAAATAATGGTACACATCTAGATCCTCCAAGGCCACAAATTTTCATTATGGAATGCGATGTATCATCTACAAGATTATCACCAACATCCTCCTTACCAAGTTTAACACAATAAGTATATACCATGAGGACCTCTAGATCATCTGGTACATTATGTAAGGGTATCCCATCAACATTAGGTGACACTAAATTGATAAATGGACATATGCTCTAGATCAACATTGAGACTTTTACATCGACAAACTCTTGAAATTGGCCAAGTTATAGGATTCCCAATCATCCTAAAATATTTTGTTGAGTCCAAGGTGGAGCGCACAAACAAAACCAAATATTTGATCTAGAGTGGAACTCTATCCCACTGAGAGCATAAATTATTTTACCATTTCAAGAAGACTAGCCTCTTGCCCCCTGCCAAACCTCAACCACTATGATGAGACCAACTCATTTTCAAAGAATAAGAACTAATGAAGATGACCCAATAGTACAGAAAGAACCAATAACATCTAGCACAAGGGCACCCTCATTATCTACAACTATCCACATAGTAAAGAAAGCATGATGGCAAGTTCTTCCCATAATCATGGACCTGACCTTTGGCATCATCCATCAGGGTGGCATGTAGGTGCGAGAATCCATGCTTCTATTATTAACGTGATAATCATAGTGACTTTATGATTTGCAAGTATGAACATCCAACAGATAATTTGCATTCAATGCGATTAACCATCCAGAAAATCCTCAGAAAACTAGGGCGGTTATCCATAATTAACCACATACCTGTCAAGTTGTCTTGAATGTAGAAATAACCAAAACATAGAAATCCCAACCAAGCAACTAATCATGCACAGGATCCTGAAATAAATATACCAATTTCCTTTTATCAATATTTATCCAATATCCTCATATTCCTTAGGATTTCTATTCCAATTTTAGGGTTTCCTTGACAATTAGGGTTTCACTTCATCTTTCATTATTTTAAACCCTAATTTAACACAATTGAATACAAACCCTAATTATTTCCACATCTAATTATCAATTCCGGATTAAAGGCATAGTTAACCATTAATCAAGCTCATTAAGCCTCTTTTTATTAAAGCTACTACTTTTATCTTCTTAATCCATGACAATATCATTATATGTATTGATCATTAATTCATAGTTCATTATGATCCAAATCACATATGAACTCGATTTGCCATTAATTCCACCTTTTATTCATGTGAAAACCCTAATTACTACATTTAGGGTATTTATCCACAAATTAGGAACTTTAATGCTCGAAATAGCTTAGATTCAGCATATTCCAACTTTAATCATGAAATTAATCAATTAAAGCCATTAATAGTCGAATTAGTCAACATTAGGGTTTCAAGGCTCATTAAAGTATATTAATGCATATGAAACTTTAAATTAACTAATTATATGAAAAGTCCATCCTTATTCTTCCTAATGTTCATTTTTATCATTAACAAGCTAAGATCAACTTTAATCATCTATTAAACCCTACTAATCACTTTAATCATGCCAAAATAGGGTTCTTTAACCATTAACACATTAAAGTTGATATCTTCCATTATTTTTCAAATTTCATAAGGCATCAGGCTTCAATTATATTTTTATTAGATTCCCCTCGTTTTTCTGAGAAAGATTCATATATTACATGTCCCCAACCGAGCTACCGATATTTATCTATGAATGTTGCATTAAAACTTGTCAATCAGCAAGCGCCACATCACCTCATGCATGCAACGCGACCCATCTTTGATTTTATAACTGAATTACGGTATTGCCCCATTTAAGTCAGCGATTCTTCACACACCAGAGGGGCGTTTCTGTCCATCGTGACCCTAGGTTGTCTTCAACCTTGGCTCCCACCCTGGAAGCCGACAGCCGCCGATCTGCGCACAACGTGGGCACGCCCTCCCCTCCTCAGGGCTCGGGGGTTGCTGCCAAGGACCGCCCCAACTCCGTCGCATCTGGTCGCAGCCAGAGCACCACAAAACCCACGACCTATATGGTCACTTCTGTGTATGATGAGCCTGCAACAGCGGTCGTCGTTGCAGACCTCCAGCTGAGGTGGCGCACGATCCAGACCATGAACTGCTGACCTCTTCTTCCGGTGTTGTCGTGGGAGAGTCATGGTTCCAACCAGACCTCGCCACCGCTCCTTGGTGTCCTTAGGATAGACCTACATCATCCTCTAGGGTTGCATGGAAAGAAGATGAAGAGAGAAAAGAGAGAAGTGTGTGGAATCCTTTCCAAAATCGAGCCAACATCCCTACCCCTTATATAGGGGAGGGTATTGATGCCTTACGATGCTTGCCCATGAAGCAACATGGTTTTCTCCCAAAAAGGAATTTAATTTCTTTATTGAAAATCAAGATTCTCCCTCTTACTCCTTATCCTTTTGATATCCCCTTTTTCTTTAGGAAATTAGGAATTCAAAATTCTTCTCCCTTATCCTCTTTAATCTTGTCTTTTAATTCCTTGGCCTCGAAATTCTATTTTTATTTAATAGAGAATACTTCCCTTTTTATGAATATCACAAAATCCCTTAATAATGTATCACATTATCCTTTTATTTTGCAAATTCGGTATTTTCTCTCTCCTCTTTCTTCATTGGGACTCCTTGGATCCCAAGAAACTCTAAGAATTCGAAATTCCTTTTTAAGGAATACTCATTATCCTTAAATGCATCAAAATGCATTATTTCACATTATCTTGTTTATTTCTTATTAAAATGATTCCTTTTTGAGGATTTCTCATTATTTCTCTTTTATTTTCCTTATTGGTATTCCTTTTATCATTAGGAATCATTGGGATACGAAACCCCACTAAGGATAACTCGATTGCACCTCTTTTCACTTGTTTTCCACATATTACCATTATTTTCAATTTATTTTTCGATAAGGAAATATTTAATTGATCTTTTCTTTTATTATTATATTCTCTATGCCACCTTAGACTCCTTGGAACCCAAGAAATCCAAGAGGCACGAAATCCCTCTTTGGATTTGCCTTCTAGAGGTTTCCACATTTTTCCTTTTTCTCTATTTTCTTATTTGCTCGATAATAGTGGAATTTCTTTTATTCTTTCCTTGTTATTGGGCCCAATAGCCAATAAAGCCCACAAATAAAACAACAAGGCTATTTTAAACGAAAATCATGCATTCATTTATTATTTGTTCATTTATCTTTAATATGAGAAATTACATTTCTTAGCAAATGAACCCAAAATTGGGGTTGTAACAGAGTACAAGACTCCATGTATGAGGGGAGTGATCATGAGGCTACAAATGCCAATAATGCAAAAAGACAAAGAAGATGTTCTATGATACTTCCAAACAACCCAACCAAAAGCCCAAAAATTGAGCAACCCATGTCACACACCATTGACAAACACACCAGTCAACAAGAAGAAGAACGAATGCCTACCAAAGAACTTCAACATGGTCATCTCCAAGCTAGAAATGATGCCCATCAGGATGCATACAATACAATTGTAGGAAAAATGTTTAGAGCAATCACCTTTGCTGATGGGGATACTCTACAACAACTTGGCATTTTTTAGCAAGTGCAACTAGGACCATAACACACTTGTTCGCTTTAGATGAAGAACTAAGTACTCCCCGAGAAGGAGAAATAATGGAAACAACAAGGAGAGTACAAGACTCCATGTATGAGGGGAGTGATCATGAGGCTACAAATGCCAATAATGCAAAAAGACAAAGAAGATGTTCTATGATACTTCCAAACAACCCAACCAAAAGCCCAACAATTGAGCAACCCATGGCACACACCATTGACAAACACACTATTCAACAAGAAGAAGAACAAATGCCTACCAAAGAACTTCAGCATGGTCATCTTCAAGCTAGAAATGATGCCCATCAGGATGCATACAATACAATTGCATGAAAAATGTTTAGAGCAATCACCTTTGTTGATGGGGATACTCTACAACAACTTGGCATTTTTGACCAAGTGCAAGATTTTCTTGTAGGTTAATATGTTAAACACATGTTTCTACATGACATGGTCTTACATAGAGGAGACAAGGGAGTTCATTTCTTCCCTCATCAAGATTCTTATCAAACTAGCTGAGAGAAAGGAATATGGTAGAAATTACAAACTCCAAGCCCTATTTTTAAACACAAACCACACTAGTACTAAGAAGAAATTGAATGAGATATTCTATGCTAAAGTAGAGGATGTGGATGATGCAAATTCATACTATATGAGGAAACAAGAATTATATTTTAATGCCAACAAATTCTAGGCCAAACTTATAGGACAATAATGGTACACATCTAGATCCTCCAAGGCCACAAATTTTCATTATGGAATGTGATGTATCATCTACAAGATTATCACCAACATCCTCCTTACCAAGTTTAACACAATAAGTATATACCATGAGGACCTCTAGATCATCTGGTACATTATGTAAGGGTATCCCATCAACATTAGGCGACACTAAATTGATAAGTGGACATATGCTCTAGATCAACATTGAGACTTTTACATCGACAAACTCTTGAAATTGTCCAAGTTATAGGATTCCCAATCATCCTAAAATATTTTGTTGAGTCCAAGGTGGAGCGCACAAACAAAACCAAATATTTGATCTAGAGTGGAACTCTAGCCCACTGAGAGCATAAATAATTTTACCATTTCAAGAAGACTAGCCTCTTGCCCCCTGCCAAACCTCAACCACTATGATGAGACCAACTCATTTTCAACGAATAAGAACTAATGAAGATGACCCAATAGTACAGAAAGCACCAATAACATCTAGCACAAGGGCACCCTCATTATCTACAACTATCCACATAGTAAAGAAAGCATGATGGCAAGTTCTTCCCATAATCATGGAAGACTCATTCGTGGAATTAGGGTATGATTATAAGGACCCCCTAATCAAACAAACACAACTCATAACACACACACACTCCCAACACAACTATCCACAAATTTGAACAAGAACAATAACCAACCGTGCCTACTGTATACAACAATCAACATGCTTGTGAAAGATACAATGTTATCTAAACAAAACACACCATACAACCACACACACTATGTGTAACGACCCTGACTTGGGTTATGAGGTAACCCTATTTGTTTTGGAAAATTAAGTTTATTAGAACTTTAATATAATCCTCTAATGTGCTTTGTTATCATGTGACACACTCATGTTTCAAGTTTGGTCCCGATTGAATGTTGTTTGAGCAATTTTCCTTTGTTTTGGACCAAAGTGCAATTTACCCAAATTGAGGGGCTATAATGCAAAATTTCACATATTGAACATGCCTAATGTGTTGTAGCATCATTATTGAGAGAATGATGCAAGGTGGTGGCTTGTGGAAAGCCTAAATTCCAAGTTTGAACTTGTTTGAACAATGTTGGTACCTTGTGCACCAATTTTGGTACAAATTGTAATTTACCCAAAATGTGGGGTTGATATGAAAATTACCACCTATAGAGTGTTCCTACTTCCTCTATGTATCATTTAGAGGATAGATAATTAATGAGACACCATGCTTGAATCAATTATGAGTGATGGTACTCTTGGTGATGAAATGACCAAGAAAAGGGTTGAATATGAAAGCTTAACTTGAGTTGTATCAAGTTGAAAAGCTTATATATGAGTGCCTATCGGCCAAGGAGCCATAGGACAAGCCTCATATCGTTTTTTGAACTCTTGGCAAAGGCCATATCGTTCAAATCACCTCAAGGAGGTGAGGTGTTACGGCCAACAAGTTTCCTTAGAAAAAGTGTATCGACTTGACATAAAATAGTAATTAAACCTAGATGACTTATCCAAATGGAACAACAATGGACGAATTTGCATCTCTAGATGATCCTCAAACGTTTTTCAAGACAAGGTAAATGTTTATGCATGCATGTACACGTGTCACCCATGCATGACACGTGGCACCTACTAACTCAAAATGTTGACACCTCATTTTTGTCTTTCTTCATGAACAACAAGTATATATACCCCTAGTTTCACCCCTTGGTGCAATTTTGAGACCCTTACCACCCTCCTACCCTAAGGTATCGTGCTTAGAGATCCCATATCGTGAAGGGATGCCGTGGTATCATGCCTGGGCCTTGGGATATCGCCCATGGCAAGACCATATCGCCCAAGTAGGGGATATTGGCCATATAGGGTGATATCGGCCATAGAGTGAAGTGTTTTGACTCCAAGTGAGTGACATATCGTGCAAGTGAGTATCATATCGTGCAATAGGGGTGACATGTCGTGCAATAGCACAAGGGTATCATGCATAGGCCTTGGGTATCAGACATAGCAAGTATATCGGCCATACCATGTTGATATTGCCCGTAGCAAGTTGATATCGGCCAATTGAAGTGATTTTGGCCACAAGTGAGGGGGTATCGGCCACAAGCAAGGTTGTGTCGTCCAAGAGGAAGTCCATATTTCCCAATAGTGGTAGGGTGTCGGCAAAAGAGCTAAGGAACTCAAAACTTAACCCTAAGGTAAGATATAGTTGTCTTCAAGCTTGATTTGAAGCATGGAATTAGGGTTATGATCTACCTTTCTTTTCTTCTTCACCAATTGCTTATCCATGGTGATTCCTTGTATATTAAGGAGTTGTGAACGAGCCTTGGACCTTTGATAAAGTCATCTTCAACCTTAGGAACATGGATCTTTGGACCTTGAAGCTTTGAAGTGGTTCTTAAGGCGGGTTATATAACTTAAACTCAACCATGTTATTATTCTTCACCTAAATTGTTATAATTAGTGAAATACTTTTAATAATGAAATTTCCTGAAATAGTTGATGAAATTATGAGTTCTAGTAGCTTCTTAGACCTGTTACCATGAATTATATCAGTTAGAACAAAGGTATAGAACTTGAACAAGATGGTGTCACTTTGTAAAAGTGATATCGGGTTTAAGTATAAATACAAGTAGTTATAACTCGAAAGGGTATGACTTGCCTGATATGTCTTGCACAAGATGTTGCATGAGATGCTTGCATAAGATGCTTACACGATAGGGAGTCAAGTATAGACTCCATACACGATACAAGGTTGAATGAATACTTGTAAGTTGACAAGAAACCCTAATTTGGGTAACCCAATATGAGTAAAGAATAGCAAATGCTATTGCACAATATGGAAGCCCGATACACAACCCTAGTTGATGTCTAGCCCGACATGGTGATGGATTAATACTGCATGAATGACATGGGTAACACATATACACACCTCTAGCCCAGTATGGATGATGTTCATATACTTCTAGCCCGATAGGGTGAGTGCTCATATACTTACATCCTGATATGGTGAACATATGCACACTTCTAACCCGAGATACCTTGTAAAGGTGAGAGTAAGACACTCTTAGGAGTAATGAGTGTAACACCAAGTAATTGTGTGGATAATACCTGGATAGGTGAAACACCTAGAGTGGTTGATAATGGTTAATCCTATATCAATAATGTCTCAACCTGAGATGAGTCCATATCAATTTATGATGGTTGGACAATTCAAATGTATGACTTATGATCAATACACTACATAATAAATGTGATGGGCTAGTGCATAAAGTATTAGGATGGGAAATACCCTAATACATAATAAGTTGATGAACTTAAGAAAGTTAAAAGTGATGAAGGAAGTGGTACATCAAGACATGATAGATATCACATCCAACACTTCAAGGTTGATGTACCTTGATGCACCTTAAATCCAATATACTTGGATGAGTAACACATGAAGTGTGTTATATAAATTGTTACATTGAGATGTAATAAGTTTAGTGCACTTTTATAAGTGTGGGCTAACATACTTTGAGAAAGAGTTAAGCCAAGTTAATAAAGTCTGATGTAATCATACCACTGGTAAGGATGAGAGAGGAACTCATACCTTGTGTTGATGAATCATTTAATTATAAATGATGAGAATGAATAAGTATGATTGAATACTTATGATATCAAGGTTTGCTCCTAGATGTGTGGAGCAATAAATTAGGGTTTGATCAGTGATAATATGATATTGAAAACCTAAATGGTTAATAATGGAAAACCCTAACCCTAATGAAGGGTAATGATATGTAAGAGAAACCCTAATCGATAAGAAAGGGAAAACCCTAACCCTAATGATGGGAAGGTTGCTCTTATTGCATAATCCTTGTAAGGCATGTTAAATACTTGTATAACAAGTATAATGATTAATGTCCTTGTGAGCCATGTGAATAAGTTGTTGCCTAGTGAGAGGTGACAAGATGTGTGATGGCCTTGTGAGCCATGTGAATAAGTTGTTGCCTAGTGAGAGGTGACAAGATGTGTAATGGCCTTGTGGTCCATGTGATAGTTTGTTGCCTAGTGAGAGGTGACACGATATTTAATGGGCCTTTTGAGCCATGTGAGATGCTTGTATAACAAGTATCATGTATACCTTGGTCTGAGGACCTAGAGGTAATAGTTACCTGATAAGTGGTAATAGTGTTCAGTGATGATCTAAGGGTTTGAATACCTAGATCTAGTATTCATGATAATAATGATGTGAAGGGATGATAATTCCCAATAATGTGATAAGGGATTGAGATCCCAAGTATCACGTGTTTTAAAGATTTGAAAAAGTACGTGATAGATGTATTACACCTTTCTTTGTAGCATTTGTTGTGTTTGATAAAGATAACTTGTTTGATGCTAAAAGAATGTTGTAATGCACGTAATATATCACTAGAAACTATAAAACATTGCCCTGATCATAGATCCATCAGTGTTAGAACTTGCTGATGGTGAAACGGGTTGCTCCGTGGCATAACCCAGAGTGCATACTTTTGAGTATGTGAGGGCATAAGTAGGGACAATACTGTGTGAGCCGATCCCCTTACGATCCCGAAATGAATGGGGATTTGGCTATATGCCCTATCCTGGCTCGAGTGCGACTTCGGTCATAGACTCTGTGTTGAGCACGGTGAAATGGCCTATGGCTCGGAGTATGGTGCTTGTGTCGCCATGACTCAGACTGGGGACAGTTGTGTGTAGATGTTTCCCCTAAGAGAGTACAGTTGATGCTGTAGCTCTAAGAGAGGATGCCTACGTACCCTGGCACAGCTTGTTAGCAGTGACACGAGATGTCCTGCATGTGGTCTTGTACTGACCGAGACGGTCTGAGGTCATGGAAACCAGCTCTACCATTGACCTTGTATGGTACCGACTTGTGAGAAGTTTGTGGTCGGTTGGAGATGGCCGGGGTATGCTCCATCTCCTCAGGGCATAAGTGTTATTTGTAAAATATGTTCAGCCATGTAGTATATCTGCTTAAGGATCGAATATGAGAAACATTGCTTGATGCGCAATACAATTATACATTCAAGTTGATAGATGTTATTTATGTTTCTTTACATTCCTTGCAAAGCAGATAAATGAATTATAATCTACCATTGGTAGATGCAATGTTCTCCTTATGAAAGAAGATTACTTCATTCTGTTCATATAGTGAATTATCCTACTTGTTAATATAAAAAGAACCTCTACTCAATTTATAAATGCTTAATTTGTGATAATAATATGATCGGCGGAGAGTTATATATCTCGCTGGGGCAATTACAATTGTCTCACCCCCGTGGGACCCAATTTTTTTTAGGTGGACGTGTACGAGGAGGTGAATACCTTTCTGCAGAGGAAGAACAACAGCTGAGGCAGCAGTGACAGCTTAGGTTGAGTGTACTGTCTATCATGTCTTGTAGATATGAGTCATATGTGTCGTCTCTGTACTCTCAGGTCCTTGGATTTAGTACGTGCTGGTTTTATGATGAATAAGCGATTTTGGCTTATGTGCCTCGAGGTTTTATGTTGTTCATGTATAGTTTGGTAAAGCAAATGTTATATGTTATTCTCGAGATGAGATGTACCGGATAAGTATAATGTGAATAATGATGTATATAAGGTTTTGGACCTTTCAGTAAGAGTTTTCTTTGAAATGGATCTCTTTGAAAAATGGTTTTAATTTTTAGTGATTTTTTTTAATCTATTGTTTATGATTAAATCCGCTTAATTAATGACGATTTGTTTATCAGTTTGGTGACTGTCGTCACACTATGTAGTGTGTAATCAACCTGCACATACAAGCCCTCCATCAACGCATCACACTGATTAATTATTTTGCACAGTCTACCTTTCCAACACTAGAAAACAGACTTTACGGACA
The DNA here is from genome assembly GCA_963693085.1 of Alisma plantago-aquatica. Lineage (NCBI taxonomy): Eukaryota > Viridiplantae > Streptophyta > Magnoliopsida > Alismatales > Alismataceae > Alisma > Alisma plantago-aquatica. Next base: position 554,055,672 of record OY856414.1, on the reverse strand, counting down.
TATAGACGATGAAACTAAGCATCAAGATGAACCATCAACTCTCATCACCATTCTCCTCCTGATTCCTTAGAGTAGGAGTATTTTCACAGTAACTTTGGCACTATGTTTGGCAGAGGGTTTGACGACTTGCATGAGGTAACAGTTAAAATTTCTACTTTTGCTAACATCATCTCAAACGTACAAGCCATTACTTTACATGTTTGTCATCCCATCAATGCCGCATGTTATATGAAATACCTCCCATGCAAGTTGGAGCATTAACATCCCTCCTAAAGCAAATGGAAGAGATGCTACCCTATCAGTGTGATATGCACACCTTTTGGATATAAAAAGATGATAAATATTGGGAAATTAAGAATATACATGTAACCAAACAAGAGAAACATCGTGCATGACTCACTCAACAAAAATGAAAAGGCAAGGCACATCCATTGTCTTTGTATCCAAACCTTCTTATGTTCTGAAAAAATCAATCGAGGACATTGAAGAATAATATTATACTAATGGTCACCAACCCACCACATTAGCAATGCAGGAAGCCTCCTCCTTTGTGCATGAAAGAAATATGATCAAACCTGACCTGAGAACACCCAATCACAATATCTAGGGTACAATATGAGCCAACCCTTATGTCAATCCATCAAATATAGTTCAACCTCTAGTATCACCAACTACTATGCGCCATGCTAACAATATTATAGATTATAACTCCAACATGGATGAAACACATGTTAGCCCTATTATGGAATCTGATGGGGTTGATTTTAGGTATGTGAATATGTCTCAGATATGATCATACAACTTCACAATAACACATCAAAAAGGGCTCAATTACACACTATCTTCAAGGAATATAAGAACTCTTATTCTCTCTACTTACATTACTCAAGGGCCCACCAATTTCCCTATCACTTCCTCAATAAATGGGTGGCACATACAAAGAAACATTCTAGAATTTTCCTAACCTACTAACTCAACCATAACCATTTCCTATTATCGATGTACATGTAACTTTCCTCTCCTTTGATAAAGAGGGTATTTCTGAACAAGATACCAAAGACCCTATTTAGGAAGACACTTTTGGTGGTGATGATAATGGCAATCTTGCTACAATATTATCTGGTGCAATATGCAAGCCGCGATGTTCGGTTTTTCCTAAATTGACACTTCTTCTACCCTATGTCATCCAAACCAATATGAAGGGTTTAGACCTGGATTCTAGAGATTTGTTTCTACATGAGATTTCAAATGATAATAAAAACAACACTCATTTTCTAGAATCTAGCTTGCATCAACAAATGCATCTTCACTGTGCTAGAATCAACGATCCTAGAAGACATCTTGACAAGTAATAAGTTGTGACCGACATATAATGCTACACCAAATTTAGTTGAGTGTCTTTTCATTAAAATGACAAACACACCTTGCATACCCATGTCAACAAATCAAACTATTGTACAATTGAGATCATCCTCCTTCCATTTCATTGTAAAGGATGATGGCTTGTATGCACAACCAGCCTGATGGCTTGAAAGGTGATTTTGTACAACACTTGTAACAATAAACTTCCAAATATGTTGACGTCTTTTCAAGACCCTAAGGCTTGGTACATACCTCACACTCCAGTCCGACTGGAACACCTGATTAGGGGCCATTTCTCATACTACAATCCTAAGTGGTCCCCATACTCAACTGAATCAATGTCCTTTAACCAAATGCAAAAGAGAGAGGTAATGATTTGCATCATAGAAGCACTCAACCATCACATGTTGGTGGAATCTCTCCAACTTAAATAAATTAGGTGGGAGACACACTATAGAAGTTATCCATGACTATTTCTTATTTCAAGATCTTTCATACCAAAAAATCTACTGGATCTTTACTCCATTATTTGGACTTTCTACAAGGATCCCTCTGCCAAGTGCTCCAAAAAACCACACAACACCAAACCAATCCACCAATACAAAAAATCACAGTATCAAACCACACTAGTAGTGTCAACCTGCACAAGATTATCCCCTAAATCTCAATCGCCATTGCAAACTTTTATCCCTAAGCATCCACTTAGGACCAATAATCCTCCCCTCTCACAATAACTACTTGTGACATTGTATATCTTTAAGCATTCTTAAGGGAGGAGACTGTAGAATCTTGGGAATGAAACAAATGTCCATTAGCCACTATTACCCCCAATTTTTCATAGGAGAACATACATTGGGCTTTCTAAGGATGATTGAAATTAACATGATCATGCAATGCTAATAAGACAATGACGGTTCTTTTATTGTATTCACCGTGCTAACATTTGTGTCATGAAACATGATATCTGAGACACAATGAAATTTGGAAGTTACATGGCCTTGCATTTCATGTGTACCTACCAATCCATTCTCAATGAAGAATTAGATAATGTATATATGCCTGGGCCTGATCTAATGAATGGCCTCTATGTTAGGGAAAATTATAGGGATTTTTTTAATTTAGGATATGTAGTTGTCATTTCCAAGTTCATCTTTCCTCCAAAGCTGCATGATAACCATTGGACATTGCTCACAATGCTCACAAGAGAGTAGAAGGTAGTATTTACAACAACTCCAACTACTTTTTCAATCTTTTGCGTCTCAGAAACTCCTTACACATCGATAGAAAAATATGATGTCAATATGAAATATGTTCTTGAGAGCTCATTAATTCAATAAAAAAATGGAAAAGGGTTACAAATCTCAAAAAAGGATCAAGAAATGGAGAAAGCCACAATTTTGAAACTGAAATACCCAATAGGAATATTATCCAATGAAAATAGTTTCTACAACCTCAGCTGGATGAGTTCCTTATCAATTTTACAAGTAGAGATGGAATATTTCCAAGCATAAAACTATCCTTGCTTGTGTGGTAATTATGATATCTCATTGTTGTGCTCCCAATGGTAAGATGAAGAACAATAATGTCAAGCCATTTGAAACCTCACATGGTACATTTTCTATTACTTAGACACTCTGAGGAAAGACTGAGTGACATGTTTGGGGGTGTGATCTAGTGAGTGAGGTACAATTTTGGTTCATTTATCACTTTTCATCTCTTAACTTTAGATAAATTTTAATTTCAAAGGAATGACCAATACTCCTAAAGCCTACTCTTGTTGTAACCCAAGCTATATGGATGGATTTTGTTTTAGGAGAAAATCAATTAAGACATTTTTTTTATTCTATGATGAATGATCAATGTTTTTGTGCCATTCCCCTATTAGGACGCTATAGTTTCTACCAAGCTTAATATAAGACTTAAAAACATCATCAAGAAGATATTTGCCTAGGCTGAATCTGAAGTAATTGACACTCATGCTCAGTCAAAGAAGCACACTCTCAAACAAGGAAAGAGCTACCCCATCTCTCTAGATCCACAAAAATTCCCAAAAAAATCCCAAAAAGTGAGATCACTAAAAAGTAGAGTGTGAATAAAAATACAAGAGTTGCACCATGTTTAGAAGGCAAGGAGGTTACTTAAACAATGTATTGATGTGCTCAAGAACATAGACATTTAGTCTTCATTAGTAATATTCAAAGAAAATAGCATACACTCCTAACTTTCAACATTGTTCATCATTGGTATGTAAGATATATGTGAAATCACTGCTCTTAAGGTAATGGCTTGGACGATAGGGACCACTTTCCTACTAAATGGAACTATAGTTGAATGAACCATATGAGTGAAGAGAATACACATAAACACTAGCCTACCCATCCACCATCCACCACTCCAAAAATAAATATGAGAGTGAAAGATCCCGCAGAAGGGAAGTGTGCATCATGACATAGTACATGAGACAAATTTTGATGAAACATTAAGGAATGAAATCAAGGAAGAGTAATACAATCTAAATCAATTTGAAACATTTATGAAAACGAGTCATCTGAGAGTTTGTAGACTGTCTTGATATCATGCTAGCATAGGGACATTCACATTGTTGATCTTTGCATGTCTTACCTACTAACTTGTTTGCCTCTATATTTTAATTCTAATGATTGACTAAAGGACAATCTAGATACGAAGTTTGTGTGTGTGTGGGGGGGGTGATAACATCCAATATTGTGGATATTTTATGATTTCCCCCTTAGAAAATCATGAATTATTGGCACAATACTTATATATTTATCTTTTCCAAGCCAAGTTTGTGAATACCCTTCTAATTGATTGATCCTTGATATTTTGGGAAAGTGGACTGCATTGGATCTATCTTGATCAATATATATATCAACCTCAATTAATTATAGGCTACTCAAATAGAGTTACAATACATATACTAATCGAGGACTAGTTGCGATCAATATCAAACAAAGTACATCTATAAACATTTCCAATATGGGGATCATGATTGAGCATGGTTATCAACCAAAAACATCGATATGATCAACCACTCAAGAACATGCATGTTGCCAATTGACTAGTAAGTCACACATGGACCAATAAAGCATCCATCTTGATATGCATTAGATGAAGTTCCAGAATTTTACAAGTGCTCAATTCATCGTTTGATCCTCAAGTCAATTCATCAATATCTGTCGAGCAAGATGATTGAGGACCAACATTTATGACTCATGACGATATGGACCAGTCAATAGTAGATACAACTATGAGTTGTACCTACAAAAAGCACTCCATGGCTTCAAATACAAGAAATCTTAAATTTGATCATAAGTGGAGACATGTTCTTCTAAGTCAAAGACTCAAAGTGATCTTTTATTGATCTCTAAACTGATCGACCAACTCACTTCACCACCTATCTTCTCACCATCACTTGATCAATTTTCTACCTTAAAAGAGGATATACTATGAAGGACAAAGCTTCAACTAGAGGAAAAGTGATTGAACAACCACCTTGATTGACCAGCTCAATTGAGCTAGAAGCTCAATCCACCACAAGAGAGGAGAAGATTCAAAGTCATAAGGTGGGTAGGTCTGAGAGTATCTACCCATGTAATGGATCTCTTTTCTCGATTTTATCATTTTATCATTTTTTAGAGACAATGACAATGTCAAGTTGTAATTTAATGATTTTCATCCATGTCATGAACAACTGAACCTTTTAAATGGGTTGGTAGTAGCCATCAGGTCCTCCAAACCATGTGATTGTTTTCCTTTTATTCAATATTGTAACATGTCAAAATCTAAGTATCTAGTCTAATATTTTTTTTGGCTCTTTTATTTTAAAAATAGTTTCTATTTTACCAAATTTAAATTTAATAATAATTAATTGAAGCCAAGAAAATATAATGTTATACCCAAACACCTTTTATATAATGTTAACAATAAATTTATCACTTAAGCTATCAATTGAGTATTAATTATACAAATATATTATATAAGTAATGTTAACCCTAATTAGGAACTCTAAAATATTACTAAGATTTTTGGTAAAAGGAAATATTTGGATTACTAATAAATACATCGAATTAATTAATAAGAGAGGATAAAAACATCAAATTACTTCTTACCATATAAATAAAGAAATAAACCATCAAGCCTTCTTGAAAGGAGAAACTAACTTCAAAATTGAATTACTCGTGTTTGATATACTCTACTTACCAAATTTTGTCTCCTTTAAACCTTGTTTTACCCCCTTGTAACTTGTACAAATTATACCATAATTACTCTCATTAATTTTATTATATGTTACCTAAGTTTCTATGAAAGAATTAGGTAATGCCTTCCTCGGCGTTTGATGTGTCCACGGACTCCCTGCCTCGCAGAACACACGCCACAGTAGGGATGTAAATAGGTAGGGTATTACCCATTTACCCACTACCCATACCCTATAGGGTAGGGTAAGGGTAAGCATATTTTTACCCACCACTCGTTTACCCTTTACCCGCTTTACCCGCATCTAAAGAGGGTAGGGCAAGGGAGAATCTTTACCCTACCTGCTTTTACCCATTTACCCATTAGTGTAAGTTTGATTTTATAATTTCAGATTCTAACATCGTATTAATGCCTATCAAAACCTCCAACAAGCAACAACACTACTTTCTCAATTTGTAATATTATGATTCCCAAAATATTATTTGATAATGGGTAGCATGAAACCAACCTTAGTAGTGATATATTTAAGAGAAAAATCAATATATATTAAAAAATCTAGGTCTTGTTTTTAGAAAGATATCAAATTTAATATTGTTGTATTTTGTTGTATATCACAAAAAATATTAATATTACTATCAAAAATTAGTTTTAAGAGTGTCTTTTATTTTATGTAGGGAGTATCATTGGAATTATTGGCTAAAAATATCTCTACTATCTTCATGATTTGTAACCATTTCACCCTTACCCTACTCATTTACCCTACAGGTAAAAGGGTGCAGGTATGGGTAGGGTAAAGGCTTTTAGGAAAAGGGTAATTACCCTACCCACTACCTATTAGTATGTATGCCCTGAGAGCCAATCATGGGATGATTGGTGGGATACATTAAGATTGATTTGATAAAGATCAAAGGAAAGCTTCCAATTCTTTCTAGTTCAGTCATATGAGATAATGATAGAATAGATTGAATGTCTAGAGAATGACATTACTCAATGATGTATGCTTTTCGGTTGAGGATCTAAATGATGATATCATACAGATGCTAAGAGTTTGTACATTCTTATTATGTCCCTAGTCGGATGTCATTGTGGAAGGTAGATAGAAAACAATGACACACACAACTATATTGTGGTGTTGGTTGATGACAAAATCTCATTAGTCATGATATGGAGATATCAAACCAAACACATAAGTACTTGTTAGAGAACAAGTTTACTAGACAGACCCACCGTGGGTTTGACACATGGAACCATGACATGGTAGTCACAGTCAGTTCTCACAGTGATGGTGGTGAGTGTGATTCTTTGACCTGAGTCGTTGGGTATACTTTGACATCATCAAACGCAATCCTGAAACATGGGTTGTTATAAAGGTGATTATTGGGTGGCTTTGACATATGGGGATTATGAGGGGTGAGTGATAGATATGGGATTTATCCCTCCTGAGGGAGTTTGATATCCATGGCCACTTGATGAGTAGGATTGAGATAGGCGTGCACATGCATGTGTGAATCAATATGTGATAATGATGTCATACATATCTCCTCCAATCTACTCCGAGATCAAGAAAGTGAATGAACGTTGACAGGATGATTGTTCCATGCCTTGAGTTCATTCGGGATATCAAAGACAAAGGAATTATACATTCATTGTAACACCATTTACATATTGTAGGATTCAAAGTTGTTCTCCAACTTTCTATTTCACTTGGGTAGAACTGATGTGTGACTAGGCACTGCTCTTTGCTTGTGAAGTCATAAGTGTTATGGATTTTCACTGCCAATGTGAAATGGACCTGCAGGGTCACACACAAAGGATTTAACCTAGAAGAGGAGTTTATCCACAAATGATGTTTAGATTGATTACTAAAGGAGTTTAGTAGTTCAATTAAACACTCAATCAATTGATAGCTCAATGTCATAGTATTCAAGGTGTTGGACCGATTGAATAGAGTATCAGATTGATTGAAACTACAATTGACTGATTTTGCATAGTTTGCACTCCCAACCGATCGAATCATGTGATGAACCGATCGACTCAGGTTGGTGAACCGATCGACTCATGTGATGAACTGATCGGCTCAGGACAGGCTAAACTGACCAGTTTAAGGGTTGAACCGATTGACTCAACTGGTCCAACCGAGCAAGTTAGGAAAGTCAGGTCGGAAAAAATTTTCTTTTCATTTCACTTGTCCAATTTGATTGGAACAAGGATTGGTATTTGGATCAATTCGAAACAAAAGAGGAAAAGTCAACCGGGAACTGATCAGGACCACGAACCGGTTGGCTCAGAAGTGAACCGATCGGCTCAGGTGCCCCAACCAATCGGTTGAAGTGAGAATCGATCGGCTCAGGTCCCCAACTGACCGTTTCATGTATGAAACGACCAGTTCAGCTGACACAGTTGGTTATTTTGTGGAAAATCTCAAAACCTTCTACTCCTGCTTTAATCCGGCATTGCCCGGGGTTGAGAACCCTGTCCCATGACCCTCCTATATATATAGGGGTATTAGGAGCTTCTCAGTATAACAAATCAGAACACCAGTTGCTCTGCAAAGTTGTCGTTCTCTTTGGTTGTGGTAACCGAGAGAGCCCGAGCAAGTTCTACCCGATAAGGGGGGCACAACAAGGGAAAGACAATTGCAGAAAAGCGACTGGTGGTAGGAGAGTGTGTCGGTGACTAGTACACCGACAGGAGGGTGTGATTCCTTCCGATTCCTTGTGGGACAAGGAGATCACAGTTCCAGGTGGTCCGTGCGGACTACTACAGAGGCGGGAGACTTCTGCTGCTCAGAGGACAGCTGTCAATCCCGACAGTCCCGATGTGACCAGGAGCTACACAGACATCGTCCAAGACCGGAGGTGAAGACCGCGCAAGCGACGAGGTAACGTCGCCGAGCAAGCCTCGGGACAAGGTATGTCCATACAAACCATCCTTCCTATTGAATAGACGTTGACGCGAGTCCTTTATTCTGGGTTTGGGGAGAAGAAGATTTTTGTTTCTGCTGCCTTCTCTATCTCCTCTAAAACCCAACAGTGGTATCAGAGCCACATCAACTGCTCTATACTTTAGGATTATCGATGTGATCGATTTTGGTTTGTCACCTTTAGTTATTGCATACGATGTGAATAAAATTGGCTTTATGCATGTCCAATCCTAAATCCACAAATCCTAATGTACATATATGATATGTAATATGAATGCACTCGATATGCGTCACCCTTAAATGAGTTTGTGGTGGATGTATAGCATGGTTATGACCAATAAACCCTATGTCTATGTATGGTTGAATATGGTTTCTTGCATCTCGGTCTGCACACTGATTCCCTGCCTCCTTTTCTTGATGTAACTAGAGATAACTCGAGATTTATTTCCTACCTCTACTCCCCCCGAATGTAACTCGGGGTTTCTCAATTCAAATGTAAAATAAGATAGATGTTTTATTTCCTATTATGTCAAAGAATAGAGGACAACCTCACGTCAACTGAGACGATCGGTTCAAGGCGTGAATCGATCAATTGTCATTCTAGACGACCGGTTCCCAAAGCGAGACAAGCGGGTGTCAAACCAATCGGTTGGAGGAGCCAATCGATCGGCTGGTAGCACCCAACTAACCAGCCTGATGGCGAACCGATCAATCATGGAGATGAGTTTATCAAACCCAGAACGGCAAAGCACAGAGTTCATCTTGTACATATTGCATGTGATGTGGACCTAGATGACTGTGATTCCTCTTAGCTTGAGGAATCACATTAGGATGGCCATAATCATCGTTTTTATCATTTCATATGTTTTCTGTGGGATATAACATGTATATGATATGTACTATGTATTGTGGTGATTGGATATGTATATGTACCTATAAAACCAAATCCTTCATTAAATATTAAAGTTTTAGATGCCTTCCAAATGCGACACACGTGAAAAGCTTGATCGGCTAAGTGTGGGCACGCCCTAGCTTGGTGCACCATCTATCTCGTGGAAGCATGAAGGATGAATGTGTAGGTCTACCCTAACAGGGTGCATATTCATCATGTTAGCTTTGGGTCGGACTTAACAAGGTGACCTAGATATGATCTTACACCTTGAGGTATGGAGGTGATCATGGCAAGGAGTTGCATATGACATCTTTCAAGAGTTGCATATGATGCAATTGGCAAAAGTTGCCTACCTGGAAGATCTAAGTTGTGGGTGATAGCCCTAGTTGGTCCATGACTCAGAGGATTTCAGGATCTTGACCCACTAGAAGGTTGTACACTGCAATCTTCCAAATTGATGATGAGGGCTATCAATTTGAACAAAAATAGTGAGAGCGATAATTAATTAAAGTCCTAATTATATCGTCAGCCTTTCAAATCAATCAAATAACTCAAAATTGAGTTTTGGACTAAATTGCATATATTTCCTTTTGTAGTTCAAATGACAACAAACAACAATCATTTTTCATTGTGATCGATCCTTGAAAAGGACAAGCCGAATGGGACTAACTTCCACAATTGGTTTAGGACATTGAGAATTGTTCTCACTCAAGAGTGAAAGCTCTATGTCATGGATACTCCAGTTCCAGAGGAATATGCTCCTACTGCACCAAAGGCAGAAAGGGATGCTTATAAGAAGCATTCTAAAGATGCCATTGATGCAAAGTGCTTGATGTTGTGCTCCATGAACCAAGAGTTGCATAGACAACATGAGAACATGGGTGTCATTGAGATGATTCAGCATCTCAAGAACATGTATGAAGATCAAACACGGTAAGAGGGATATGATGTCTCCAGGGCATTGTTCAAGTGTGTCATGACAGAAGGAGATCTAGTTGGTCCTCACATGCTCAAAATGATTGGGTATGTAGAGAACCTGACAAGACTGGGATTTCCCCTGAGCTAAGAGTTGGCTACTGACATGATACTTCAATCGTTGCCAGAATCCTACAGTCAGTTTGTGATGAACTACAACATGAACAACTTTGACAAGCCATTGAAAAAGTTGTTGGGCATGTTGAGGATAACTGAGGCACAGATGAAGAAGGACAAGCCTAAGTCTGTGATGATGATCAACAACAAGAAAGGCAAGTCCAAGTGCAAGGGCAAGGGTAAAGCTAAGAAAGGTTTTGATGCTATCTAGCAGCCCAAGTCGTCTTCAACTCTCAAGGCCAAGGGAGGCGTGACTAAGAGAGGCAATTGCCACCATTGTTAAAAGCCTAGGACATTGGAAAAGGAATTGTCCACTCTATCTGGAAGAACTAAAGAAGAAGGAGGCGATGGACGTCTCCACCTGAAGGTGTCATGAAATAAACTTATAACACTTTTAAGGTATATGGTACCAAGACATAAAGTGTAAAGCACCCAATACATGGGGCAAGTGTTTCCGCCATAGATAGAAGTACTTTAGTTTATTTTCAGCCTTGAAGGCATGTAATAGAGTTATGAAATACTATTTCATATTTTCCAATGGATAGAAACACATCATTTTTTCATATTGTATGACAATGATAGCAATTAATAAAGTTGATGTTTCAATCTTTGTGGCAATGCCTTGTTTATCTTGTGGTACTTAGTATGCATAAAAAAATGATACCTAAAAGTTATTTATAACTCAAACAATTAAACTAGCATAAATCATGAGAAATTCATTTCTAGTTTCCATATGATGGATAAGTCTAGACTCTTTTGGTTAGAGAACCAGTAAGAGACATGAATCTCTTAGACATGATTAATCAATCTTCACTAGTGGTAGTGGGAGAATGATTATCCTATTAGGTATAATACATGTGATGTATTTACATACCTATTAGAGTTAATGTTAATACTTCAAACAATGTTTATAGAAATACCAATATGAATATCTTGAAGTGTTCAAGAAAATCATAGATGAAGCACGGATTTGGTAAAGTGTTAATTCTTGATGAGATCAATGAATGAAATACTTAGACCAAAAGTTTGAGATCCTTATGAGTGATTATGATAGTGTATCATAGTGAACTTATTATTAAGGCATGGTGATGTCTAAATCAACAAGGAGTCATACTCTAAGGAGTTAGAGGATGATTATCAAATAACTAATTTCTTCTTAAATAAAGAATACCCCACACTAATAAAGGACATTAATAATCACAAAGAGTTGTGAGTTCTTATATCCTTGACAGATACACCCCGATTATCTATGTGATGAGTTGGTCATGTGATGAGTCAACTATCTAGATGATGAGGAACCGTATTTTGAGTTATGGTTTATGACCATTACATCCTAAATGACTTCCATGTGAACCATAGGGAATGACCTTGATGGTAGCACCCATTGGGATTATTGGCTAAATTGGACATTATTATAATCCCTTTGTTTTGATGATGACAAACATTTCATTCTTGTGGATCTAACGTGCTACTTGAGTGTTGCAGGAACAAAGTGGATGGCATAACTTGGAAGATCTATACGCTCAAAAATTCTTTATTTCATGATTGTAATCAAATGTAAAAACTTGTACAAGTTTATAAATGTACAAGTACTTAGATATCATGTAAATCAAGCATTTAAGTCTTCCCTAGCCAATCACAACACTTAGATAGGTCATCCCCTACAATAGTGTCACAACTGCACACTCATACACACACTTAGTACTTAGTTTAAAACATTGAAATAGAGTCATTCTCGGTCAACAAACTTCTCGACCGAGACACTCTCGGTCGACAAACTCTTCGACCGAGAATGACCCAGGTAGCCGTTAAACACGGTAGACAAGGTAGTTGGGAGTTGGATCAGAATGCTATATACACTTGCTCCAGACAGTCCCTCATTTGACAAAGACCTCGACCGACTGGGATCTCGGTCGACAATTCCTCGACCGAGAATATCACTGTCTACACTTTTCAGGATTAATTAACTAGCCATTGTTAAAGAAACTAATGGATACCTAACGGCTAGTTGAGCACTAGAACCCCCTAGAAAGGGTATAGAATGTCCTTAAGCATTCATAGGCCATTCCTATAAATAGGACATGCCTTAGGACACCTAAAACACACTTGTGCAACACTTGAGCATAATACTTGCAATTGTCTTTTCATTCTTGTGAGAAATTGAGCAACTCCAACATTGGCTATTCATTTCCATTGCTCCAAATTCGTGTCCTATAGGCTAGCATCTCCTACCCACTGCACCAACACTTCCATATACATTGGTTAGGAGATCAAAATGCTTGATATAGGAAATCAAGCCTTGTTCTACAACGGTATTGTAATTTCTATTTTTCCTTCTTGTTCCTTTATATTGTTTGTACTCTCCTTGCTACTCCTAGGGTTGGAGGTTGTGGATTGGAGAGGGTTTGACTTCTCAGGTGGAGAAGGGTCTTCTCGGTGGAGAAGGTGGACTTTGGACTACTTCAAGAAGGTTGTCTCAATGGGAAGCTACTTTAAGAGGAAGGCTACTTCAAGGGGGAGCTTGAGGTTACTTCAAGGAAGGTTGCTTCGAGGTTGGTGAGACTACTTCTAGGTGAAGGCTATATGAAGGGTTTGGTGAAAGTATTTGTAATTTTATGTAACATCCTTGCGAGGTAATAAAATTTAAGTATTTTCAAAATCCCGGTTGGGTAAGCAACCGGGTAGTGGATTGACTGCCTTAGTATTTTCTAAGGTTGGAACCACTCTAAATCCTTGTCCCCTTGTCCAATATTTTTGTGGTTGCTTGCTTTGGTTGAATTATTATTAAAATATCTATAAACCCTATTCACCCCCCTCTAGTGGTTTTCAATTGGTATCAGAGCAGGGATTCAAGGAACTTTAACAAAGTCTTGAAAAATGGGTGACGGAGTACTCAACAACCTCAACTTGGATGGAATACTCGTGGCAAGACCTCCACCTTTTGATGGCACTAACTACACTTACTGGAAGAGGAGGATGCAGTTCTACTTCCAAGGAATCAGCTGGGATTTATGGAGGATGGTATCAAATCCATATGAATTTCCTCAAATAGTGTACGCAAATTGGGATTTTAATACGGTAAGATCAGCCCAAATGAATGCAAAAGCTGTAAGTATACTCTATTGTTCAATTTCCGTTAGTGAATTCAATATAATATCAAATTGTGAAACGGCATATGAGATATGCCATATACTCTCTATAAAATATGAAGGAACTTTTCAAGTTAAGAATTCTAAAATCGGAATGCTTAAGCAAAATTTGAACAGTTTCATATGGATCAAAATGAGTCTATTAGTGAAATGTATGCAAAATTTTCTTCTATTGTGAATGCTTTAAATGCTTTAGGTAAAGTAATCAGCGAAGAAGATCAAGTATAAAAAATCCTTAGGTCTCTTCCTCCCAAATACAAGCCCAAGGTGACTGCTATTGAAGAAGCAAATGATCTCACCCGGCTAAGGATGGAACAACTCATTGACAACTTAGAAGCACATGAGGCAACCTTAGAAGAGGAAGAAAGACGAGAATGTGAACTTCAACAAGGGAGAAAGAAGGACATTGCATTCAAAGTATCAACCAAGATTAGTCATGACACAAGTGAAGATGATAGTGAAGAAGAAACTTTCATTGTAAATGGTAAGCAGTATAAAAGCTTTAAAACTAACAAAACTTCTAGTGTTTCTTCTTCCAGGTGCTTTGAATGTGGCAAAAAGGGACACATGAAAGGTGATTGTCCAAAACTCAAGAAAGGGAAGAAATCATCTCACAAAAAGAAAGAAAGAGAATATAAAGTTGCATGGGATGATTCAAGTGATGATAGTGATGATGGAAAAGAAGAAGTAGAATGTCTTATTGTTACAACAAATGAAGAAGAAGAAGAAGAGGTAAGTCTTTTTGATCTGCCAAAAGAAGATCTAATTGCTAGTCTTCAAGATACACATGAGAAATATATTGAGTGCAAGAAGAAATTCAAGAAATCAAATAAAGTAAATGATGAGTTACATGCTAAACTTCTTGCTCTCACATCTGAAAATGAAGATCTCAAAAAGGCTATTGAAGATCATGATATTAAGCTGAAATCTGTAGAAGAAAATTGCAATCTTCTTTCCCTAGAAAAGATAAACTTGCAAACTCAAGTAAATGATCTTCAAAAACAACCTATTTTGTGCACACATCTAGATTATGATATTATTTTTAACGAAAGAGATTCTTTATTATCTAATCTAGATCAAGAAAAGTTAGATATCAAGAAGAGAATGGATGAGATTGTTAAGTTGCAACAAGAAGTTAGTATCTTGAGTAACAATGATATTCTTGATAAAATCTTAAATGATTCCTATCGTCAAATTGGAAGGAGAGGACTAGGTTATAAGCCTAAAAGAAAATCTTATCAAAAACCTAGTTGGAGAAGGACACAAGTAGAGATTCAATCCATGTATGTACCCAAGAAAAACTCAACTCCTAGAAAGAAAAATGAGATTGACTCTATTAGTTGTCATTACTGCCCATACAAGAAAATGAATGATGATCAAGTTTGGGTTCCTAATACTTAGAAGTTTGAATTTGACTAGTTGAGATTTGACCTAAAATATTACTTTGATATACAAATGTCATATCTCAACAAAATTAAGCTTTAACTTTCATATTCTTGTATCTTGTTTGGAAATAAATTCTAAAAAACAGTACAGAAACATTCTCAGTCAAGAAACTATTCGACCGAGAACACTGTCAGTCGAGAATTAGTCAACCAAGTAGATTACTATTTTTAAAGTTGCAACAAATCTGATAAGACCTGTACAAACAACATCATTCTTGGTCGAGAAAAACGTCGACCGAGATAAATTCGTTCGAAAAAAAGTTTGACTGAATCAAGTTCTGCTAAACCTATTTTTCATTAATCTAGTTTTCTATCAATTTGTTATTAATGATTAATTTAATATGCAAATCAAGAATGAATTTTGGAGAGATTTCTTTAAACATAATTTGCAAAGATCATTGCTATAATCTCCTACATTATTTGACTTAGAAGTAAAAATATGAACCATGATTGGTTTAATCAAGGAAAAATACTGTTTTATCACAATAGTATTCCTTGGTCTATCTATAAAGGAACCATGTGTATTGAAACTTAGTTTAAATGATCATAATCATTGTATTTCATAAAATTATATGCTTCTATCTTGATCGTTGTATTGTGGATATGCTTCTACTATTCTATCATAATTATTGTGCCATGATCATAGTGTTTCATTGGTTTGTCTAAAATAATCTTTGATCTATATATACAAACCATGAATGGATATTGTTTTTTATCATTGTGATTCAGCTCATATGAAAATGATGTTGGTATGTATGCCCTGAGAGCCAATCATGGGATGATTGGTGGGATACATTAAGATTGATTTGATAAACATCAAAGGCAAGCTTCCCATTCTTTTTGGTTCAGTCATATGAGATATTTATAGAACATATTGAATGTCTAGAGAATGACAATACTCAATGACGTATGCTTTCAGGTTAAGGACCTGAACGATGAGATCATACAGATGCTAAGAGTTTGTACATTCTTGTTATGTCCCTAGTCGGATGTCATTGTGGAAGGTAGATAGACATCAATGGCACACAAGACTAGATTGTGGTGTTGGTTGATGACAGAATCTCATTAGTCATGATATAGAGATATCAAACCAAACACATAGGTACTTGTTAGAGAACAAGTGTACCGGACAGACCCACCGTGAGTTTGACACATGGAACCATGACATGGTAGTCACAGTTAGTACTTACAGTGATGGTGGTGAGTGTGATTCTTTGACCTAAAATCACTACACTCAACACATGTCATTGGGAACACTTTGACATCATCAAACGTAGTCTTGAAACATGGGCTGTTATAAAGGTGATGATTGGGTGGCTTTGACACATGGGGATTTTGAGGGGTGAGTGATAGATATGGGATTTGTCCCTCCTGAGGGAGTTTGATATCCATGGCCACTTGATGAGTAGGATTGAGAAAGGCGTGCATACATGTGTGAATCAGTATGTGATATTGATGTCATACATATCTCTTCCAATCTACTCTGAGATCAAGAAAGTGAATGAACATTGACAGGATGACTGTTCCATGCCTCGAGTTCATTCGGGATATCAGTGACAAAGGAATTATACATTCATTGTAACACCATTCACGGATTGTAGGATTGAAAGTTGTTCTCCAACTTTCTATTTCACTTGGGTAGCACTGATGTGTAACTACGCACCACTCTTTAGTTGTGAAGTCATAAGTGTTATGGACTTTCAATACCAACGTGAAAAAGGACCTATAGGGTCACACACATAGGATTTAACCTAGAAGAGGAGTTTTGTCCACAAAAAATGTTTAGATTGATTACTAAAGGAGTTTAGTAGTTCAATTAAACACTCAATCAATTGATAGGTCAGTATCATAATGTTCAAGGTGTTAGACGCATTGATTGGAGTATCGAATTGATTGAAACTATAGTTGACTGATTCTGCACAATCTGCACTCCCAACCGATCGGCTCATGTGATGAACTGATCGGCTCAGCTTGGTGAACTGATCATCTTAGGCTGTGAGTCGATTGGCTCATGGATAGGGTGAAACCACCGCTTCAAGTGTTGAAACGATCGATTCAACTGTTGCAACCGGGCAAGTTGGAAAAGTAGGATTGGTGATAATTTTCCTTTCGTTTCACTTGCCCAATTTGATTGGAACAAGGATTGATATTTGATACCAATTAGAAACAAAAGGAGAAAAGTCAATCGGGAACTGATCAGGACCACGAACCGACCGGTTCAGAAGTGAACCGATCGGCTCATGGGTCCCAACCGATCGGTTGAGGTGTCAACCGACTGGTTCAGGTCCCCAACCGACTATTTCAGTTGTGAAACGATCGGTTCAGGTTGCGAGTTGGTTGTTTTGTGGAAAATCTCGAACCCTTCTACTCCTGCTTTTAGTCCCGCATTGCTCGGGATGGACAACCCTGTCCCATGACCCTCCTATATATAGGGGTATTGGGGGCTTCTCAAAGGACAAACCAGTGCAACTAGTTTCTCTGTGAAGTTGTCGTTCTCTCTGGTTTTGGTATCTGAGAGAGAGCCCGAGCAAGTGCTACCCAATAAAGGAGGCACAGCAAGGGAAAGACAACTGCAAAAAGCGACTGTCGGCGACTAGTACGCTGACAGGAGGGTGCGACTCCTTCCAATTCCTTGTGGGACAAGGAGATTGGAGTTCCAGGTGGTCTGTGTGGACTACTTCAGAGGCGGGAGGTTTCTGCTGCTAGGAGGACATCTTTCAATCCCGTCAGTCCCAGTGCGACCAGGAGATGCACAGACACCGTCCAAGACAGGAGGTGAAGATCGCACAAGGCACGAGGTATTGTCGCCGAGCAAGCCTCGAGACAAGGTATGATTCCACAAACCATCCTTTCCTATTGTATATACGTTGACGCATTTCCTTGTTCTGGGTTTGGGGATGAGAAATTTTTTTGTTTCCGCTGCCTTCTCTGCCTTTCCTAAAACCCAACAGTGGTATCAGAGCCACGTCAACTGCTCTATACTTTAGGGATTGTTGATATGATCGATTTTGGTTTGTCACCTTTATTTATTGCATACGATGTGAATAATATTGGCTTTATGCATGTCTAATCCTAAATCCACAAATCCCAATTTACATATATGATATGTATTATTAATGCACTCGATACGCGTCGCCCTTAAACGAGTTTTGTGTTGGATGTATAGTGTGGTTATGGCCAATAAACCCTATCTGTGTATGATTGTATGTGGTTGCTTGCATCTCGGTCTGCGCATCGATCTTCCTTCTCCTATTCCTGTGTAACTCGAAATAATTCGAGATTTCTTTCCTACCTTTGCTCCCCTCGAATGTAACTCGAGGTTTCTCTTTTAACAATGTAAAATAGGATAGAATTTTATTTCTTGTTATGTCGAAGAATAGAGGACATCCTGATGACAACTGAGACGATCGGTTCAAGGCGTGAACCGAGTGGTTGACGTTCCAGATGATCGGTTCAAGGAGTGAGCCGATCGGTTGCTGACCGGTTCGAGGAATGAGATGAGCAGGTGGCGACCATGATGAGATGCACGACGACCAGGCGAACCGATCGGTTGGAGGAGCCAACCGATCGGCTGGTGGCACCCAGACGACCGACCAGATTGAGCAGGCCACTCATGTGATGAGTTGATCTACTCGGAAGGCAAAGCACAGAGTTCATCTTGTATAGGTGCATGTGATGTAGACCTAGATGACTGTGATTCCTCTTGGCTCGAGGAATCACATTAGGATGGCCATAATCATCACTTTTATCGTTTTGCATGTTGTTTGTGGGATATAGCATGTATATGATACGTACTATGTATTGTGGTGATTGGATATGTATATGTATATAAAAACCAAATCCTTCATTAAAATATTAAGTCTTATATGCCTTCCATTAGTGGCACACATGAAAAACTCGATCAACCAAGTGTAGGTTACGCCAAAGCGTGGTGCGCCATCTATCTTGTGGAACTGTGAAGGGTAGACATGTAGGTTCTACCAAAGCAGGGTGCAAGTTTACCGTGTCGGCTTTTGGGTTAGACTTAACTGGTGATTCTTAGAGCGTATAAGCCCAGAGGCAAGGAATGTTCATGGAAAGGTGTTGCGCATGTTCATTCATCAAGAGTTTCATATGATGCAATTGGCATGATGGCCTACCTAAATAGTCAAGATTGTGGGCGATCAGCCAAAGCTGACTCATGACTTGATGAAATATGGATCTTGCCCACTAGAAGGTTGTACGCTGCAATCTTCCAAATTGATGGTGAGGGCTATCAATTTGAAGTAAAATAGTGGGAGCGATAATTAATTAAAGGCCTAATTATATCGTCAACTTTTCAAATCAATCAAATAAGTCAAAGTGAGTTTTGGACTAAAATTGCATATTTTCCTTTTGTAGTATAAATGACAACAAACAACAATCACTTTTCTTTGCGATCGGTCCTTGAAAAGGACAAGCTAAATGGGACAAACTTCCACTACTGGTATAGGACATTGAGAATTGTTCTCACTCAAGAGCGAAAGCTCTATGTCCTGGATACTCCAATTATAGAGGAACCTGCTCCTAATGCACCAAAGGCAGAAAGGGGTGCTTACAAGAAGCATTCTGATGATGCCATTGATGCAAAGTTCTTGATGTTGTGATCTATGAACCACGAGTTGTAGAGACAACATGAGAATATGGGTGTCATTGAGATGATTCAGCATCTTAGGAACATGTATGAAGATCAAGCACGGCAAGAGAGATACAATGTCTCAAGGGAACTGTTCAAGTGTGTCATGATAGAAGGAGATCCAGTTGGTCCTCACACACTTAAGATGATTGGGTATGTGGAGAACCTGAAAAGACTGGGATTTCCACTGAGCCAAGAGTTGGGTACTGACGTGATACTGCAATCATTGCCAGAATCCTACAGTTAGTTTGTGATGAACTACAACATGAACAACTTTGATAGGCCACTTTCAGAGTTGTTGGGCATGTTGAGGATAGCTGAGATACAAATGAAGAAGGACAAGCCTAAGTCTGTGATGGTGATCATGAGCAAGAAAGGCAAGTCCAAGCGCAAGGGCAAGGGAAAAGCTAAGAAAGGTTCTGATGCTAGCCAGGAGCCCAAGTTGTCTTCAGCTCTCAAGGCCAAGGGAGGCATGACCAAGAAAGGAAATTGCCACCATTGTCAAAAGCTAGGACATTGGAAAAGGAATTGCCCTCTCTATCTGGAAGAACAAAAGAAGAAGGAGGCGACAGACGTCTCTACTTAAAGGTGTCATGAAAGTAAACTTGTAACACTTTTGAGGTATATGATACCAAGATGTAAAGTGTAAAGCACTCATAATTGGGGCAAATGTTGCCGCCATAGATAGGAGTACTTTAGTTTATTTTCAGCCTAAAAGGCATGTAATACAGTTATGAACTGCTATTTCATATTTTCCAATAGATAGAAACACTTTATTTTTGCATATTGTATGACAATGATGGCAATTAATAAAGATATGTTTCAATATGATCTTTGTGGCAATGCCTTGTTTATCTTGTGGTATTTGATATGCATAAGATAAAATGATACCTAAAAGTTATAGATAACTCAAACAATCAAATTAGCATCAATCATGTGGAATTCATTTCTAGTTTCAAATCTAGACTCTTTTGGTTTGAGAACCAGTAAGAGACATGAATATCTTGGACATGATTAATCAATCTTCACTAAAGGTAGTGGGAGAATGATTATCCTATTAGGTATGATACATGTGATGTATTTACATACCTATTGGAACAAATGCTAATACTTCAAATGGTGTTTAGAGAAATACCAATATGAATATCTTGAAGTGTTCAAGATTATCATAGATGAAATGCAAATTTGGTAAAGTGTTAATTCTTGATGAGATCAATGAATGAAATACTTGGACGAAATGTTTGAGACCCTTATGAGTGATTATGATAATGTATCATAGTGAACTCATGATTAAGGCATGGTGATGTCTAAATCAAGAAGGAATCATACTCTAAGGAGTTAGAGAATGATTATCAAATAACTGAATTCTTCTTAATAAAAGAATACCCCACACTAATAAAGGACATTAAGAATCACAAGGAGCTGTAAGTTCTTATATCCTTGACAGATACACCTCGTTTATCTATGTGATGAGTTGTTCATATGACGAGTCAACTATATAGATGAATATGAGGAACCAAATTTTGAGTTATGGTCTATGACCATTACATCCTAAATGACTTCCATGTGAACCATAAGGTATGACCTTGATGGTAGCACCCATTGGAATAAAATCCATAAGTGCAAATGAATCTTAAGTGTTAAGACACATGGATACCATTTTGAGAAGGATGATGCTTGTTGATTGCAACTTAATGACTAAGACATTTGGCATATGGATATTAAAACTGCATTCCTATGAGGAATAAAACAAGGATGTGTACGTGACACAACCTATAAGGTTTATGAATCCACTAATGCAAATGAAGTCTATAAGTTACAATGGACTAATCAATGTGATTGATTGAGTACAAGAAACTCAGAATTAGATCTTTACTTTGATGATATAGTCAAAGGGTTTGACTGATATGTCAAAGATAAAGAAGGGATCTCTGATTTAGTGGGAGCGTGTTCACATTCCACATGTTGATGTGAAATGGAAATGTTTTAGAATGGAAATCCAAAAGTGGAAGTTATCTTTAAGGAAGATAGAGATGTTTCCTATGTGATAGGAATAGAGATACATAGAGAGTTCTCAAAAAACTCTTGACCTAAAAGAGGAGAAAACATACATTGGAAATCTGTACTGAAGGGTTCAGTATGCACAGATTCAGTGGGAGAAAACTTGTCCATGTTACATGGAGTTAGTATCCCAAGGCCAAGTGTCCAATTCTTATGAAGAATGGGAACACATAGAATAGATGTGGATCTATCATGTATGTAATCATCCCATTATCTTGCATGGCAAGAACAAAAATGCATTCATCATCTTGTATGTATGACATGGCAATATGATGTGCTCATCCTGATAACTCGTATGTGAGACATGACGAGTGGATGTCTGTCTACTTCCAGTAAGGGCTATTGGAATGCCATGAGAACTTGATAAGTACTAGTTCTATGGAGATAAGGAAGAGTTCAATGTAAAGAGTTACATTGATGCGAACTTCTGAAAGGACAAAAAATTAATCGCAAATTATATATAAGATATATAAAAGTGAAAGTTTGTTGATAATTTGAAATGATCCAATAAAACCATTTAAAAGGAAATGCCGAGTATCTATGCGTTAGAGAACAACAGTGGATACTATATGGATCTGGAAGTTCATGATATGAACTTATAGATATTCCGCTCATTGATGACAAATATGGAATCCTTGATCATGC
Source organism: Alisma plantago-aquatica (assembly GCA_963693085.1). Taxonomy (NCBI): domain Eukaryota; kingdom Viridiplantae; phylum Streptophyta; class Magnoliopsida; order Alismatales; family Alismataceae; genus Alisma; species Alisma plantago-aquatica. The sequence continues at coordinate 554,033,234 of OY856414.1, read as the reverse complement.
AATGTGGCTAAAGGTTAGCAAAGGAATACTAGATCGCATATTACGGCAACTCCATCTCATACGTGTGACGTACAGCGAAGAGATGAGAGACATGCAGTTAAAAACTAACTTTGGCAAGGTGTTGCCATAACTCACTATGTTCGCGCTAGAGCATAGTAACATGTGGGACATGTTTGAAGATCACTATGAATATGATTCACGGGTGATTGGCTCGCAGTGCAAGTGGGAGTCTGTTGGTATGTATGCCCTGAGAGCCAATCATGGGATGATTGGTGGGATACATTAAGATTGAATTGATAAACATCAAAGGCAAGCTTCCATTTCTTTCTGGTTCAGTCATATGAGATAGTGATAGAACAGATTGTATGTCTAGAGAATGACAATACTCAATGACGTATGCTTTCAGGTTAAGGACCTGAACGATGAGATCATACAGATGCTAAGAGTTTGTACATTCTTGTTATGTCCCTAGTCGGATGTCATTGTGGAAGGTAGATAGACAGCAATGACACACAAGACTATATTGTGGTGTTGGTTGATGATAGAATCTCATTAGTCATGATATAGAGATATCAAACCAAACACATAGGTACTTGTTAGAGAACAAGCGTACCAGACAGACCCACCGTGAGTTTGACACATGGAACCATGACATGGTAGTCACAGTCAGTATTTACAGTGATGGTGGTGAGTGTGATTCTTTGACCTAAAATCACTACACTCAACACATGTCGTTGGGCACACTTTAACATCATCAAACACAGTCGTGAAACATGGGTTGTTATAAAGGTGATGATTGGGTGGCTTTGACACATGGGGCTTTTGAGGGGTGAGCGATAGATATGGGATTTGTCCCTCCTGAGGGAGTTTGATATCTATGGCCACTTGATGAGTAGGATTGAGAAAGGCGTGCACGCATGTGTGAATTAGTATGTGACATTGATGTCATACATATCTCTTCCAATCTACATTGAGATCAAGAAAGTGAATGAACATTGACATGATGACTGTTCCATGCCTCGAGTTCATTCGGGATATCAGTGACAAAGGAATTATACATTCACTGTAACACCATTCACGAATTGTAGGATTGAAAGTTGTTCTCCAACTTTCTATTTCACTTGGGTAGCACTGATGTGTGACTAGGCACCGCTCTTTGCTTGTGAAGTCATAAGTGTTATGGACTTTCACTTCCAATGTGAAAAAGGACCTGCAGGGTCACACACATAGGATTTAGACCGGAAGAGGAATTTTGTCCACAAACAATGTTTAGATTGATTACTAAAGGAGTTTAGTAGTTCAATTAAACACTCAATCAATTGATAGCTCAATATCATAATGTTCAAGGTGTTGGACGCATTGATTGGAGTATTGAATTGATTGAAACTGCAGTTGACTGATTCTGCACAATCTGCACTCCCAACCGATCGGCTCATGTGATGAACTGATCGGCTCAGCTTGGTGAACCGATCGGCTCAGGTTGTGAGTTGATCGGCTCATGGACAAGGTGAAACAATCACTTTAAGTGTTGAAATGATTGGTTCAACTGTTGCAACCAGGCAAGTTGGGAAAGTAGGATTCGTGAGAATTTTCCTTTCGTTTCACTTGCCCAATTTGATTGGAACAAGGATTGGTATTTGATACCAATTAGAAATAAAAGGAGAGAAGTCAATCGAGAACTGATCAGGACCACGAACCGACCAGTTCAGAAGTGAACCGATTGGCTCATGGGTCCCAACCGATCGGTTGAGGTGTCAACTGACCGTTTCAGGTCCCCAACTGACTGTTTCAATTGTGAAACGATCGGTTCAGGTTGTGAGTTGGTTGTTTTGTGGAAAATCTCAAACCCTTCTACTCCTACTTTTAGTCCCGCATTGCCCGGGATGGAGAACCCTATCCCATGACCCTCCTATATATATAGGGGTATTGGGGGCTTCTCAAAGGACAACCTAGTGCAACCAGTTGCTCTGTGAAGTTGTCGTTCTCTCTAGTTTTGGTAACTGAGAGAGAGCCTGAGAAAGTGCTACCCGATAAGGGAGGCACAACAAGGGAAAGACAACTGCAGAAAGCGACTGGTGGCAGGAGAGTGTGTCGGCGACTAGTACGCTGACAGGAGGGTGCGATTCCTTCCAATTCGTTGTGGGACAAGGAGATTGGAGTTCCAGGTGGTCTGTGTGCACTACTTCAGAGGCGGGAGGTTTCTGCCGCTAGGAGGACAACCTTCAATCCCGTCAGTCCCGGTGCGACCAGGAGCTTCACAGACACCGTCCAAGACAGGAGGTGAAGACCGCGCAAGGCGTGAGGTATTGTCGCCGAGCAAGCCTCAGGACAAGGTATGATTTCACAAACCATCCTTTCCTATTGTATAGACGTTGACACGTTTCCTTATTCTAGGTTTGGGGAGGAGAAATTTTTTTATTTCCTCTGCCTTCTCTACCTTCCCTAAAACCCAACATATGCCATTTTGCATAAACAGTAAAACTTCATGGCAAAAATGCATTTTAATTTGAAAATCTATAGAAATTGCCTCTTGGTTGAAATTAAGTTTGATCAAGGGGCGCTATGGTCGAAGTCAAGGTCGACCTAAAATAAGCTTGACAAAATGCTTATTTATAAATCATTTACTTGCACTTAATCTTAAAATATTGAAAATAAGATTTTAGTGCATAACTCACATAAAAGGTTAACTTATTGTGATCAAATACTTATTGTGACCTTAAAATCCTTAAACTATCTTGACTATAAGATTAATAAGGAGCTTACAAAATTTTGTAAACATCATAAAGAAAATTTTAGGCTAGTTATGACCTTAGTATCTTTAAAGTAATTTTGGAGCCTACAATATGTATGAATATAATGGAATTCTCTAAACAAATCGGGCTTAGCATCTCGTGTATTTGGTTAGAGATATATTCATGTACTCTACTATAAGCTTAAAGGATTCTCATATCATTTTTAGGGCTTAACATCCCTTGTAAAATGGATGAGAAATCAAAACACATATGCCACAAATATAAAAGAATCTCATATTATTTCAAGGCTTAACATCCTTTGCAAATGATTGAGAAATAAATTGTGTCTAAATTTGAAAATAAGTGGTTTGCATACCTTGCTTTTAAAACTAAATATCTTATTAAGGGGGAGCATCTAATTATCAAATTAAGGGAGAGTAGTATAAGTCATACTTAATGATTATCTTGGTTATCTTTTTGAAATGACAAAGGGGGAGAAATAATATAAAGTCAAAAATATAAAATGAGTTTCATAATCATTCGTCCAACACACACTTGCAAACAAGAGAATGACTACAAAAGGTAAACTTCATGTATGAAACTCATATGATATACATTTCCTTATCTTATATTTTGGAAATGTTTGTCATCTTCAAAAAGGGGGAGATTGTTGGCTAAATTGGACATTATTATAATCCCTTTATTTTGATGATGACAAACATTTCATTCTTGTGGATCTAACATGCTACTTGAGTGTTTCAGGAACAAAGTGGATGACATAACTTGGAAGATCTATACGCTCAAAAATGCTTTATTTCATGATTGTAATCAAATGTAAAAACTTGTACAAGTTTATAAATGTACAAGTACTTAGATATCATGTAAATCAAGCGTTTAAATCTTCCCTAGCCAATCACAACACTTAGATAGGTCATCCCCTATAATAGTGTCACAACTACACACTCATACACACACTTAGTACTTAGTTTAAAACATTGAAACAGAGTCATTTTCAGTCGACAAACTTCTCGACCGAGACACACTCGGTCGACAAACTCTTCGACCGAGAATGAACCAGGTAGCCGTTAGACACAGCAGACAAGGTAGTTGGGAGTTGGATCAGAACGTTATATACACTTGCTCCATACAGTCCCTCGGTCGACAAAGACCTCGACCGACTTGGATCTCAGTCGACAATTCCTCGACCAAGAATGTCTCTGTCTGCAGTTTTCAGGATTAATTAACTAGCCATTGTTAAAGCAACTAATGGATACCGAACGGCTAGTTGAGCACTTATAACCCTCTAGAAAGTTTCTAGAATGTCCTTATACATTCATAGGCCATTCCTATAAATAGGACAAGCCTTAGGACATCTAAAACACACTTGTGCAACACTTGAGCATAATACTTGCAATTGGCTATTCATTCTTGTGAGCAATTGAGCAACTCCAACATTGGCTATTCATTTCCATTGCTACAAATTTGTGTCCTATAGGGTAGCATCTCCTACCCACTGCACCAACACTTCCATATACATTGGTTAGGAGATCAAAACGCTTGATATAGGAAATCAAGCCTTGTCCTACAATGGTATTATAATTTCTATTTTTCCTTCTTGTTCCTTTATATTGTTTGTACTCTCCTTGCTACTCCTAGGGTTGGAGGCTGGGGATTGGAGAGGGTTTGACTTCTGAGGTGGAGAAGGGTCTTCTCGATGGAGAAGGTGGACTTTGGACTACTTCAAGAAGGTTGTCTCAACGGGAAGCTACTTCAAGAGGAAGGCTACTTCAAGGGGGAGCTTGAGGTTACTTCAAGGAAGGCTGCTTCGAGGTTGGTGAGACTACTTCTAGGTGAAGGCTGTCCGAAAGGTTTGGTGAAAGTATTTGTAATTTTATGTAACATCCTTGTGAGGTAATAAAATTTAAGTACTTTCAAAATCCCGGTTGGGTAAGCAACCAGGTAGTGGATTGACTGCCTTAGTATTTGCTAAGGTTGGAATCACTCTAAATCCTTGTCTCCTTGTCCAATATTTTTGTGGTTTCTTGCTTTGGTTGAATTATTATTAAAATATCTATAAAACCCTATTCACCCCCCTCTAGTGGTTTTCAGGGATGAAACCCATAAGTGTGAATGAGTCTTAAGCATTAAGACACATGGATAACATTTTGAGAAGGATGATGCTTGTTAATTGCAACTTCATGACCAAGAGACTTGGCATACAGATACTAAAACCGCATTCCTATGAGGAATAAAACAAGGATGTGTATGTGACACAACCTATAAGGTTTATGAATCCATTAGTGCAAATGAAGTATATAAGTTGCAATGGACTAATCAATGTGATTGATTGAGTACAAGCAACTCAGAGCTGGATGTTCACTTTGATGATATAGTCAAAGGGTTTGATTGATATGTCAAAGATAAAGAGAGATATGTGATTTAGTGGGAGCGTATTCACATTCCACATGTTGATGTGAAATGGAAATGTTCTAGAATGGAAATCCAAAGTGGAAATTATCTTTAGGGAATATAGAGACGTTTCCTATGTGATAGGAATAGAGATCTATAGAGATAGTTCTCGAAAAACCTCTTAACCTGAAAAGATAAAGCATACATTGGCAATCTGTACTGAAGGGTTCAGTATACACAGATTCAGTGGGAGAAAACTTGTCCATGTTACATGGAATTAGTATCCCAAGGCCAAGTGTTCAATTCTTATGAAGAATAGGAACACGAAGAATAGATATGGATCTATCATGTATGTAATCATCCCATTATCTTGCATGTATGGACATAGCATGTTACAACCCCAATTTTTGGGTTCAATTGGTGAGATATGCAATTTCTCATATTAAGGATAATTGAACAAATAATGATATAATTTGTTTTGAAGACATGGATTTCATTTACAATAGCCTTGATGATTGTGTTGTGGGCTTTATTGGCTATTGGGCCCAAATAACAAGAAAATTTAATTAGTAAATGAATAATTGAATATTTGAGAAAAGAAAAATGTGGAAACCTATAGAAGGCAAATCCAAAGAGGGATTTCATGCCTCTTGGGTTGCTTGGGTTCCAAGGAGTCCAAAGTTGCAAAGAAAAGGCAATAAGAAAAAAAAAGTTAAATTAAGTATTTCTTTAGTGAGAAAGAAATTGAAAATAATGTTAAGATGTTGGAAATAAGTGGAAAATGGTATAATGGGGTTATCCTTGGTGGAATTTCGTATCCCAAGGATTACCAATGATAAAAGGAATACCAATGAGGAAAATAAAAGAGAAAACCTCAAAAAGAGTTATTTTAATAAGAAATAAACAAGATAATGTGAAATAATGCATTTAGATGCATTTAAAAGGATAATGAGTATCCAACAAAAAGGATTTTGAAATAATAGAGTTTCTTGGGATCCAAGGAGTCCCAATAAAGTGGAAAGAAAGAGAAAAAACCAAAACTGCAAAATAAAAAGATAATGTGATACATTATTAATGAATTTTATATTGTTTTTCAAAAGGTGGTATTTTCTATTAAAAGATATATTGTTGCTTTGAGAAAATGGATTTCGTGGCCAATATATTTAATGCCAAGCACAAGGAATATGATAAGAGAAATAAATTTTGAATTCCTTAATAAACTAAGGAATACTAATAAAACAAGGAGATATTTAAGAGAGAGATAATTTCCTAATAACTAAGAATATAGATTATCCAGAAGCTTTCGGTTTATGCCATTTAGAAAAGGCAATGAATAATGATGGAAAAAATATATATTTTATTGATGTATTTCATGTGGAGAATATTAAACCATGGGAGTATGTGTATATTATGAATTTTACCATATTAGTAAAGTAGGAGTTTGAGAATATCTCGGCCTTTATGCATGAAAAGGGAAACAAGTCTCGTCCCTCGCATAACTCCCTGTTCCATCAGCACCTTAGGGTTCCTACGAGGACCTATATAAAGACCTAAGAGCAATCGTTCTCTGGACAACACCCAACGCAGGGGAACCGCCCGTTGGATCTTCACCAAAATAATGTCACCACCAGACCTTCATTGCTTCGTTAGAAGTAGGTTCTGCGAAGCGTTTTGGCTGCCCAGACGATCCTTCTAGACCGACGCACACTTCGGACCCTCATCGTCCAGGAGAAGGTGGCAGAGCGTCGGAGAAAGGATGAGCGGCGCATAGCTTTGCAGTCTTCAGGAAGCATTGAAAGCTACAAGGAGAAGAGCAAGTTCCTCATCGTGGTGGCAGCGTCGGACAACCACTGAAGAGATGCGTCACGAACTGAATGCCTAGGTATGCTTCTGACCGTTGTTTCCTTCAATTCCACCTGTTGTAACCCTAGCTAGGTAGAACTCTATGCAAGCAAATCTGATCATCTGGGGCCACGCGAGGCATCTCCCAAGGTCCGTTTAGGCTGGTCGGGGGTCAAGGTGTTTTCCCTGTGGCGGCAGCAACATAGGCCCCTGCCGGAGTTGGTACAACAACGCCGGAGTTGGGTTGCGACGCCCCTGTCCCGCGTACGTGAGGTCGGGAGCGGGGAAGGAGACGACCGCAAGGAGAAGGACCTAGATGCCCCCGTCTGCGTGATCACACATGATCACTACACAAGGTCAAATTTGTCTTTCCAAGGTTAACTTTAAGAATTTCAGAGTAATAATAAAAAGGCATAGTTGTACTGACGTGTCAATCGGGGATTGGCCCAGTTAGTTTTATTTTGCAAAAATCATAGAAATTACTACGTAACTCAACTGAAAATAAGTTATATATGAAAATATATCAGGAGAACACATAGAATCTAAATAAAATATTTTTGATACCTAAATATGATCCCTGTTATAAATGTAGTGCAAAGAAGGATTAAACCAATGAGTAATGCTTAAAAAAAACCCTAGTTTTGGGTATTAAGATGTTCTAAATGTCAAAAGCCTTTCTCTTATGATATTAACAGATCTTTTGGAGCATGATGATAATAAATGTAATCATGGTAGTAATGGAAGGGTATTTAGGATCTCTAATGGATATAATCTTTAATGTGTGGAATTTGGGCTAAAAATCTTAACTAGCTATGTTGTTAAGGAACATATTCGATCTAAGTGATCTTAATGAGAGGATAAGATGGTTTTAGTAACTAGGGTTTACCAAATGTTAAATATGCTATGGAAATAGGGCTAATGTCCTTATTCCTTAATCCAAAACCTAAACCCTAGATTAGGACTAGGTAGGGTATAATGTATTTAATATGTTTAGTGACACTTTAGAATTTACATAATGCAGATTATATGATGATTTCTTGATTTACTTGCTTGCTTGGACAATATTCTTGAAGTATGATTGAATGATCTACATGGCAAAGGTATGTGGTTACGCTTATGAATAATCGCTCTAGTTTCACGGCGATTCCTGAAGGTTTAATCGGTTGCTTGAAAATAACTATTGGATGTTTATTTATTTCATGAAACTATAAAGTGACTATGATTATCACTATAAATGTGTGTATATAACTGACTAGATCCAGGTCCACCTCTATTGCTTTGAAAAGGCTAAGAAAAAAAGGGGTAATCCTAGAGCAAGGTCTAGGTTACCGAGAGTTAGAAACTGGGCTACCTATGTGTAGTTCCATGAGACTCATTAGCCTGCCATGAGTTAAGGAGTGGGCTACTTATGAGTAGTGCCATGTGACTCAACCCTAGAAATTGGTTCACTTATAGGTGGATCATGAGGGGTTTAATGGGGACAACATTGAGGATAGGATACTCTTGGATCGCGGAGTTATATCTAAAATGTAATCTTAGTTGTTAAATGATTAATTGAATGATTACATTATTAATGTATTTACATAATTATTGTTTCCCCCACATACCAGCTTCGGCTGACCGACGTTTTGTTTGTCAGCGTTTTAGGTACAAGCCAAAAAGACAAACAGTAAATCATCATATTGTGAAATACATGAAGTAAAATACAAGGAGGCTTAGTTAGAGTAGAATCCCTAAAGTGGATAGAAGTTTAGAGATCCAAGTTTTCAAAAAGGTATGCAAAAATTTATTTTATTACAACTTTTCAGTATAGTATATTAAAATTTGATAATTATTCTTGGTTAATTTCCGAACCTTTGATCTGGAAGTTATGGGTGCGGCTTCGACCTCTCAGTCTCCCTTAATTGGGGGTTATCGGGAGGAAGGGTCGTAACAATTGGTATCAGAGCATAGGTTCCTCACTTAACCATCAATAATTATTAAATTTTACAAACTCCATAGAACCCAAGGGAGTTATTAGAGGATTATCCGAAAGATGGAGGTGTCTAGAAAAGGATCATGACCGGGGGCTGGCAATATTTTCCTCCGTACCACTAGTCAGAATAAGAAGACTCCCAAATCCGTGTGACTGCCTGGACAAAGTCTTAGGGTATGAATCGAAATAAGATACCTTTAGGACTTCCTCATCTTATTCATCCCTTCTCGTCACAAAATTCTGTTAAGGACCTTAAGGATTAGGGTTTTCTCTTCTCCTCACCCTCTTGAGGTATGGGTAAGGATAATAAGGTCTAAGGAATCCTCCACCAAATTAATGAAAAGTATGTAAATAAGATGTCATGGACATAAGCTTAATAGATTAAGCGCAAATTAAAGGATAGATACATGCTTAGGTCATATGACATAAGTTGGCATGTCCTCAGAAGAGACCTGAGGCTAGACCTTCTTGGCAGGAGGATAAGTTAGTCTTGGAGATAGAGATCTCCATTGCAAGTAGAGACCTGACACATCCTCTGAGGATGATGCTAACCCTAACCCTAAGTGAAGGTTAGAGAGAGATGACATGATGAGTTAAATGTCATGGAAGACCAGGTGTCTGGATAGATATGCCTTAGATGTCATATGATTCATGGGTGACCTAGCACCTTTGGCAACCCAACCCTGGGAAGGGGTCGTGCATGTTAGGGTAAAGGATAGTGAAGAACCTATGGAAACCCCATGAGATTATGTGGGCATAATAGGCACCCAGGATGTACCAGTAGTGCGAGCTATAGGTTGAAACCCTAGCCGGGAGAGTTTGATGGATAGCTTATGTAATAAGCCTAAGGAGCTATAGATAACCTTGAGCGAACATGAGCTGAACATAGGCTTCATCGAGGTAGGGGCATGTTTTTGAGGTTGAAACTTCATGAAGAGAGGACCTCTAATGGTGAGGTTAGTTGTAGGGTTAGCTCTAGAGAGAGAGAGCAGGAAACCTAGCAAGAAGGTTGGAATCCTAGACTCAGGGATACGAGGAGAAGTCAAGAGTTGAGAATGATGCGACCTAAGTGGATGATAGTGGTCACCACATGCTTGATCCCTAGAGGTTTATGATGTCTTGGTCACCACGGGACGGACCAAACCCTAGAGAGAAGATGAAGCTTCTGGTACCTATGTGCCTACGGTATAGGTGTTTACCTTCTGAGGTAGGAAGAAGAGTTCCTTAGACCTAGAAAGGTTTAGTAAACAGGTTACGAGGCCTTGTACCTTGTTGGTTGTCCTTAAGGAGGACCCAACTCTAAGTGTTGCTCAAGTTGAAGGATGACAGGAAGTGCATGTCATTCCTTTTGCAAGCTTGATTCATGGTTAAGAGATAGAGCATGCAGTTGGACACCTACAAGTAAACCTAGGGTTCCTAGGCCTAAGAGGGGAAGTTGTGTACCTAATGCTCATGATGAGAGTTGAGTTCCTGTATAAGAGAGCATGGTACTCCTCATGTATAGAGGTAAAGGGAAGCCCCTTAAGTTTAAGGTATGTTTGATGAACCCCTCACAGCTAGGTTGATGATAAAGAAAGGTACGATCTTGATCCAGCATGGAGGAAAGAGGATAAGTATGACCTAGCATGGGACAGTAAGTGGTCTTCTTGTACCTTAATAGCTTGCTAGAGTTAAGTAGGCTCATGCAGATGTAAACCCTGGACCTAAGAGATTTTGTGACCTGGTTTTCAAGAGATAGTTTTCCGCCCATACTGGGAGAGGGACCCCTTTGGTAGGGTGTATATAAGTTTTGTTGGTTTAAGGTAACCTAAAGAGGTCTCATAGGATCTTGAGAAGCTAAGTGAAAAGTACATGGTATGAGAATGAACCTGTAGACCCATAGATATCCATCTCTAATTGCATATGAAAGTGTTACCATGGAGGTAACCGGTATGGGGCTTGAGCAAGGTAGGCAGGCTGCCATGATCCCTATGAAAGGATGAAAGCCAGTCCATGAATGCAGAAAGAGAGATGATGAAGACTTGGGTAAGGTTCTAAGTGAACATGTACTATAATGGAGAATCCTAAGTCTATCCTAGGGTCAGGTAGGGATAAGATCGATGAAAGTAGGAGTTTCCTAATTCCCCAGTTGCACATGACCATAGGGTCAGGAGGTAACAACTATCATTGTCTGAGGGCCATGGGTTAGGAGATTGATCACCTTCATGAACTCATGGGACCCAAAGGGCAGATGAGTAGGGCACTCCCTTGATGCATGAGGGAAGAGGGATGACCCCAAAAGAGCTGGTACCCTATAGACCTAGAGGAGATGACCAAGGATATAAACCTCAGTAGGTTCAAGACTAGTTTGATATCATGATGTCTGTGATGTAGAGACATATGTGGCACGTTGCAACTTAGATGTAAAGGTGTATTGGCAAGGTGGGATGTACCATCTCTACTCTTGGAATAAGAAGAACTCTGTATTTGGACTGCAGCCAAATGCTTAATTCCTCTTGTTATGGGAGTGAGAGATAGGATAGTACGCATGCCATACACCAAGGATAAAAGATGATGTGAGTTGGAACGTTTCTATGAGGTATGAGGACAGAGAAGATAACATACCCTGGTAAATCGAATGATACATGGATGGTTTGCAAACGCTAAAGAGAAATAAGGTAGTCATCTTATAAGAATGTTTTTAGCATGAGGTATGAGTTATACCAGGTCGAATTCAAAAACCAAGAGGTGAGTCTTACAAGGTTGAGTTTGATCACCATGTTGATGAGAGCAGAGAGTGTACTTGATGAATACAGACTTAGAGTCGAGATGAGATGATAAGTGGAATGCATGAAGGTGTATGTCATCAACTTTACCTAATACCTAAGGATGTGAAGTGGTAATGGATGCTCTGGTTGAGATACATCTTACTTGTTTGACTAGAAGCTAGAAGAGGTTGTTTGGCTAACCCTAAGTTTGAAAGGGAGAGGTGTTTGGATAACACTCAGGTGTAACAAGATTCGTTGAAAAATGAAGGGTTGTTTGGTTATCTAGTCTAGTCCTTGATGCAATGAAAGGATGGTGGTAGAACCTCAGATGCACTTCTTTGGAAAAGTAGGTCATGAAACCCCGACTAGAGTGGTTTAGGGTTTCAGAGGAATCAATCTTGAGGAATTATGACATACAAGAAATCATGATTGAAGATCACCATACACCGTGGTTCTACCAAGATAGTAAATGGCAATAGCACTTTGGATGCTTAAGATGAAGTTGCATGTGGTATATGGCCATGCAAGCCAGGAGGTAAAGGACGAACCCCAGTAACCCAGTGTATCGATATAGAGGACAAAAGAGTCCCTGAGAGGGAAGGGGAGCTCAACACTATGGATGTTGTGATAGGTCTCCCCTGGGCCAAGGAAGGTCGAAATGCAATATGGGTTATGGTAGGTCGCCTTACCTGATGACATGAGAAAGAAAGAGTTTTGTTAAGGGACAGATCTGGTTGAACTATCCATGAGAGAAATGGTCCAACTACCCCATGATGTGAGTTATAAGGATCTTGAGTTTGACCTAGAAGTTAACTTCCATAAAGTGTAAGTAGGTACACGAAGAACTCAATGTTAGTATAGTTTATCTCCCCTAACTATGGTTAGTATGATCCATACTAAAGGGTCTAATGAGGGCATATGTGCTCGATTTGGGGTGATAGTTAGAGACAATTTTTATCCTACGAAAGATGTGAAGATAACCACCTTAGTCAGTATTAGGATTTACAAGAAGCTCTGTAAGGGAGGTTGTGTTGGTCACCACTTCAGTAAGGTGATGTTGGTGAAAGGACCACATGATGGTTAGAAAAGGGCCACAGTGCGTATAGATGAAGTCGCTTTGATCGTGCAATGGCTGAAAGGAGCCTAGAGATGACGAAAGTCATGAGCAGATGCAAAGTAGACTGACATACAGTTCACTGTGGGAATATGTGACATGAATTCCTTAATAAACCAAGGAATGCTAATAAAACAAGGAGATATTTAAGAGAGAGATAATTTCCTAATAACTAAGAATATAGATTATCCAGAAGCTTTTGGTTTATGCCATTTAGAAAAGGCAATGAACAATGATGGAAAAAATATATTTTATCGATGTATTTCATGTGGAGAATATTAAACCATGGGAGTATGTGGATATTATGAATTTTACCATATTAGTAAAGTAGGAGTTCGAGAATATCTCAGCCTTTATGCATGAAGAGGGAAACAAGTCTCGTCCCCCGCATAACTCCCTGTTCCATCAGCACCTTAGGGTTCATGCGAGGACCTATATAAAGACCTAAGAGCAATCGTTCTCTGGACAACACCCAACGCAGGGGAACCACCCACTGGATCTTCACCAAAATAATGTCACCACCATACCTTCATTGCTTCGTTAGAAGTAGGTTCTGCGAAGGGTTTCGGCTGCCCAGACGATCCTCCTAGACCGACGCACACTTCGGACCCTCATCGTCCAAGAGAAGGTGGCAGAGCGTCGGAGAAAGGTTGAGCGACGCACAACTTTGCAGTCTTCAGGCAGCGTTGCAAGCTGCAAGGAGAAGAGCAGGTTCCTCATCGTGGTGGCAGTGCCTGCAACCACTGAAGAGATGTGTCGTGAACTGAATGCCTAGGTATGCTTCTGACCGTTGTTTCCTTCAATTCGACCTGCTGTAACCCTAGCTAGCTAGAACTCTATGCAAGCAAATCTGATCATCTAGGGCTGCGCGAGGCATCTCCCAAGGTCCGTTTAGGCTGGTCGGGGGTCGAGGTGTTTTCCCTGTGGCCGTGGCAACATAGGCCCCTGCCAGAATTGGTACAGCAGTGCCGGAGTTGGGCTGCGACGCCCCTGTCCTGCGTATGCAAGGTCGGGAGCGGGGAAGGAGACGACCGCTAGGAGAAGGACCTAGATGCCCCCGTCCGCGTGATCACACATGATCACTACACAAGGTCAAATTGGTCTTTCCAAGGTTAACTTTAAGAATTTCAGAGTAATAATAAAAAGGCATAGCTGTACTGACGTGTCAATCGGGGATTGGCCCAGTTAGTTTCATTTTGCAAAAATCATAGAAATTACTACGTAACTCAACTAAAAATAAGTTATATATGAAAATTTATCAGGAGAACACATAGAATCTAAAAAAAATATTTTTGATACCTAAATATGAATCCTGTTATAAATGTAGTGCAAAGAAGGATTAAACCAATGAGTAATGCTTAAAAAAACCCTAGTTTTGGGTATTAAGATGTTCTAAATGTCAAAAGCCTTTCTCTTATGATATTAACAGATCTTTTGGAGCATGATGATAATAAATGTAATCATGGTAGTAATGGAAGGGTATTTAGGATCTCTAATGGATATAATCTTTAATGTGTGGAATTTGGGCTAAAAATATTAACTAGCTATGTTGTTAAGGAACATATTCGATCTAAGTGATCTTAATGAGAGGATAAGATGGTTTTAGTAACTAGGGTTTACCAAATGTTAAATATGCTATGGAAATAGGGCTAATGTCCTTATTCCTTAATCCAAAACCTAAACCCTAGATTAGGACTAGGTAGGGTATAATGTATTTAATATGTTTAGTGACACTTTAGAATTTACATAATGCAGATTATATGATGATTGCTTGATTTACTTGCTTGCTTGGACAATATGCTTGAAGTATGATTGAATGATCTACATGGCAAAGGTATGTGGTTACGCTTATGAATAATCGCTCTAGTTTCACGACGATTCCTGAAGGTTTAATCGGTTGCTTGAAAATAACTGTTGGATGTTTATTTATTTCATGCAACTATAAAGTGACTATGATTATCACTATAAATGTGTGTATATAACTGACTAGATCCGGGTCCACCTCTATTGCTTTGAAAAGGCTAAGAAAAAAAGGGGTAATCCTAGAGCAAGGTCTAGGTTACCGAGAGTTAGAAACTGGGCTACCTATGTGTAGTTCCATGAGACTCATTAGCCTGCCATGAGTTAAGGAGTGGGCTACTTACGAGTAGTGCCATGTGACTCAACCCTAGAAATTGGTTCACTTATAGGTGGATCATGAGGGGTTTAATGGGGACAACATTGAGGATAGGATACTCTTGGATCGCGGAGTTATATCTAAAATGTAATCTTAGTTGTTAAATGATTAATTGAATGATTACATTATTAATGTATTTACATAATTATTGTTTCCCCCACATACCAGCTTCGGCTGACCGACGTTTTGTTTGTCATCGTTTTAGGTACAAGCCAAAAAGACAAACAGTAAATCATCATATTGTGAAATACATGAAGTAAAATACAAGGAGGCTTAGTTAGAGTAGAATCCCTAAAGTGGATAGAAGTTTAGAGATCCAAGTTTTCAAAAAGGTATGCAAAAATTTATTTTCTTACAGCTTTTCAGTATAGTATATTAAAATTTGATAATTATTCTTGGTTAATTTCCGAACATTTGATCCGGAAGTTATGGGTGCGGCTTCGACCTCTCAGTCTCCCTTAATTGGGGGTTATCGGGAGGAAGGGTCATAACATAGCAAGAATAAAATGCATTCATCATCTTGTATGTAGGACATGACAATATGATATGCTCATCATGATAACTCGTATGTGGGACATGACAAGTGGATGTCTGTCTAGTTCTAGTAAGGGTTACTGGAATACCATGAGAACTTGATAAGTACTTGAGAAGTACTAGTTATACTGAAATAAGGAAGGGTTCATTGTAAAGAGTTACACTGATGCGAACTTCTGAAAAGGATAGAAAATTGATCGTAAAATATATATGGGATATATAAAAGTGAATGTTTGTTGATAAATGGAAATATTTCAATAAAGTTGTTTTAAAAGGAAATGATGAGTATCCGTGTGTTAGAGAACAGAAGTGGATACTATATGGATCTAGGAGTTCATAGAGATGAACATATAGATATTCCGGTCATTGATGACAAATAAGAAGTGCTTGGTCATGCAATGTGGCTAAAGGTTAGCAAAGGAATACTAAATCACATATTACGGCAACTCCATCTCATACGTGTGACGTACAATGAAGAGATGAGAGACATACAATTAATACCGACTTTGGCAAGGTGTTGTCATAACTCACAATGTTAGCACTAGAGCACAGTAACATGTGGGACATGTTTGAAGATCACTATGAATATGATTCAAGGGTGATTGGCTCACAGTGCAAGTGGGAGTCTGTTGGTATGTATGCCCTAAGAGCCAATCATGGGATGATTGGTGGGATACATTAAGATTGATTTGATAAAGATCAAAGGCAAGCTTTCAATTCTTTCTGGTTTAGTCATATGAGATAATGATAGAACATATTGAATGTCTAGAGAATGACATGACTCAATGACGTATGCTTTCAGGTTGAGGACCTGAACGATGAGATCATACGAATGCTAAGATTTTATACATTCTTATTATGTCCCTAGTCAGATGTCATTGTGGAAGGTAGATAGACAACAATGACACACAAGACTAGATTGTGGTGTTAGTTGATGACAAAATCTCATTAATCATGATATGGAGATATCAAACCAAACACATATGTACTTATTAGAGAACAAGTTTACTAGATAGACCCACCGTGAGTTTGACACATGGAATCATGACATGGTAGTCACAGTCAGTTTTCACAGTGATCGTGGTGAGTGTGATTCTTTGACCTGAAATCACTACACTCAACACATGTCGTTGGGTACACTTTAACATCATCAAACACAGGCCTGAAACTTGGGTTGTTATAAAGGTGATGATTGGGTGGCTTTGACACAGGGGCTTTGGAGGGGTGAGTGATAGATATGGGATATGTCCCTCCTGAGGGAGTTTGATATCCATGGACACTTGATGAGTAGGATTGAGATAGGTGTGCACACGCATGTGTGAATTAGTATGTTATATTGATGTCATACATATCTCCTCCATTCTACTCTAAGATCAAGAAAGTGAATGAACGTTGACAGGATGACTGTTCCATGCCTTGAGTTCATTCGGGATATCAGAGATAAAGGTATTATACATTCACTGTAACACCATTCATAGATTGTAGGATTGAAAGTTGTTCTCCAACTTTCTATTTCACTTGGGTAGCACTGATGTATGACTAGGCACCGCTCTTTGCTTGTGAAGTCATAAGTGTTATGGACTTTCATTGCCAACGTGAAATGGACCTGCATGGTCACACACAAAGGATTTAACTTGGAAGAGGAGTTTATCCACAAATGATGTTTAGACTGATTACTAAAGGAGTTTAGTAGTTCAATTAAACACTCAATCAATTGATAGCTCAATGTCATAGTGTTCAAGGTGTTGGACCGATTGAATAGAGTATCAGATTGATTGAAACTGTAATTAACTGATTTTGCACAGTCTGCACTCCCAACTGATCGACTCATGTGATGAACCGATCGGCTCATGTGATGAACCGATCGGCTCAGGACAGGCTGAACCGATCAGTTCAAGGGTTGAACCAATCAGCTCAACTGGTCCAACCGAGCAAGTTGGGAAAGTCAGGTTGGTAAGAAATTTCTTTTCGTTCCACTAGTCCAATTTGATTGGAACAAGGATTGTTATTTGGATCAATTCGAAACAAAAGAGGAAAAGTCAATCGGAAACTGATCAGGACCACAAACAGATCGGCTCAGAAGTGAACTGATCAGCTTCGGTGCCCCAACCGATCGATTTAAGTGTGAACCGATCGGCTCAGGTCCCCAACCGACCGTTTCATGTATGAAATGATCAGTTTAACTAACGTAGTTGGTTGTTTTGTGGAAAATCTCGCACCCTTCTACTCCTGCTTTAACCCTGCATTGCTCGGAGTAGAGAACCATGTCCAATGACCCTCCTATATATAGGGGTATTGTGGGCTTCTCAGTACAACAACTCAGAACACCAGTTGCTCTGCAAAGTTGTCATTCTCTCTGGTTGTGGTAACCGAGAGAGCCCGAGCAAGTGCTACCCGATAAGGGAGGCACAACAAGGGAAAGACAATTGCAAAAAATCGACTGGTGGCAGGAGAGTGTGTCGGTGACTAGTACGCCGACAGGAGGGTGTGACTCCTTCCGATTCCTTATGGGACAAGGAGATCGGAGTTCTAGGTGGTCCGTGTGGACTACTACAGATGCGGGAGACTTCTGCCACTCAGAGGACAGTTGTCAATCCTGACATTCTCGGTGCGACCAGGAGCTGCACAGACACCGTCCAGGACTGGAGGTGAAGATCATGCAATCTGTGAGGTAACGTCGCCGAGCAAGCCTCGGGACATGGTATGTTCATACAAACCATCCTTCCTATTGAATAGACGTTGACGCAATTCCTTTATTCTGGGTTTGGGGAGAAGACATTTTTTGTTTCTATTACCTTCTCTGTCTCCTCTAAAACCCAACACTATGCGGGTAAGGATAAGGATAAGCTTTTACCCTACCCTACCCTACCCTACCCATTTAGAGACCTATGTAGCTGGAGCCGTTTCACATCCTCCTCTCTTCATCTTCCTATCCTTTCCCCCTTTCTCCTCTATTCCTTCCCTATTTGTTCACCTGATCACCTCTTCCTTTCCTCACCCCTCTTTCCTTCTTCACAACGGCCCTTCACGTGTGCCCCATGCACTAGGAGCAACAACCACAGCTGAAGTTTGGTGCCACATCTCTTTCTCTTCTCTGTCGTCTTCCACGATTTCTTCTCCTCTACTCCTATCTTCCTCCTTGGCTCTTCCTCCTATCCTCCTTCCTTATGATATCTATATGTAAAACCCAATTATCCGTCAAAGTTCGGAGGAGAGGAGCCCGCCTCTAGAAGCTTATAGGGTTGGTAGAGGACATGGCAGCACACAGAAGTGGAGATGTTGCCATCCCTCCTCGCCATCACATCCACTGTAGGGTCTACACCCAGATCAGCCGCCGCCTTCAGACCTCAACACACTACTATAAAATTCATTTTGTGTAAGGCCGTAGCTGTAAGGGTTATTGGACTTACAAGAATGTGTTACCTATTTTAGCCTTACTCAATTGTTTAGGCGGGATCCCGCCAACTCCGCCACTACCTCTTGATAAACAGGTACGGTCCAGATCTAACGGGGTATATATGTGGTTGAGATTTAATTACATATGATAGAACTCTTCATTCTCCCCGGCTGTCAGTCTCCAAATATGGTTCCTATTTTTGGCAACTGCACACGCCCAATTTTATTTCTCTCCGCCCAGCGAGAGGCATTTTCCACAGCCTTTCCACTCTCCCTTCGCGATTCATTGGCGATGTCGAATCCTAGTCAGCTGTAAGATGTCGCTGGTCTCCTTCTGCAACTGGATCACTACCGTGGAGGCCACGCACGCCGTTCCCATTTGGGACGATGCCATCGACCACCTCAGGTTCTCAATTGACGGTGCTCCGTTGGACATCCCGGAGGGTTACCATTCACAGTGGACGCCACCAGACGAGCGGGTCTCTGTGGAATGCACATCAGTGAGGAACACTGTCACCGTCGTCGTCAACGGCATGACGGAGCTGTCTGTCGGCGTTGTGCCTGTAACTCCCAAGGACGACAAGGTGCACAACTACCAGATCCCTGCAGGTGATAGCTACGCACACCTTGAGCTGCAGTACATTGGCTCTGTAGCAAGGTGACGACGACCCCGTCCTGGGTTTGCATAAGGCGACATTATTGGCCCCTACCCACGACAAGGTGAAGGCTTTTACCCCTGTCCGCAGCAATACGAGGGCATAGGACCCTCTCTACAGTAAGAGTGTGATACCTGGTCTACAACAAGGTGACAAATGTTGTTCGCAAAAAGGTGTCCTTTTACTCCACAACAAGGATTAGAAGAAGATCTAGCATATTAGAAGCAAATCAAGTAGTTTTTTTTGTTCCGGTACCTCTTTACTTTGTACTGTTTATCATTCATTCTCTCATATATAGTGTACAACTTTAGAACTTTCACCAAGAAAAATATTTCAAGTCAATGCCTGATGCAGATCCGAAAATAGGTTGTTGGAGGGGCCAACATACTACAGTTAAAAACATTTTATGCTCCTATAGAAAGACAACAAAATATGTCCAAGTTTTTAAATGATAAATTGATAGTACGCTGCCAAGAATAAATCTTTACAGAAGGCTTGATATCTTCAAAATATTACAACGTATATTTAGTATAGCTTCAGACTTTTTATTATGGTAGCATAATTTTAGAATCGATAATGTAAGAGTCAACAATAGTAATGTCAATGACTTCTTTAAGAAAAACTGAGTTAACAATAAACAACTTTATATATATAGGCTGATAGTTTAACTGTATTTATTTTTATAACTGAAGAAAATTGAACGACTCTTCTCCTTATCCATGCTTAGATCCTTGCTAAAAGAAAGTCTATAAAATATTTCCATAATGCTGCAAGCCTTACTTGTAAAAGATACATACGTGACATCATTCGTATATTATACATATATTGACAGTTCAAAGGAGAATCACAATGTGGAACTGGCACGGTCCTGTAGCGTACAAATTGGAACGTACGAAAGTTTGGTTCATAGTAAAAATTATAATAACAATATAATACAAGATAAGATTACTTTTATGGCCTTTAAGAGAAATAAAAAAGCAATTTTGAATCAATTAGACTTTGAGAGGGTATATATTGTATAATGCATCACTTCTATTACTACTTCTGTGTGAAAATGGCACCACATTTCATGTAGTCACTATTTTTCTCTATATTAGTATTAGAAAAATTCAAATTTTTATTTTCATCGAGGAGACTTACTCGTTCTTATCTTCTCTATGTAGAATGGACTATTGCTATGTCACAAACCTCAAGGGATTCTCATTTTTAGTTACACGTATCAATTATTTTTTCTTTTGATAGATTCATGTATTAGAAAAATGTTGGCTTTTTTATTTCAGGATATATATATATATATAAATAATATCTTTTTTGCTTTAGACCATCATGTTTCATTCACTAATAACATAAAAGTATATCACTAAATGGTGTCATTGTGTTTTAGATGAGTGGCACATATGTGAAATAGCATAATTATTAAGAACTGTTGGATACATAAAAAATAAAAAAATAGAAATTTGAACAAAGGCAACACATGGTAAGCCCGACTTATTTTTTAAAAAAAGTTTTATGTTTGACTTCTCAACAATATTTTCTCACTCATAACTATCTATCTATAGTTAAATGACATATTTTTGTTTATTTTCAACTAGGTATTACCTGATAATGGATTTGATTGGTGATAAAAGTTGGATTTCATATGGAAAGACTAGTTTTGATAGATGTCGGAACACATTATTTCAACAAGGAGTCAACACTTTTTTAAGATTTGCATTTCAAAATAAGACTACAAAAGAAGTTAGATGCCCATGCAATAAGTGTGAGAATAAGTGTTATGAGTGCATGTACACTATAAGAACTCATATCATGATGAATGGATTCATGGAGGACTACAAAACTTGGACGAGACATGGTGAGATACCCGAGAGTCCAGTAGGTCCTCAACATGCTAGAGTAGCTGATTGTATGGATGATATAGAGGGAATCATTCGTGATACAATGGGACAACCTGAATTTATAGGATCTGATCCTACAATGGATACTACTAATGAAAATCAACATGATGATATAAAAAAATTTAAAAAAATTATAGAAGATCATAGTCAACCTCTATATGCAGGGTGCTCAAAGTATACCAAATTATCTTGCATTATCCGAGTGTTTGAATATAAATGCAAATTCAACTTGACAAATAGTGCATTGTCAACCCTTTTCACGATGATGGCTGAATTTCTTCCTGAGGGTAATACTCTGCCAAAGAGTTGGTATGCATGTCAAAAGATAATGTCAACTTTAGGTTTGGACTATCAAAAAATTCATGCTTGTCAGAATGATTGTGTGCTATTTCGTGGTAAGTATGAAAAACTTGAAGCATGTCCTATTTGTGGATCTTCTATATGGAAAAGATCAAGGAAAAAGAATAGGGTATGGAGATTGCAAAAGATACCTGCAAAATTGCTTCGCTACTTTCCTTTGACCTCAAGATTAAAGAGGCTATTCATGTCAAAGAAATTAGCCCCACTTCTGCTTGGACATGACACTTTTCCTAAGAGTGATGATGGGGAGATGAGTCACCCACGATACTCATTGGCATGGAAAGATTTTTATTTAAAACATCCAACATTTAGTTCGGATCCTCGCAATATAAGACTTGCTCTTGCTAGTGATGGTTTCAGCCCTTTTAATTCAATAATGGGTAGTAGTTGGAGTACTTCGTCTGTGATTTTAATATGCTACAACTTTCCTCCATGGATGGTAATGAAGCCTTCGTTATTTATGTTATCTCTGCTTATCGAAGGTCCAAAATCTCCTGGGAATAACATTGACACATATTTACAACCGTTAATTGATGAGTTGAATACATTATGGCTAGATGGTGTAGAGACTTATGATGCAAATAAAGATGAGATGTTTAATATGCGTGTAGCACTTTTATGGACAATAAATGATTTCCCTGCATATGATATGCTGTCTGGTTGGAGCACCAAAGGATATAAGGCATGCCCACATTGTGGTATTGACCATGGTTCTATTTATCTTCCACATAGTCGTGAATGTGTCTACATGAGACATCGTCATTTCCTTGATGCAAATCATCTATGGCGTGTAGATAAGAAAAATTTTAATGGGATGGAAGAATTTGGTAGTCCACCGGAACAACTTATGGGTTTAAATATACTAAAGATGTGGGAAAATTATGATACTGCATATTTTAACGGTGAGATTGTTGATGCATGCAAACAAAAAAGTTCTCAGTTGCCTGATGGATGAAAAAAAAGAGTATTTTCTTTGAGCTTCCTTATTGGTCTACTTTGTTGATCCGTCATTACTTGGATGTAATGCATATTGAGAAGAATGTTAGTGAAAATATCCTTAATTGGCTGTTACATAAAGATGGGCGTACTAAAGAGAATATCAATGCAAGTTTGGATATGCAAAAGTTAAATATAAGAAAATCATTATGGCCTAAGAAAAGAAAGCATAATGATCAATTCTCATTGCCACACACATCATATAGCATGACAAGTAAAGAAAAGGAGGATTTCTTACTGGTGCTAAAAGATCTGAAATTGCCTGATGGGTTCTCTTCAAACATATCAAACAAAGTGCAAATAGAAGCCAAGAAGATTTTCGGGTTCAAAAGCCATGATCACCACATTTTGATGCAACATCTTTTACCTCTATCTATAAGGAGGACCGTTTCAAAACCTATTGCGAAAGTTCTAATAGAATTTTGTCATTTTTTCAAGTCCCTGTGCAAAGAAAATTAGCTATAAAGCTATGGAAAAATTAGAAAGTTAAATGCCAATTCTTCTTTGTAAGCTTGAAAGGATCTTTCCTCCAGCATTTTTTGACATCATGGTACATTTGACTATCCACTTAGCATATGAGGCCAAAGTTGTAGGTGCGGTAGAATATAGATGGATGTACCCAGTTGAGAGATATATATACTCATTGAAACGCTTTGTGCGCAATCGAAGTAGACCTGAAGGATCTAGCAGAGGGATATCTTGTATAGAAAGCCACCATTTTTTGCCAACATTATCTAAAAGATGTGGAGTCTAATCTGAATAGAAAAGTTTGATATATTGATGGGCCTATTGGTGCAGGTTTATTTGTTACACTCTCATATAATGAATTAAATCAAGCACATAGATTCATTCTATTCAATACAGCTGAAATTGAACCATACATATTGTAAGTATTTATTTACAATATACTTTGAAGTATAATATCATTTTATCCATAATATATATAATTATTTGTACTAGGTTGCATGCTGATGAGATTAGGATGCAAAATCCATCATGGAATGAATATGAAATACAACGTGAACAACACAACCATTTTGTAAAATGGTTCTCAAATAATGTAAGTATGCTTTATTTTTTGGAAGTAAAACCTAAACATCACATATAATGTGTGCATCTTTATCAGGTATGTTCCTTACCTCGAGACGTTGATGTTTCAAATGTTGTGAAATGCCTTGCTAGAGGTCCTACATTAGGTCTACATTGTTACAAGGGATATTATGTGAATGTTTATAAATTTGAAGTTGAAACAATAGACAATAGCCATGTGACTCAAAATTGTGGTATTTCAACCAATGGGGATGATGAAAACATGTTTTATGGAGTCCTAGTTGACATATTAGAGCTTCAATATGAAACTATTCCTCCTATTTGTCTTTTCAAATGTAGATGGTATGATATGGAAGAATCTATACGTTCATATGTAGATGAATTTGGCTTCACTTTGGTTAACACTTCTAGAACAAGTTTTGAGGATGAGGCATTCATTTATCCTGAACAAGCCATTCAAGTATTCTACTCAGTTGATATAGAAGAAAATAACTGGAGCATTGTTTGTCATTGGAGGTCAAGAGACACTTTTGATCTACCAATAGATACCATATATAGTGGAGAATATTATATAGAAGAATTTATTGAGCAAATAAATCATGGAGATAGTGGCGATGATGACGATCATGAAAACACATGGGTGCGCTCAGATATAGCCCTCCCTATACATGTTGACCATACTTTATTGACTACCACTCCAAGATACAAATAAGATCTTAAGGTACAAATTGTGAAAAATTAGTTATTATACTCATCTATATTATTTTTTAAGGTAACTTCTATTTTATATTGTTATATACATAATTCTCATATTCCTTTGTGTTTTATATGCATGCAATATAGTTGCTGAAAATTATGCCTCCCAAGAAAAAGTTGAAGTACTTAAGTGAAGTAGTACATTGTGAAAATCAAAGCAATGCAAATTTGTCTGTGGATCATCAAGTCACCCACCTCTCTCATGACTTGACACCTTGTAAACGAACTTCACTTGAGGATCATGACCAAATCTTGGTTTCCATAGAAGGTGAGTATGCTATAATGATTACATTACTACTTTTATTACATATGATAATGTGTATTACATTATGTTTCATACAGAATGTATGTCAAATATAGTAGGGACCAAATAAGTGAAATCCTCCACTTATAAGATATCATATCAACAAGAAATTCAAAGGAAAGCAGATGATTTTTTGAGAAACCTTGAAAATGGTGGGTTTATAAATTTCAAATGTACTATTATTATATCTATTTACATTGACAAAGTGTATTACATTATGTTTCATCAAGTTGACCACCTCTCTCATTACTCGATGCCAAGTAGAAGTCATTCCTCTGGACTAAATGACCAATCATTGTACTCTATAGCACGTGAGTGGTTTGTTACAATAGTCATAATATTCAATTTTTCTACACATCTTTTTGTATGGAACTAATTTTGCAAGTGACATGCGTCGCTAAAGAAAAAGTCAAGCTTATGAAACAAATGTCTCAAGTGTCAAAAGAAAATGGTAACGACATGTTAATATTCTTACATTTATGTTTCTATAACAAAACTATTGGAATCTCTTATTTATGATTTTATTAGGTCAAAAGTGTGCCCCATCAATGTCCTAAGTTGGCCAAGGCTCCACTAGACTTGATGAGCAATATGGTTTATGTAGTTGGGACTAGTATTTGTGTGTGCTAAATATTTTATTTGGTACCATCTAATTTAAACAATGTAGGGATCAAAGAAGTACATCCCCACATCTATAGAGTACCCAACCCTTTAGATATTCAAAATAGAGGACATGATTCTTCAAGAAACAAAGAAGGTGTGATTTTCAATTCTAGTTGCATAAGTACTAATATATCTCTTTATATTGTGAAAAATATAATTAATATGAATTTAACTTCTAGATCATCAAGCCAGTCACCTCTCTCACTATTCATCACCATGCCGAAGTGATTTGTCAAGATTCAATGATCAACCATTGTACTCCATAGCACGTGAGTAACTTTTTGAGATTGTCATAATATTTACTTTTGGTGTATGCAACATTATATATGGTATTAATTTTACAATTAACAGGTGCTGCTAAAGAAAATGCCAAATTTGTCAAGACAAAACCTCAAGTGCTTAAAGGAAATGGTAACATGCCATTTTCTTAAATTTATATATTTTTTCTAAATATAACTAATGCAAATTTAATTTCTAGACCATCAATTCAATAATCTTTCAACACCACATATGAGTGATACCTCTAGATTAAATGAAGAATCATCATTGTACTCCATAGCATGTGAGTGGTTTCTTATGGATATTGTTTACTATTCTTGCATGCAACTTTATGTATGACATGAATTATATATGTAAATAGCTGCAGCTAAAGGAAAAGAGAAATTTGTCAAGCAAAATTCTAGAGTGTCAAAACCACATTGTAGAAATATGTTATTTTCTTACATTTCTATTTTTTTATATAAAATTGTGTAACGTCTAAATTAACTTTCTATTAGGTCATAAGAATGTTTCATCAAGGTCTCAAGTTGGGAAAAGCTCCACTAAACATGTTGAACACCATGTTACAAGTGGGTTTTCTATTGTAGAGCATTACTATTATCAACTTGTGGTTATCTTAATTGCTGATTTTGACCTACTTGTTTTATAAATGTTATCAATTTCCTATATAATAGGTGCAACTAAAGAAAAAACTAATTTTCCTAGTGATAACCTTCAAGTTCCTATAGGAAATGGTAATGATACATTATGTACTTACATTTCTAGCTTCCAAAAATTGTAACTACTACCTCAATTATATTTCATTAGGTGATATAGGTGAAGCACATTTACCCACCTATGGAGTACCTAACCCTCTCAAGATTCAAAGTCAAGAAATTGATTTTCTGAAAAATGTTGAAGAAGGTGAGTTCTTCAGCTCTAGTTGCATTACTACTAGTATTTGTATTTCTTATTTTTATATAATATAACTAATGCAAATTTAAATTCTAGATCATCAAGTAAATAGTATTTCAACACCACATTGGACTGATTCCTCTAGATTAAATGAACAATCATTGTACTCCATAGCATGTGAGTGGCTTCTCATGGATATTGTTTACTCTTCTTGAATGCAACTTTATATATGACATGGATTATATATGTAAATAGCTGTAGCTAAAGAAAAAGCCAAATTTGTCAAGAAAAATTCTAGAGTGGAAAAACCAGATGGTAGCAACATGTTATTTTAGTCATTTCTATTTTTTCTATATGAAATTGTGTAACGTCTAAATTAAGTTTCTATTAGGTCATAAGAATGTTTCATCAAGGTCTCAAGTTGGGAAAAGCTCCACTAAACATGTTGAACACCATGTTACAAGTGGGTTTTTCTATTGTAGAGCATTAATATTATCAACATTTGGTGATTCTTTTGCTCATTTTGACTTACTTATTTTATAACTGTTATGAATTTCCTATATATAGGTGCAACTAAAGAAAAAACTAATTTTCCAAGCCAGAACCTTCAAGTGCCTATAGGAAATGGTAACGATACATTATGTACTAACATTCCTAACTTCCAAAAAAATGTAACTAATACTTCAATTATGTTTCATTAGGTGATGCATCGACATTTAAAGTTGGCCAAGCCTCCACTATAGTTGTTGAAGATCATGTGATAGGTATTTCATGACAACACGATAATTGTATTTTTCCAAATAATCATATGTTGATATTTAATTCAAATAATATAGGGAAGAATGAACATGTGTGGGTAATGTTTATTTTGTTGCAAGTATTTATAGATATTATTATATTTGTACTTCTAAACATCAATAACTAGTTTCTAACTTTTTACTTATATATGGTAATATAGGTGATGCATCAAGGTTTGAAGTTGGACAAAGCTCCAGTAGACTTGTTCAAGATCATGTTTCAGGTAATGTCCTTGGATCATGATGATTTAGCATTAGTATTTATATCTATCTCTTTTTATCTTTTAATAGTATTCTTGTGTATTATATATGCATGTTTTCATTATAGAAAGGGAAAGATCTAATGTTGACATTGAGAGATGCTTTAGCCAACAACATGAAAATATAGAAGATATGTCATCCACAATTAGGCAATCTTGTCGTATGTGGAAGCGTAATCATCGTGCTAAGAGGTTTAAAGATATGGAGGTTGACCTTTCAGGTACAATTCATGAGAAAATCAACTTATTTTATTTTTTTATAATTTAATGTGATATTTTTTATTTATAGAATACAATGGATCTTACATAATTGAAGAAAGGAAAGGTCGTGGGTGGATAGGTTATAAGTCCATCAAACCTCCAATAGGGAAATCACATCATGATTGTTGGACACTAAAAATTGAACCTGTCGACGATGAATGTGGTATTCTAGTGAACTTTCTAGGATTGAAAGCTAGAGACACTGATAGTTTCCCATTGCACCTAAGATGGGGAAATTTGCAAAGAAATAGTTTCTATCGTGTTTGGGCAGAAGTTGAGGTATTTCTTTGTGCCTAACTTATTAGTTCTTACATTTTACTTATGTATTTCTTATATTACAATCTAACTATTCATTTTGCTAACAGAAACTATTCAAATTTAAGAGTTATGAAATGAAGTTGACTCCAAATATGTATTTTATAATGAAGTGGTGCCTAGAAAAGGTGAAAAATAATATCACCACATTTCGCCACAATTTGAAAGATTAGCTATACATGTTGCCTCCTGAGAGGCTTAAGTTTTCACCTGAAACAAGGATTAGCCAAGAACAATGGTACCATTTGCTTATGTATTGGAGTAAGGAGGAAACAAAGGTAAAATGAATATTATGATAAATTCTAAAAACATATATCAAATGTGATGATTGTATAAACATTAGTTTTTTTTTCATGTATAGTTAGTGGCAGAACAAAATACAAATAACCGTGATAAAATAAGAGCTACAGTCACATTAGGGACCAAGTCGATGCGGAGAAAACAATTTGAGTTGGTAAGCATCTTAATTAAGATATTTTTTAAAATGCTTCATATTTATGCTATTTTTATTCTATTAGATGGTACAAGGTCATGAAGCATCTGATTATCATACTTACATGATTGCACATAAATTGGAGAGTTCCCAAATGAATATACAAAGAGAATGATGGTAAGATATATTTAGATTTATATAGCACAATAGTCACTCCCTTAATTTCTCAATAAGAGACACTCACATAAAACTGTAGGAGGAGGTTGAGGCTAAAGCACATCATAGGAATGTGCAAGATAGTCATAATGCCCTTGATTTTGGACCTGTTTTGGATCATGTGCATGGGGATCAACATGGTGGCTATCAAAGGGGTTATGGCAATGGTGTGACAAGACAACTACTGAAAGAGGCCCCTATGATGGAGATAGCTCAAAAGACCTATCAAGACAATGAAAAGGAAGCTGCATTCCATGCTCGAGCATTAGAGAATTCACAACATAGGCTGGCACATATGATGGGGCAGGTTGGCATCTAAAACTAGTGGATTTATACTCATGTATTATGTATTGGCTGTAGAAATTTATATAGGTTAAAAGTTGAATCATTGTATACTATTTAATGAGAAATTTCATGCATAAATTACAGAATGGATCTATATCTTCTCATGCTCGAGGATCAAATAGTGATGATGACGGTCCAATTTCTCAAGCAGAACACTCCAACAACAATGAGCTGGGTTCTCATGCAAACCATTCCTATAACTAAGATTTGGTCAATTGATTTTTTGTCAATAGTACGTGATTTCGAGTTGCATTCTGAAAACATGCATGCTTTAATTGATTTTTTGTAGAAATCTTGATAGTATATGTAAAAGTAAACATTGAGAAATGTGACATTTTATACATGTAAGTCACAATTATTATACATGTGTATTATGAGCAAGGCATTCCAAGATACAATTGAGAAATATGAATGTTGAAATTACAAGTACCACTATCATATTTTTTTGCATATACATAATTATATATTGAGCGATTTGTGAGATTTTATCAAGGTAATATTTTATTTTATTGTAATATTTTAGTTATTTATCAAAGATATATTTCTAATATTTTAGACATGCATTAACTATAGAGAATTGGTGGTGCTTGAAGGAAATTTTGAACATCCGTTGTTATTTGTTTGATGTTTATGAATATGACACAGTTAAATTTATTGACTTGTACAATTATCTAGAAGAAACTACTAAATTGCAAAAGCCTTATAGATGAAGAT
Source organism: Alisma plantago-aquatica (assembly GCA_963693085.1). NCBI lineage: Eukaryota > Viridiplantae > Streptophyta > Magnoliopsida > Alismatales > Alismataceae > Alisma > Alisma plantago-aquatica. The sequence continues at coordinate 554,003,115 of OY856414.1, read as the reverse complement.
AGAACATGTAATGGAGGTTGCACAACTATTTAGAGGTATATGTTTAAAATGTATACAAACATATGTTCAATCCCTCTTTTAGTTGTATGCCTTCATTTCTGAGGAAAGAGTTTTCTGAATATGTATTAATTGAGGCATATTTTCTGATTGATTTTTCTCTTATTAATTTTCCAATATCACATCCGGGTACGCTACCTGCAACATGGTGGAACAAAGCCCCTCCTAAACTACATGGAGCAGCTCCTAGAACAAGCTCCTCACTAATTGGCATATTGGAGGTGTACATTGCCAGGTTTGTTTTCTTCTATATTTAATATTGTTGTATGATTATATATTTATATATGCTTATTTGGTTCCAACATAATGCCAATATGATTGAGTTAAAGTGACAGATAGGGAAAAAACAAAATACATAGATACATGAACTGCTTTTTGTATTATTTCCTGCAAATAAATTATATTGATACGTGAACTGTGACAGTATGACCTGAGCTCAAAGAGACCATAAAATTTGTTATCTTAGAGGGATATTGCATGTGACAACATACAACTCCCTACTAAACTTACATGGTAGATTCTTGAATGTCTACATGAATTGTTCGTTCATGGTAGAGACTGGGTACAATACATAATATCATTTATGTTTCTTATTGTTTTATGTATCATTATCCACCAATGATTTACGTGCTTACAACTCTACAATAAAGATGTTGGTTGTAGCTGTACTAAAATGTACAAGTTTAATCTCTAGTGTTTGATTTTTGACGTCCTTTCTATCATTTGATCCTCCTTATACTATAAGAATACCTCTTTATATGTTAATATTTAAATATATTGTAGGAAAATGAATAAAGAATTTAAATGAATGATCGTACCCATAATGTATATTGACATAGAATTTTTTTGTGTAAACAGGAATTCATATGTGTGTTGGGTCATCTATGGCTGATGGCAGCAGATTAATCAAGCAGAGCAACATTCTGGCAGCAGATTAATCAAGCAGAGCAACATTCTAAGTATAACGAGGTGCATGCTCATTGAGCCTCAAATATCGATAAAGTTTTAACTAGTAAAGATTGGATATCTGAATGAATAAAAATATCCTGAGATGTACCTCTGTTTAAATGCTTTTGTAATCTCTCATGGGGCAAGGTGAACGTCCTCCCCTTTGTACCAAGAAATTTCATCCAAGATAAATACATTAGATCATGTGTTCTTTATCATGTGAAGGTGTTTGTATTTTATTTTTATCAGCACTAGTGGGAAGATTAATTGTATCTTTCAATATAGCTTAGCTTTATTTAACGGATAACTGCATGTTCGTATTTTATTAAATGGAGCATGTTTGTGAATCCAGAAGTATTACTGTTTGCTGTTTGCTGCTGTTACTCAGCTAGGTGTCCGTCGTATGATTGTTTTTAATTTTTTATTCCACTTCAAAAGCAGTTATAACCCTTACAGCAACTCTTCGTATTTGATTCTTTTCCCACTTTTGTGCTAGGCTTACAGCACTTACACAATCATTTGAGCGACAGCTTTTTGGATAAGGTAGTTTGTGCAAGGGTTATATGATGTGTAAGAGTTTTTACTCTAGTACATTGCGTTCCTGTTAGGGTCATCAGGCTTGCTGATTGATCATTCTGTTGTAGTGACGCCCTCGACCTGCAGTCTACCACCCCGAACCTATCCTCCTCGGCCACCTTCGGTATAAACATCTGGATCCTCGCAGTCTTGCCCATGCTCTAACAATCACCGGTCTGCAACTTAGACTTGTAATCTCCACTTGCGAAAACAACAGTGCTAATGCATATGCAGATGGAAATGCTGAAGTCCTCGCCACCTCTTAATTTCAGCCTTCTAGTATATACCACCTTCCCCCCAGACTCCACCTTGTCAGACCTCCCTTAATCCCTATGGCCTCAACGTAAACCCTGAAGGAAGCGACAGGCTACAACCGTTTGTCACCTCCTTCACCCAGTCACCTGATTCCTGAAAGCCCTAGCCTCCTACTATCTTCACCATGACGACCGCCGTCAATGTATGGGCCACCATCAGGCCCCATAATTCATCCTGACCAGGAGCATCACCACCAGCGGCCGACGAACCTGATTTGTCAGCTCATCACTTCTGCTCACCACATACTCTAGACTCTGCCGCCACCAGTCTTGTGACCGATGGTGGTGCGGCAGATCTGCAGACTTACAGTTCATGAAGATCAATGATAGTTCCCCACTTCCTCGTTCCCTCCTCCTTCACTAGTGCCGCTGTCATTTCCTACATGCCACTCGATCAGAAGCCTGAGATCTTGACACAGATGCACAGCTCAAGACAGCCACTACCGCTGCCTGCCCCTTTCGATCTAGTTGGCCTACTTCCTTAATCCTTGAGTCCCGCCGCCTTGAGATCAAGGACCACCGCCACCTACCTATCATCTGGCGACCTTCTAGTCTTCATCCTTCAACACTACATCCCACCGACAAACTTAGGCCTCAACACTACTTCTCTACCTTCAGCAGCACCACCGTGAACAGAGTGCATTGCCAGCCTGAAACAACAGTGCAAAGGAGTAAAGGAGTTCCCAGCACCTCCTTAAACCAATAATAAAGGATCTCTGGTCAAGCCCAATACATGTCAGGCTCCCCACCAAAAGCAAGACATTCCGCTGTGTTTGTTAGGTGGTGAATCACGGTGATAGTGAATGATGGTGAAACAAAAATATTGTTTGTCTGCCATGGTGGGAATCACGGTGAATCCATGATGAATTTTGATCTATTTTCGTCCCCATGAAAAAACATGCTGAATCACGGTGAATCATGGTGAAAGAAGTTTCTTTCAAGACTCCACTACTTATTTAGACAAATGTGTAAAAAAGCGTTCTAATAAATATGATTCTTACTATTTTTTATAAAAAAAATCTCCCTCCCCATCACTATAATCATGTAACAAACAACATTTTTAAAAAATTTCACCATCACCATCCCTATCACCATAGACATGTTACCAAACAACACATTTTAATAATTTCTCTATCACCGTCACCGTCCCTATCACCGTCCTCATCACCATCACCATCAATTTTATCACCACGTACCAAACACAACGTCCATGAAAATAATATTGATGGTCGAAGATCAGTAGCAAACATTAAACAAGTATAATTACAAACTCTATACTACTGTTTAGTACAAGATAATCCTAATGTCTAGTCTATAAAATAAAACTAGATCACATGATTGCCCGATCCAAATTAGTTAGGATTCCATGGATAACTATGCAATATTAATAAGCTTATTGTATGTATGATGATATCACTAGTAATAACAAAAGTAAGATATGCTGAGTGGTTACATTTGGGTATAATTATCTGATCGACCTCAGTGTATTATAACATTATATATATACTTATTTATGTAGATAAAAATTTGATTACCAAACACTGTCTAATAAGGATTTATTATTAATAATAAGATAGCAATCCCACTTTCATTTTATGAATCATGATTGGAATAATAAACATTGTGCATTTTCTATATGTCAACATAAACCTTGACATGGATTAAAAATCCTACATATGTAGATGTATACTTAATGTCATTTATAAGTACAAATTTATCTAGCAAGTATATCTATTTAACTTGGTCTTTCTCACATATATAGAATCTTATTGATGAAGAGGGCAACTTGGTGGATGAGGTGGATAAAATGGCCAAGATGGTTGTTGATTTCTTTAATGGAAACTACAATTGCAGTAATATGGATGACAGTGTGAGATCCAACCTACCAAATAAAGTGACTGCTGATATGAACAGAAACCTGGTAAAAATAGCGGATGATGAGGAGATTAAAAGAGCTATTATGTCCATTGGGGCATCAAAGGCACCAGGACCGGATGGTTTTAACGTGAAATTCTTTCATACGTGCTGAGAGATTGTTGGACCTGATGTGTGTAGAGCAACCCAATGGTTCTTGGTGGGTGGGAGGATGGTAAGACAAGATAACTATGCTTTCATTAGACTAGTTCCAAAGAAATCATCGTCTACAGAGATAGCTGATTACAGACCAATTATGTGCTGCAATGTGATTTATAAAATCATTTCAAAGTTGATTGCGTCGAGATTGAAGGTTCTGCTTCCTAAGGTGATATCCACTAATCAAGCTACCTTTGTGAATGGCCGGTCCATCTCGGATAATACACTGCTGGCAAAGGAATTCCTGGTAGATTTGGTGTCAAGAATGCCACAAAGAAGTCCTGTATCAAAATGGACATATCGAAAGCTTATGATCGAATAAGATGGGATGCTATATGGAGTTCGTTGGAGGCTTTGGGGTTTTTGGAGAGATGGATTGAAGTGATCAAACAATGTGTGCAAACGATGTCATTCTCTGTCTTGATCAATGGGGTGCCTTATGGAATGTTTAGAGCAACAAATGGATTACACCAGGGTGATCCAATCTCTCCTCTATTGTTCACAATTGTTATGGAGAATCTTACACATATGAATGAGATAGCTGAGCTGGAGGGTCGTATTAAAGCTTTCAAGGTTAGAGGAGTTAAGGTCAAGACACATATGATATTCGTTGATGATGTTTTGTTCTTCATCGTTGGGCGCTACAAATACCTAAAAAATGTGAAAACCCTTATGAAGGATTTTGGAAAGTTCTCCAACTTGTACATGAACGGACTAAAATCCAATGTGTTCTTGCCCAGGTAATGTGACAGCAGAAGAGGGAGGCTGAAGGAGGAAATAGGGATTCTGGTGGGTCAGTTTCCTACCAAATACCTTGGGGTTCCGCTGTCTGGGGGGAGGGGAAGAGGTGTGGACTTCTATGAATGTGTTGATGATATGAGAAGTGTTGTGGATAAATGGTGTGGACTCAAAATCTCAATGGTTGGGTGAACGGTTCTTATTAAAGCTGTTCTGAATGCTAAAATCAATTACTGGTTTAGACAAACTGATTTGCCGGCTTTTATTCTTGATAAATTCAGAAGTATCATAGCGGGGTTTCTATGGGGTGGAGGAGTGAATGCCATAAGCTGGAAGACAGTGGCACAACCTTTGTATGTTGGTGGTATGGGTATTTTTTGCCCATATGATGTGGCGTGGGGGGTCTACTACCAGAAGAGTGGACCGGTTCCTAAACAATCTGGACTCTCTATGGAATGGTTGGATGAAAGAAAGGTACGGGGAGCTAGGAGGGGAGATGAAACAAGGGGATTCGTCAGTATGGATGAGGATGAGAAAGGTCTTCTAGGATCTGGGCACATTTTATCAAATGCAAGAGCAATAGGTTTCCAGTAGGAAACCATGGAATTTGAGGAAGCAAATACCGCATGTCTTTTGGTATGACATCTGCTGGACCAAGCCCAGATGCCTGAAATGGAGTTTTGGCACCTATAGGGCTATTACAAGAAGACTACCTACCAGAGACATAATCAACAAGTGGGGGCTGAACTATGAACAACACTGCCTTCTCTGCAATAAAGCGCTAGAATCGCATGATCATATATTTTTTGAATGTGAGTTCTCAGCTTACATTTGGAGAAGATGCTTCCTTAAATGTGGATGGGGTGGGCTCACACCGTTGGGCATGGATGAAGCTTTACAGTGGATGGTTGAAAGAACAAATTCGAAGATCAAAAATAGACTTTTGGGAGGTATTTTTGTAACGTCCCTCTTTTCCCATATATGGGGGAAATGTAATAGTAGACTACATGGTAAGATACCTAGAGATAATACTATCATTTTTTATGTAATTAGTAACAGCCTTGTGGGGTTCTTCAAAGCTAACCCGAAGAGCATGGTTGGGATGGACACCATGGCTCTTAGAATGTGGGGTCTCTTATAAAGTCTGTATAGTATATGGGGTTTTTGTTATGTCCCCTATACTTGGTTTCTAAAATAGTAATATTTTACCTTATCCAAAAAAAATGGTCTTTCTTTCAAATAAAAGATAAAAGAGAGGGGTATGTTTAAGAGGATTGATATTGGTGACAAGATATATTATGATGATATATGTACATACAATTTGTATTGCCCATATATATGACAAGAGATTTAATACATTCACATATGAATGACTCAATGACTTAAACTATAAGTTCTTACTATAAGAGCATTTGGGTAAATATACTTAATAGGAAATATATACCTAGTCCTAGTTGACCAAACTTGTTATATATGCTACAATATAAAGAAAATAGGATTACAAATTAAAATTAGAAAAATACCTATGATTACCCACAAATATGTAACCTAAACATACTAGGATTATGCTACTAATATACATAAAAACGGTGATATGGATTAAACCCTAGATATTCCAAATATAGGATTCTAATGAATAAGAATTAATTTCATCCCAAACCTTACAAATGGTTATTCCTATGATTTAAAACCCTAACTCAAGATTAAACAACCAAATACTAGGTTTAGATATATTTCCAATTCTGAATAGGTAATTGTGGGTAATGAATGTATAAAATACTTTTAGGTTGGAAAGGACGAACTATGAGTTTCATCCCTAGAAATAGGGGTGACCATGAAAACAAGGTATGTACTCCTCTCTATTTAATCTTGTGTTTAAATTGACTAGATCTTCTTAGAATGAGGCATCCTTTTGAATATTATCTTCTTTTATTTCACCATGTTGTGAATCCTTAATTTCCTGATATTGAGTCATCTAATTCCATAATGCTTGATGAATATTTTGTTACCTCGGGTCTATGACCCCACCTTCTTTATTGTTTATACTTGGAAATGTAAATGTTGAATGTGTACTGTCTTGCCACTCTATTTATGCATGTTAGATAATTTGACTAGCTAACTATCATAGACACTTATGTGTAACCATTAGGGTGTGCTACTTCTACCCTTATATATACAGAGGCATGCTAATTCTTCCTACGGGTGTGCTTTTTCGACCCAAAATATATAAATATGCCAATGAATTAATGGTGTCTTGGCCCTACTATAGTTACTTTAGTCCAATATATTTGTATGCAAATGATCATGATTTTTGTGATATGTGAATGGTTAATGGTAAGATGTGTTATCTCATTTATTTATTTATCTGCCTCATTCTTTTAAAATTCATTTTCTTGATATAACTCTTGTTGAAACTTACCTATCTTTTAATGACCCTCTTTTTTAAGGGAATATCTCTTTTATCCTTTTATCCTATTTAAATGCCCAAAATATTGTTAAATGTACATACTCAACTTTTCCTGACGCATACTCTTTTGTTTCCTATTTTTGGGTGTTCCCGCCACCCAGGTGTAGGTGCTTTATAGGACAGAGACTCAGGATGATTGTGAGCTCATTGGTGAACTTATGGAGAACTTGAGATAGCCTTATTACTCTCTACATATGGGCTTACGTGTTTATAGGTGTAAAATTTTCATTTTATGTGCCTCCCTTAGTGTGAGAAAGTTATGTACATGGATATATTCTTTGTAAATAATTATGTTTTCCACTACTTATATATCTCATGGGTCCTGTTTTTACCATTGAGTGGGCCCACTATCGGGTCCCACTCTTTATAGAATGGTATCAGATCCTAAATAGTCGGTAACTTGACTATTTCAAGTTATCCTAGTTTGTTCCTTAGTAGATAGGTGATCCTTTAGAGGTTGTTGTCATACCTAAAGCTGATTAGTGCTTACCAATTAGGGTTTCACCCTATCCAATTTGGTGGTATATATGTATCCCTTACAAATTTTGGAATAGTGAGAATACATGAGAGTGAGGGATCACTAAAGCAACGGTCATATGATCATGTTTTGTAGTCATTTTCTTTCTATATCAAGACAAAGGCATCCTTTGACATAAATCTACCCTCATCACAATAGAAAGGAAAGTGTTAGATACTATTAATGAATGAAAATAGAAGGGTATGTTGTATAATTAGAGTGTAATCTCTGACTACCATTACCATAGTTATCCCCAATCAAGGCGGACCATAGGGACATGGATCATAAACTCATTTATCAAGGATTTGGATTGAAGAAATAACAAACAATAATCAATAATTCCATTCATAAACTTGTTTGATACAAATGCTATCAGAATTATCCTCTAAGGAGCTTACATAATTTTCCAAGTAAAAGAGAAACCATAAGAAGATAAAGTACTACATGATTAGAACATTATTAAGACAAGAAAGGAGATATCATGAAGTAGTATCTAAGTAGTCCTCCTTATGACTATTACTTTTTGATATTTAATGCATTCATTTAAATCTCCATATCTTTGATATTTATATAAGTAATCTTCCTAAGATGCTGACAAACAAAACACTTTGTTGGTATATGATTATACTATGGATGTGGGTGCATCAAAAAGTGTGCATATACGGATATCAACATATATTACACATCAATCAAATAACTGCACATATGAACTTGCATATTTATTTCATATTCTAACCCATGATTATCATGCCACCTTAGGTATATTGATTTCTCTATCCATCATTGAACTTAATGAACTACCCCTTGGTATGTCTAACACTAATATCTTAAGTTTCCATTATATGATACACATATACATAATATTTGAAGTGGAATGAAATAAAAATAAAAATATTTAATCATAGAATCAAAAATTTGAGAACATACATGACTATTCAATAGTAAATATGATCAACTATTCATAAATTAACCACATACATTTTCAATGAAGAAGCCATACAATATTATTCCATGCACTTCAAGTTGTATGTAATCCAAATATATAGATGTATTGCAAGCAACCAATCAATCTAAAAGTATGGATAATGACAAGGTGTTACCATGCATTTGTATGCTTTAAATCAAGGCCTTTAGGTTTAGATCCTATGTTTCATGGTTTATGGTGATATTAGGATTAGGTTTCAAAACAATATTTCTCATATATAAGTTCTAGTGACTTAGAAACCTAAATATTCATCATTAACATCCTAATCTTACTAAGATCTCATTATTACATTACAATTCACAATATTAGATTATATCACATAACATCTTATTCATCAACTTTAGGGTTTGCATGTATCACTATGTCATATTCATGTACTAAAACACACCTTTTGAACTATGAACATAATTAGGCATCAAAACTATATTATTTGGATTCTACATATTTTTCTGATGAATTTGGTGTAGGTTGATTATAATCATAGCTACAAATTAGTTTCTATATTTATTACAAAAGAAACATAATTGATCAAATTAGTAATTTCCACGTTAGCAATTAGAAAAGTATCACTAAAGGACATGGGGCTAGGTCTGAGGCAATTGGAAAATTTGAGGCTCTAAACCTTAGAATGGGCTGACTTTTGTGATAGGGGAGATGACCCTATTGCCCTTACATAGTGATCGGGACCGATCACATTGGCTGAGGTAGTGGCATAAAATCATAAAGGAGATTGCTAATACCCTTCCCTTCCATTTCTTGTAAGGAGAAACACATCACAATCAACTTGGTTGTTGAGTCTAGGTTCCCATCATTGACCCCATGGGTGATGGTATGTGTAGCTTTGGCTGACTTCAACAAAGTCAATGGTGTTCTTAGCATGCCTAAGGGTGACCGTAGGGTGCCAACCAGATCCAAGGCTACAAGGTTAGACACATGTTGAGGTGGAGGGAATTACCTCAATCCCTGGATATTTGAGGATCTAACTAAGTAATTGGATGCTTAGGGAAACTTCTATGCCATTAATACTGGTCTGTGTAGGCTGGAGGCTGGAACTCCATCAAGGAGATCCAAGTAGTAGGTTCTAGAGAGAAGTGGAATCCCTTGGGGATTTCTTACTCCCTTCTAAGGGTTGGGATCTCTAGACAACGTCCTTGTGTTGCTCTAGACCAAATGAATTTTCTTGAGATGTCTCAAGTCCATGAAACAATGTCTAGGTCATTTTCGGTGGTAATGGAGCTTGATGGAGAGTCTCAAGATGGATTTCTTGAAAGAAATTGAGAGTGGGGTCAAGCTCTGGGAGTCATACAAAATTCCATGATCCCTTATATAGGTAAGGGATTTGGTGAAGCCACACCTAATATTGGCCCTAAGCCCTAGTTTATTAATATATTGGGCATTATCTCATTTTGATGAGGTAATGGACATGGTGGGGATTATTGAGCACAACTCAAACTCTTCAAGTCAATGGAGTGGATTGTGGGGCAAGCCATAGTATAGAGAGGGAGAGAGAAGTCGAAGATTGAGGAGACTCTTGTTCTACATGGAGGTTTATAGTCCAGGTAAGGAGGAGAGCTCAATGACATCTATTTCACACACAAGAGTCCACATCCAACTGGACTCTCCCTTTAAGGGGTTTTCTATATTCTTTTTTATTTTATTTTATCTAAAGAACTAATTATCTAGGACACCTTAGTGCTCCAATTAATCTCAAATTTTATTATAATATACATATTACTATTATCCTTCATTTGGAAAAGTACCAAGCCTTAAATAATCTATCAGTTAGCAGAAGCTTGGATTCCAAACAAAACTTAGATAATTATTTAGTTATTAATTGGGTCACAAGATAACTTGGAATGTTATGGAACATTTCTATATTATCATAATTTCTTTATAATTCGACAAAAATTACCATTGGTATATAACATGAGCATGAAGTATTGAATTTTGATTTTGTATCATAAGGACCTATTTGTAAGCCCAAAAGTGGTTTACTTGGGCTTATCTTAGATCCTAGGGCATGTGGCTTGAACCTATGCTTTCTAATTGATCGAAAAGCTTCACCATGTTATTATTTGCAGAAATAGGGTTTTGACTTACCATTAGTACCTAATAAAAGAATATGTGTAAATTAAGCTCAATATTACCTTATTTATTTGGATTAAAGACTCAATATAAGTCCAGAGATTAAAATCATCAAGTAAAGGCATATTATCTTAGTAATTATCCACTTTTATTTTCACATCATATTCTTGAATATAATTTAAAACTTTTAAATTTTGAGGTCAAGGTGAGTGGAAATTATGCTATCCTCATGGATCAGGGCTAGCAACATACCTTGGACAAGTTTTAGCTAGATTATTGTTAATAACTTTCATGGATGTGAAAATTATCTATACATTGAGGTTTAAATCCGGATTTATTCAAAGAATAGTTCACATCCTCATTCATTTCATTATATCCTCACTTGGAGATTATATTTTTCATTGTGTGATTAAATTTTCACTAGGTCTCAGACATACTAATCATCATACAACTATATTTGTTAGATGGTGAGATAACACCTCCACACCCTGATTATAGTATTAGTTCTAACTTGGGATATCCATAACATTTATGTGTCACAGGTGGCTACCCAATTTCTCAAACTCACACTAAGATGAAATAAACATTTGGTTGTAATCCAAATACAAAGATCATCTTAGTTCGTGTGCAAAGAAAAAGTGTCATCCTAAAAAATGACCCTACTCCATGGATGCATTTAACTCCATGAGTTTTTTTTAAAATTTAATGAACCCAAGGGTAAATTACTTTCCATAGAGTTCTTGAGTTTGTTCACATCCTCCCTTAAGATTTTATTTCATCCACCTTATGAGTGATCTCCTCTTAACCCCATGGGCCTTATGTACTTATGGAGTGCCTTTCCCTTGATCCCTTGGGTCAGTTGTATAAATGAAGTGGCCAATATCCTAAACCCATGGGCCTTATTTACTCATCGATGACATTCTCTTGGCCCACACACCTTATGTAATCTAGTATCATCAACTTATGGCCCCTTGGATCTCATGTACCATTAATAATCCCTACTTGGTCCTATGGTTGACTTAGTGATCTACTCTTCCTAGGGTTAACTGATATGTTGTTACTTTGTTTTTTCTTTATCATTACTTGCACCTTGTTTCAGGATAAGGGTCTCCGATATCATATTTAAATGTCCCTGAATCATCTTGAATAAGGAGGCTCTATGACTTGAATGCATGCCATAAAACTAATTTTAATGTTTTTTGACTTGTCAATTACATCTTTATCTTTGAGTTTTCACCAACCAAGGTCTTCACATTTATATATGTTGACATCATCTCCCAATCATTAAGGCAAACTTATTTTTACTATGTATTAGTAAGCTCTTGCATGGCTTGTATCCTCAACAACCAAATCCTTCAAGCTTTAGGTCCTTTTAAGACATCGAAAGTCACCTTGATTTTTAAAACCCACAATCGAGGTTGGTTGCCTCGTCTCTTAGCACCATGTCTGAGCACCATCCCCTAAAAGTGACGAACCCCTTCCCTAATTTGATAAATCTGGGCTCTGATACTAATTGTGATGAACCCCTTCCCTAGTTATTCCCCATTGAAGAAAAACCACAGGGAAAATGTTATCATCCCATTTTTTCAGGATATGGATTTAAGTAATAACAAATAATAATAAATATTTCCATCCATAAACTTGTTTTTTTTACAAGGGATCTTGGATTATCCTCAGAGGAGTTTACATAATTTTCCTAGTAGAAGAGAATTCACAAGAAGAGACGCACTGCGTGATAAGAAACATTATTACTATACAGAAATTTGATGGCTCGCACAGTAAGAATGAATAGTGCATTCAAAGAGACGACGGCGGCGTGGCACCTTTACCTGGGATATAAGGGCCAGATCTAGAGGGGGGAAATAGGAGATCTAATGGATCTAGACAAGGAGTCTGTTGACAGTCTATTGATACCTAGAAGTTGGAATAAAGTTCTCCCAAGTACCAAAGGATGGAGAGCACCTCTGACAAACAAATGTTACATCGAAGAATGGCAGACTCATCTACCCTAGATCTGAAGCAGCAAAGAATGCAACTCGATGGAAGTATTACATCATGAGATATGCCATTGAATTAAAATCTCATATGCCCACACTTGAAACTACCTATATTGGCCCTGGAACCCAAAGTACTAGATCAAAATCATTAACAGAGGTAATGATCTATTGTTACTCAGATTCTCCAATACCCATGATAGGAAGTTTGGCATTGATGAAGGTCCATTTTTTGGGAATAAGCCAAAGATCTGATGAAATGGAAGATTGGTAATACACTAATGAAAAGGAAGTTAGAGGATGTTCCAATCTGGGTCAATATCTACTCCCTACCACTGGAACTCTAGGATAAGAGGATGTTGGAGAGACAACATCTTTTTTGGGCACTCCTTTCAAAGTGGACGAGCAGACCAAGAATTGTACAAGAGCTGACTTTGCTAGAATTCAAGTTATTTTAGAGTTTGTCTTTGTACCATAATTTCCTCGATATTGAGTGTGATGAAGGACACCTGCATAAAGTTCATTTTGAATATGAATGGAAGCCAGCTATCTGCAAGTGATGCGGTCTGTTTGGGCATGAAGAAAACTTTTGTTGCAAATTAGTTTGATACGGAAGTTGATCAAGCTAATGAAGTATCCAAAGATAACAATGGGGATGAAGATGTTATATTCATAGGAAAAGAGATCAATTCTGATATCGAGGATCAACCAAGGTCTATCCCCTCAACACTTATACAAGTGTTCGATGAAAATACCTAAGAAGAACTGAGAAAACATGGGACAAGATGGGTTCACTACTATTCTTCAAAGAGATAGAATTAGATCCCCTCAAGTATTTTAACCAATAGTACACAAACTTCTCAAAGAGTCATTAGATATCTATTTTCTTTGATGACTAATAGATTCAACAATTTGGAGGTTTTTAATGAGAGTAATGAAGCTAAATTTTTCATCCCAACGGCTCAGGTTTACAAATCATAGCCAACTTGAAGTTATCCTCTTGTAACATGAGAGGCCTCAACAACATGGTTAGAGGTGTCCCAGAGGAGCTTAATAGAATCTCTAGTCACATTATTGTTCTCAATGACACTAAAATTAGGTAAAAGAAAATGAAGGATTCCTAAATCATCATTTCTAAGGTTGTAATTACATCTCTAATCATGACCCCCATGTTTTGGGGGGGTTTATTATTCTCTGAAGGCATGAAGATTGTGACATTGTCAAGATTGAAGGAAGTAATCAATGCATTACTCCAAAATTCTAATAGGCAACGATACACTATTGATGACAGATGTGTATGGGCATAACCCAAATTAGGACCAAAGTATACTATGTTATTCTATTGAATACTTCTCCTATGAAATTAATGATGAATGTTGGTTCATCTTAGGAGACTTTAATGTAGTTAGAAATAATTGTGAAAGATTGAGCAAAAACACTCCTACTATTAGATATATGGAGAATTTCAATGCATGTGTCTTAAATTGTGGTATTTTTGAGCTAGATATGAAGGGTCTCATGTTCACTTGGGACAATCATCAAGCTAACAATCTGTTCCAAACTAATCAGGTCTTCTATAATTTAATTTCCTCAATATGTCCTTGAATTCTCCCATGAAATTATTTCCAAACTGACTAGTGATCACAAAGTCCTCACCTTAAATATTGGTAACCAAAGAATTGTAAGAGCCCCCTTTCGATTTATAAACTCTTAGGTTCACCAAGATAAGTACCAAGACATTATCAAATACACTTGGAAGATGGATATCAATGATTTTGCTATGTTCCAAGTCTACTTGAAGCTTTCCATTACAAAGAAGAACTTGCAAGATTGGAACCAAAACAAGGTTGGTAATCTTAGTGATAATGCCAAAAGTGATAAAGAAAAATCAAGGAGATGCCAGGAGGAAGCTGACTTAAATCCAACAGATAGTGATCTTTAAGGCAGAACTAGGTCTGTGAGGAAAGAGTTAGCTATAGCTTCTAATAATGAGGAGATATTACTCAGACAAAAATATAGAGTGATGTTGTTTAAGGAAGGAGATTACAACATGAAATTCTTTTATTCACCTTTGTGAAAGCAAGAAGACAGAGAAATTGTGTTCAAGCTTTGAACATTGATGGCAACATTGTAATCTTGATGGTATCAAAATTCATGTTCTGTACTTTTATTCAAAACTTTTTAATTCTCCAACTCAAGCTTATGGCAACTTCAATCATCCTTGTTGTGGAAGTAAATTGAACTTTGGTCAAAGAACTTCCCTCATCTTGAGAGTGACCTAAGAAGAGATTGACTCCATAGTTAATTCCCTAAATGTCAATAAGGCCCCTGGGCATGGTGGCTTCAATGGGATGTTTATTAAGAATTCCTAGAATATTATTGGTCTTGATGTTAGCAAAGTTGTGCATGATTTATGTAGAAATGGTAAGATCTTAAAATAAGTTAATCAAGTGTTTATTACCTTGATACCTAAAGGGATCAATTCAAATGAGCTCAAAAATTGGAGGACGGTAACTCTATGTAACACTATCTATTAGATAATATGTAAAACCCTTGATAATAGGCTCTAAGAAGTTCATCCTTCTCTTATTGATCCTACTTTTATCAAAGGCAACAACATCAAGGATGAAATAATGTTATTTAATGAAATTATTCATGAATTCTCAAATAAGAGCACATGAAGTAAAATGTGCATCAGTGTTGACTTAACTAAAGCGTATGATCCAGTCAAATGATTTTTTTTCACTATTTAGAACAACATGAACTTCCCTACTATCTGGATCAAGTGGATCTTTGAATGTTTTGAGAACACTTTGTACCAAGTTCTTCTTAATGGTGAACCTACTAAATCATTCTATCCTTCAAATGACATTTGCCAAGGGGACCCCATAGCCCCATATTTATTTGTTATAGCTATGAATGGTCTCTCAGAGATGATTAAAAGAACAGTGTTTGAGAAGAAGATTGTTCCTAAAAAGATTCATCTGATCTTTGCATGTCTCGCCTCATTTTTGCCAATGACTTAATGTTTTTTTTGTGATACTAATTGAGATAATGCTAAACATGTCCTGAAGCTATTCAATGACTTCAGAAATCGGTCGGGCTTAAGTTGAATCTTCACAAAAATGAGATTATCTACAATAGAAGTGCCAACATGATGATATCCATGATATTGTGAAATTCCCAAAATGTAAACTCCCTCTCAAATATTTGGGAGTTCGTCTTTTTATTGGCGAGATCAACAAGGATCATTGTTTCCCTATCCTAGATCACATGAAGAAAAGGTTATACGGTTGGAAGACAAGGACCCTTTCCATTGTAGAAAGACTTGAACTTATCAACTCTACCCTCTCTGCTATTCATATCCATTGGACACATTCTTTCCCTTTTCCAAGTTTGATCATATAGAGTATTGAGAAGACTTGTAAGGACTTTCTCTAGGGCAGGACTGATGAGAGCAGGTTACTAGACCCAAAAAAGGAGGCATGGAAATTAAAAAAGTGAAGGATGTTGTTGATATATGCCTTATCCTGAACGCTTGGAATGTATTAAGAAAAAAAGATGCCTTATGGGTCAAATGAGTGAATGAAAAGTATTTAAATAAGACTTCCTTCTTGTCTGTCATCCAATACCCTAGTATGTCCTAGTTACTTTTAAATCTTTTGAGATAGAGAGGTACAATACGATGATTCACCCAGTTCTACATTGAAGATAGAAAAAAGAAAATTTTTGGTAAGACCCTTGGGTTCACGTCACTCATTTTCTTATGAATATCATTGGCAAGGAGGCCACCTTCAAATATGGCTCTCACACTGACTGCTGGGATGATCACCTTATCTTAGATGATCATTGGGTTTGCTCTAATAAAAGAAATAATTAGCATCTAGATAGACTCTTACATAAAATTCCTTGTCCCGCTAATGATTAAGACTATATATTGTATAAGTAACACATAGCCCCCATGTTGAATGCCTTTTGGAACTATGTTACAAGTTTCAACAATATAGATGAGAAGGCTGCTTGGATCTGGAAAGGGCCTATCCCCAAGAGATGTTGATTTTGCTTGTAGCAAGCAATGCTAAATAAAGTTACCACAAGTGAATACACAATGAGAAGAGACTTTCAAATGGTCTCTATTTGATTTATTTGAAGGAATTCTTACAAGGTTACTGAACACTTACTCTTGGATTGTAACTATGTTCTTGACATTTTAAAGTTGGCGAATGAAGATTCTAGTACTTTTATTTCATCTAAAAGTTGGGATGACCTGATCAATATCAAAAATCTAAAGGAGAAGATTCTTATCATGCTCATCCACCACAATGCCTGGTCTAAAAGGAACTATCGTTCCCATGAGAATAGAAGAATTTTTGCCAAGAAGTAATGGAGTTTCATTAACTATGATTTTTATGGTTTGATGTAAGATGCATTATCGTTCTTGTTTGATGCTTCCTTGTTTATGAGATGATGATATTTGAACTGTATTAAGGCTTTTCTTTTCCTATTTTTTCTAGTGTCTTGTTGATTTTGGTTCTAGTTGCTTTGATGAAGTGTTTTTGTTGTCAACTGCCAAAGGAGCTATAATCTACTGAAGGGGTTGATATTCTAATTTCTGATTTGCATTTTTTTCATGCTTACCTTTATGGGACTTGTTTATGATCCCTTTCTTCCTTTCTCCTGAGCTATACTTGCATATATAGATCCCTTATTCCCTCCTATACTCTCTCCTCATTTGCAAAGACACTTTTCAAAAATAAAAAAAGCAATAAGAGTTTTCAAGATAAAAAAAAATATTACTATAAGGGAGGAGATATGATGAATTACTGTCTAAATAATCCTCCTTATGACTTATTCTTCATAATATTCAAAAAAATTATTTGAATAATCACTTCTTCAATATATATATATATATATATATATATATATATATATATATATATATATATATATATATATATTAGTTAACTACCTAAAATGCTGACAAACAAAATAAGTGGTCAATATATTACTATAATATGTGCATGGGTGCATGAATAGGTGTGCAAATATGGGTACCAACATATACGACACATCAATAAAATAATTACACATATGAACATGCATTTTTATTTCATACTCTAACCCAAGCTTATCATGCCACCTCATGTGTATTCATTTCTCTATTCATCTTTGGACTTATATGATCTACCCCTTAATAGGTATGACACTGGGTTCATAAAATCTTAGGTTTCCTTGATATGATACACATACACATTATATTTGAAATGGAATGAGATAAGAAACCAAGACGTATGATCACAAAATCATACATTTAGAAAACACATGGGAATCATTTAACAGTTTATATGATTGAGTATGCATAAAGTAACCACATACATTATCAATGAAGAAACCATACAATTTATTCCATGCACTTCAAGTGGTATGTATTTGAACAATCAAGATGTATTCAAGAAATCAATCAATTTGAAATTATGAATAATACTAAGGTGTCACCATGTTATTGAATTAAATATAAAGCTTCAAAATTTTGAGGTCTTCAAAAAGCTTAGCTGGTGAAACCCAATCCAAGTTTCCACTTATCATAACTTAATTACGTCTCTTTATATTCATAACAATGACTTTCTTCCTTGTTAATTACTTCTTTATTTTTGGTATGCTCAATCTAAAATTTTGTTTTGACTTAGCTAAGATAACACATTTGGTTTCTTACGTAATTCCCACCCTTAACCCTGTGTTCGACACCCGTTTACTATACCAGACCATGTATCTTGTTGTGGACAATTCTTTGAGTCAGGTATAAATGTAAAGTCCAATCCATTTAGGTTGGGAAATCATGCTTGCATTTTTGGTTGACATTTTGAGCCAATCACTTACTCAAACATAAAACTAATTCTTGATTTATATTATTTAATTATGTTGGAAATTAGTGCTAAAACTTTTATTGAACTTGATTTGGGTACCTTTGTTTCATCAGAAAAGGGGGGATAGTGAGAATGTTTTATTTTTTATATTTTCATTTAGGAATTGTGGAGGAGAGAGGATGCTTTGCTAGATTAATTTTCCATTCAACGTCAACATGATTTATCCCTTTTTGACCTATCAATAAATCACAGATTATAGGATGCATTAATTTGTATACAAATCAACTTGTATCTATATATTGGTGATTAATTTTACTTATAATAAATCATAATGAATGAACTATTCATATGGTGTTTTAAAGTATTCAATGATAGAAGAGAAGGTGGTTTCTTAAAGTGGTTTTCTTATTAACTCATTAGTGTTAATGATTCTAGATTTTATCTTTCTTTATATTTATCTAGTAAGGAATGAAGGATAGGAACAAGAGCTTATGGTGTCAATTTTATTTATTTTTGGTTTTTATTTCATTTACAAAAGAAAATATGTCATTAAGGTAAATCTATTTTCATTGAGACCATACATTGGTTTTATTTGGTCATGATTATATTAAAGGTTCAGAATCATATTACTTGTAGAATTATTGACTCCACATGTTTTACAATTCTAAACATATTATTGGAAAATTATCCTTGAATTTTTCATGTTACTTCATACCTAAGGGCTTTCCATAGTTATAGAGTATATACTCTTCATGCAAACTTCTAGCACCTTATATTATAAAGGCTCATAGTTCTTCACTTAGAATGAAACACATCAGTCACACCAAAGTGAGATTACTCAAAACAAAGTGCAGACTTATCAACTAACCATCACATTACCACAAAATTGAGTAAATTAAAACCAATATCATATAACCCTTATGTGTGGAACATATTACATAAAAGACCCACAAAGCATGCCATATGTATCACACATCATACCATAAAGGTATACACTTTATTGTACAGTGGCCATCCTGCCACAAACTTGATACAAGAAATAACCTATTCACATATATATACAAGCCATACATGTACAACCATGGCATACTGCCAAGAACCTCATATCGACGTATAACCTCTACAAAACACCCCCAAGTACCTGAGAGTACATGGAAGCCTCATAGGACTCTACTACAAAACACTAGTAGCATATCCAACCTTCAACAACTACTTCTCTCCTTGGTGCTCTTCCTCATCCGAGCGATCTCTACCATGTCATGCAAGATCACCTAAAATATGTGGAAACCCACAAGGTGAGACCAACGTCCCATAGGGAGATATAACTCTTTGCCAACAACTATTGTAAACACAGATAGATGCATAGCAGTAAAGTAACATCATTACAGGATGAGTAGATTCAACTAAATAAGTAAAACTGATAAAACAGATTAAGCAGGTTAAGCAGCGACAATTGATCAAATAGAACATCATATATTTTTAGAAGGAATATGAAGAACATGTATATCCATTACTAACTAAACAATATAAGAAACAAAGCAAGGCATCATCCAAGATGACTCATATTTGGCCCTAAGTAGATATACTACAAGACTGTGTTACATATTTTATTATGCCCTCATGATTTGAGTCGTACCACCCAAACCCAACAGACCACTGCTAAGTCAAAATTAGTGCCATACAAGATCTACGAAAGAGAAAGAATCCACAATCTTTCCTCCACCTCCTGGTCGGTAGGAGAGACACTGCAAAGACATAACAGACAACTTCCACCAGCGACATATAGTCAAGCTAAAAATACCTAGCCCATCTTTGTACAAGTCACAACACTAGACACCAGGTGTGGAACCTTGCCATTGAGGTACAACTATAGTTTTCCTCCAAAATCACATCCCATAATATAATCACCGAGATACAACTGTAGTCATTCTCAAAACACTTGGGATTTGGATGACAAGGATATTCTCCAAGCACCCTGCATACTCGATAATATGCGCTCTGAGTTTCTCAGAGGAAGAATCGTTTAACCACCCAACAAATTCTGACACTGGAATGGATCTATGGCATAGGGAAACTACATGATTAGGGTCTCACTTGATTCATTATTTCCAATTGGATATCTTTTAATGCATCAATCAAGTTACAACATACAAACCCTGAACAAATTCTACAAAGATAAGGGTGGATTACAACTCTAGAAGATATAAAACGTAATAGGTGTAAAGCCTATCACATCACCACCTCATATTGTCTCACTACCATTAACAAGGTTGTCACCATCATTACATCACCATGAGATAATAATCCCTAAACACATCACCAGAGGATATCACCTCCAATTAGGCATTAAGCCATCACTAAGGTCATCAAACCATTCTCATGGTTCCTACAGGAGAGCATTATCATTATTATCTCCATGCCTCATCAAGGCTCATAATCACCACTTATGTGTCACACAAAATACACTACATCAATCACTAGCCATGATGCTCATTCAACTTGCAAGTTAGGTTACCACAAATAGGAGAGAGAAAATACTTCAATACATGCTAATCACTCCAACAAGTATACATCAAGCACTGTGTACTCAGAATTAGGGTTAGGATTTCTCATCACCCGATTAGGGTTTTCATAATAACACCTACCATCATTCCCTATGGATTACCAATTACCACATTCTTAGAACTCATTAGGTTAAGCTTCATTATTAACCAAACAAAAATATATCGACCAAATTGGGTACATCATCATATGTAGCAACCATCACCATGTAGCAAGCATATGAGCTACATTGTATCTAGAGACCACTAGGCATCAAATGACCTAGCTACCACTAGGGTTAGGGCTACCCATAGAGATCAACAAAACACCCACACACACATGTGTAGCGACCAACAAAACACCCCCACACACATGTTTAGTGACCAACACATGTAACGATCAACAAGAAGTTAATCCATATGTAGCAACCACTAAGAAACTCATACGTAGCGACCACAAGGAAGAACAACTCACTTCAACTAGCATGAAGGTGCCCCATATGTAGCGACTGCAACACATGTATCAAGCATAGCGTCCAACATACATAATGGTCGTAACAAGGACTCAAGCATAGCGACCACACAACACATGCATACCCAACATAGTGACCATCATGACATGTAATGACCCAAAACAAGTGGTTAGCACCAAGAAACTGAAGAGTCACCCAAAGAAAACCTCACAGAGAAGATGATCAACAAAGCCCTAAAACAAGTGTCACAAGGATCACATAGGAAAATCATGATATGAGGAAGAAAACCAAGCATGAATCGCAAGAAAACAAGAACCAAAACCTTCATATTCCACATGATAGCCAAACAATATCATGTTGAAAAAAATGAACGTTCTAAAGGTTACATGTAAGAATCAACAACTACATTATCTATTCATTCTCAGGTACAAAGGATTAGGGTTTATGCAAAAGAGCAATATATGAAAAGATCACCACATAATCTTAAACCCTAAGTCAAGATATCATCATCAAGAATCTTAAATTCACATTTAAAGGATAAGATACCATGCATGCAAGATTATGTGTAATAATAGAAGAAGGGAAAGTTATATAACCCACCTTGATATGAAGGTCAACTCCAAAAGCAAAGAAGCTCTAAGAGAGAGAAGAAATGCCAAGCTTGGATCAACTCCACAGATAAGAAAGATCACCTCAAGAGAAGAACAACAAACAAAGGTAAAAGAAGGCTTAAAAGAGAGAGAGAGTACAAACCCTTAGCTGAAAAAGAAAGGGGAAAGAGGAGATCTTCATCTCACTCAGGTACTACCATGGAAGAACCATGGATTCAACCTCTATTGGACAAAAGTTCCTTAAGAAAACCACCATGGAGAACCATGGTCTAGCCAAGAGAAGAAAGAGAGGGTAGGGTTCAATAAAAATGCGATCAAGAAAGATAAACCACTTACCATGATCAAGAATCACAACAAGGGAGATGATCAAACCCTAGATCACCACATGCACATGTTCAGCCTTCTTCTTCAAGCTTAAGAACCTCCACTTGTACCACCAAGCTCAAGGGCCAAATATAAGAAAGAACGGAGAAAGAAGAGAAAGACAAAGAGGTTACTTGCATGAAAAAGTAGGGGTATTAGTACCCAAGGGTAGGAGAGAGGTGAGGCATATGAGGTGTCAAGATATTAGATACTCTAAGGACACTTGTCCCTAAAAAACCACGGCCATGCAAGCACTTAAGATATACATGCAAGATAGGTCATTAAAACCTAGGTAGTGTAGAATCCATTTAGATCCTCACCACCCATGGGTCGAAACAAAACCACCATGGCAACAACATGGTAGAGACCACTACACTATGTTGACCAAAAGCAAATGATAGCAACACATCAACACAAAGCAAAGCATTTCAACCAAGGTCAAGAACAAGGCATATGGGTCTCTACAAAACACATCCAAGAAGCATTTTGGTTGCTACAACCACAAAACACATTGCGCACTACCAAGGATCAACATCAACATGGTCGATACCACCATCAACACACGCATCCATGCAAACCATGCAGACCCTAGCATCAACACATGATGCCACCTCATCAACTAAGGTCCAACAAGGTGCCCCTATGCACCATTCTCTCTCTCGTGATGCTAAAACCTAGGAGGAACAACAAACATGTGAAAAATTGCAAGATAAAACCTCAACATGGGTAAATCACAACTTTGTCCAAAGCAAACACACATATAGCATAACTAGCTCAAGCATCAACAAAACTGGACCAAACTGAAAACATAAACATGACACATGTTATTAGGGCATATCAAGAGATTAGATTAAGATTTAAGAATATTATTAAGCAAGATAAAGCTCTAAGCCAGGTCAAGGGTCTTACATAGAAGGTATAAGCTACACGATATTTCAATCAAACCTTGAGCTACAAATATTCATAAAGCATATCATAAACATGTTTATATAACATGTAATAGGGTTATGGTTTAATTGAAATTAGGTTTTACTCTCTTTATTTCATCCATTCATTTCATAACATAAAAAAAGATCCTAATTGGCCTCTCTAGTATTTGTGTTGGATTTGGGTTTGGTCTCACACCATTTCTTGAAGAAATCCTAGGAAATTCATCTTCAAATTATCCTCACCCCTACAACAGTAACAGACTCCTAGGTCTAGCATGCATGGCCCCCTATGATATTTTCCAAACTTGGAGCAAGGTGTCCTACCACACAGTTCTTCTAGGGACTTCCTCTTCCTATGGTCATGATGGATGGAAGAGAAGTGGTAAGGATGGTAATTTACACCAGGGTTGCTTCTCTAAGGGACTTCTTTCTTTGTCAATTATCTAGGGTGATCCTCTAGCTTGAAGGCAATATTAAGCGCAACTTGCATGGTTGTGATGACTCTTCCCAAAAAAGTGAAGCTCAAATTGTATATCTAATCATAGATGGACTTTTTGGTTGTACTTGGTTCTGTGAACTCTTGACCATACTTCTATAGAACTCGTATTCTCATTGCATATTGGACTAACATGACACCGATCTACATGAGAGTAAAATTTTCTCTAATTTGGAAATCTTTGTTCTTTATAATCATTACAATCATTTCCTTAAAAATGAATTAATTACTAAAGATTTCCATGAATTGAGGCCAAGTCAAGGCCAAGTGCTTTACGCCCCCATCAAATTTATTTTACATCATCACACATCCCATGACATTCTTTGATGCATTACAGAAGATGATATAACCTTTCCCTTACTCAGGGAACACTAACACTAGTGCACTAGTTAGCTTCTCCTTCAAAAGCTTCAAAGAACGCTGACACTTGTCATCCCAAACAAATGAAACACCTTTCCTCATCAACTTCGTTAGGGGTAACTCCACAACACTGAAATTCTTGATAGACCTTCAATAGTATCCTGTCAGACCTAGGAAACTGCAAACCTCCATTGGTATCTTAGGCTGCTCGCATTCGAGCACTGACCTTCTTGGGATCCACACGAACACCTTCAGTCGATATCACATGCCCATAAAAGATACCTCTTTCATCCAAAACTCAAACATGTTGAACTTGGCATACAACTTGTGTTGTCTCAATGCCTACCCTAGATGTTGTTCATGCTACTGGCTGTTTTGGGAGTATATCAGGATATTGTCAATGAACACAACCACAAATTAATCAAGATAAGGTCAGAACACCCTATTCATCAGATCCATGAACGTTGATGGTGCATTGGTTAGCCCAAACGATACAACCACAAACTCATAGTGACCATACTGAGTCCTAAAGGCTGACTTCGGTATGTCATCCACCTTGATCCATAATTGATGGTATTATGACCTCAAATCTATCTTACAGAAGTGTAGCATCCCTCAATTGAACAAACAGATCATCCATCTATGGCAAAGGGTACTTGTTCTTGATCGTCACCTTGTTCAACTGCCAATAATTGATACATAACCTCATGGAACCATACTTCTTCTTGAAAACAACATAGGAGAACCACGTGGGGAAGTGCTCGATCTGATAAAACCCTTCTCTAGAAAATCCTGCAACTACTTTTTCAACTCTTGCATCTCACTTGGTGCCATCCTGTATGGTGTATGTGCTATCGGTGGTGTACTAGGAACTAGATTGATCTCAAAATCAATCTCTCTAAGAGGGGTAACTCTGGGAAACTCATCAGGAAACACATCCTCAAACTCACAAAAAATTGGCACCTCTTTGATAGTAGGACTCCTCACATTGGTATCCACCACATGTGCCAAAAAAGCCTCACAGCCTTGCTTCATCAGCCTATCTATTGTCATCACTGACACCAAACATGCTGGGAGAATCTTCCTATCCCCTTGGAAGACCCGCAAAACATCCCTATCACAGAATGTAGCCACCTTGGAATTACTGTACAAGACCACCTTGTACTTCTCCAAGATATCCATTCTAAGGATCACACCGAATATGTGCATGCCAAGTGATATAAGATCCATGTGAATGTTGCATCCTGAGAAAGAAAGAACACAGGATGGACACACTTCCCGCAACTCGACAGAACCAACCAAACATGTTTCTAAGAAAAGACTATCACATATATGACTAATAGGAAAACAACAGCCATCTATCACCTCTCTAGTAATAAAAGAGTGTGTCACATCTGGGTCAACTGAAACATATATAAAGGAAGATGCACTCAAATCAGAATGAAATAACTCCATCTGACCTATCATGACCCGCATATTGACCACTCCCTCCAAATGACTCATGGCATAGAATCGAGTCATCACCTATTGCCTCCCCCATCCTATGCTAGGCTACCCAGATGAACCAGTATGTGACACCTAACCATGTCCTCTGTCACTGCCACTATTAAACTGTTGCTTCTTGGAACCCTACTGACTCTGTCTTTGTTGTTGTGTCACCTCCTCATCTTTCATTGGGCAAAACAATCTCATATTCTCGGTCTTCCCACACTTGAAGCAAGTCTTATCTTCATACCATGGCCTAGGCAGCCCTATCACCAAAAGTTAAATTGTATTGCGAGCTCCTACCAATGGAAAAGTGTGGCCTCTGCCTTGCTTGGTGACCATTGTGATGGCACTCCAGACCTTTGATGTGATTGAGGTGACAAAAACCAAGGCTTCTTAAAGCCTCCAGAAGATTGCACTTAAAACTGTTTCGGTCTCTTCTTGGTGTTAGCTTCATGCTTCTCTTTCACCGACCACTCTATCCTCCTCACAGACTCAACAAAGTTGGCAAACCGCTCTCGATTCTCCGATGCAGACACCATCATTGTCAACTCCTTACTTAAAAACTTCTCAAACTTCATGATCCTCTCCTTGTCCATTATTTCCATGTGAGGAAAAAAACCCCAACAACTCCATGAACTTGGCCTCATACTCATCGATTGTCATCGATCCCTACCAGATCCGCTCAAACTATAAGATCTTATCTTCTATATATGTCTCTGGGAAGTATCAACTCACGAAATCCTGCCAAAAGTCTTCCCAACTATTCAGCACTCCATGCCTCTTCTCCTCCTCAATGTCCCACCAATGGCCGGCACTATACTTTAGTAGGTAAATGGTATGCTTCACCTTATCCTCTTCAGGAACATGGAGAATCTTAAAGGCCTTCTCCAGCTGTGTTAGCCACATATCTGTATCAGTTGGGTCCACATACTCCAATGCTCCAATGCTTCACAATATCTCAAAGGTCTCCCCGTAACCCTAGGATTCCACATTGGGAATAGCTGTCCTCACTTGAGGTATGCACACTCTATCCACCATATGCAAAATTGTGGCCATGAATTGTCCAAACATGGACTAAACATTGGGATTGGCCATGGTTTCTGGGTCAAACTAAGGCACTTTAGGCACTACATCTACTCAATCCTGCCTCCTGGAACCACCTCCTGGTGTAGCAACACTGCTCTCAGCATGTTCTTCATGTCCTCCAGACATATATTTTTCCTTCTTCTTTTGCATAAGTAGAAATTACGATCAGATATGTTGGATGACACAAGAACATATACAAACCCTAGTCCTATGTCATTGTAGACTCAGTGAACCTAAAGCTCTGATACCAACCAAACTGGAACTCACCGGTCACACCAAAGAGAGATTACTCAAAATGAAGTGTGGAATAATCAACTAAGCACCACATTACCACAAAATAGGGTAAATTAAAATCAATATCGTATAACCATTATGTGCGTAACATATTACATCAAAGGACCACAAATTGTGCCATTTGTAACACATATCATACCATAAAGGTATACACTTTACTATACAATGGCCATCCTGCAACAAACCTGATACAAGAGATAACATGTTCACATATATATACAAGCCATACATGTACAACTATGACATACAGCCAAAAACCTAGTATCAATGTACAACCTCTACAAAACACCCCAAGGGCCTAAGAGTATAGGGACATCACGTAGGACTCTACTACAAAACACTAGCAGCATATCCACCATTCAACAACTACTGCTCTACTTGTTGCTCTTCTTCAACCACAACATCCCTTCCGCATCATGCATGACCACCTAAAAGATGTGGAAACCCACAGGGTGAGACAAACGTCCCAACCAGAGATATAACTATCCACTGACAACTATTGTAAACACAGATAGATACATAGAAGGAAAGTAATATCATTACATGATGAGCAGATTCAGCTAAATAAGTAAAACTGATAACACAGATTGCGCAGGTTAAGAAGATACAACTGATCAGTATAACGTCATATAATTTTAGAAGAAATATGAAGAACACGTATAACCATTACTAACTAAATAGTATAATAAATAGAACAAGGCATCATCCAAGATGAGTCGTATTTAGCCCTACGTAGATATACTACACGACTATGTTACATTTTTATTATGCTATGAGGATTTGAGTCGTAGCACCCAAATCCAACGGACCACTGTTAAGTCAAATCAATGCCATATAAGATTGATGGAAGAGATGGAATCCATGATCTCACCTCCACCTCCCGATCAGTAGGAGAGACACCATAAAGACATAACAGTCAATTGCCACCAACGACATATAGTCAAGTTGAAAATGCCTAGCCCGCCTTGGTACATGTCATAGTTCTAGACACTAGGGTATGGAACCTTGCCACTGAGGTACAACTACAGTTGTCCTCCAAAATCACATCCCATAATCATTCTCAAAACACTTGGGACCAGGATGACAAGGATATTTTCCAAGCACCCCACATACTCAATAATATGAACTTTGAGTTTCCTGTGGGAAAACTCATTTCAACACCCAACAAGTTCTGACACTAGAATGGATCTATGGCACAAGGCAACTATATGATTAGGGTTTCATTTGATTAATTATTGCCAATTCGGTATCTTTTAATGCATCAATCAAGTTATAACGTACAAACCCTAAACAAATTTTACAAAAACAAGGGTAGATTACAACTCCATAAGATATCAAAAGTATTAGGTGTAAAGCCTGTCACATAACCACATCATATTGTCTCGCTGCCATTCACAAGGATATCAACATCATTACATCACCATGGGATAATAATCACTAAACACATCACCAAAGGATATCACCTTCAATTAGGCATTAAGCCATCACTATGGTCATCAGACCATTCTCATAGTTCATGTAAGGGAGCATTATAATTATATCTCCATGCCTCATCAAGGCTCATAATCACCACGTATGTGTCACATAAAAGACACCACATCAATAAATAGCCCTAACGCTCATTCAACCTCTAAGTTAGGTTACAACAAATAGAGAGAGAAAATACTTCAATACAAGCTAATCACTCAAGAAAGTACACATTAAGCACCATGTACTCAAAATTAGGGTTAGGGTTTCTCATACTTAGCATATTAGGGTTTTCATAATAACATCTACCATCATTTCCTATTGATTACCACTTCCCACATTCTTGGAACTCATTAGGTTAAGCTTCATTATCAACCAAACAAGAAAGTAGCGACCAAACAGGGTACATCATCATATGTAGCGACCATCACCATGTAGGGACCATATGAGCTACATCACCTCTAGTTACCACTAGGCATCAACTTCCATAGTGACCACTAGGGTTAGGGCAAACCATAGAAATCAACAAAACACCCACACACACATGTGTAGCGACCAACAAAACACCCACACACATGTGCAACGGCCAACACATGTAGTGATGAACAACAAGTTAAACCATATGTAGTGACCACTAAGCAGCTCAGATGTAGTGACCACAAGGAAGAACTACTCACTTCGATTAGCATGAAGGTTTCCCATACATAGCGAGCGCAACATACTCATAGGTAACAACTACAACACACTCATAGGTAACAACTACAACACATGTATCAAGCATAGCATCCAACATGCATAATGGTTGTAACAAGAACTTAAGCATAGTGCCACACAACACATGCATACCCAATGTAGCGACCATCAAGACAAGTAGAGATGCAAAATAGGTGGTTAACACCGAGAAACTAAAGACTCACCAAAAGAAAACCTCATGGAGAAGATGATCAGCAAAATCCTAAAACAAGTGTGACATGGATCACATGGGGAAACCATGATATGAGGAAGAAAACCAAGCATCAAACGTATGCAAACAAGAACCAAAACCTTCATATTCCACATGATAGCTGAACAAGATCATGGTGAAAAAAGGGAGTTCCAAAGATTACATGTAAGAATCAAAAACTCCACCATCTATTCATTCTTGGGTACAAAGGATTAGGGTTTAGTAGAAAGAGAATTCTATGCAAAGATCACCACATAACTCGTAAACCCTAAGTCAATATATCATCACCAAGAATACTAAATTCATGGTTAAAGGATAAGATAACATGCATGCAAGATTATGTGTAACAATAGAAGATGTGAAAGTTATATAACCCACCTTGAGATGAAGGTCAACTCCAAAAGCCAAGAAGATCTAGGAGAGAGAACAAACACCAAGCTTGGATCAACTGCATAGCCAAGCAAGATCACCTCAAGAGAAGGAAAAAAACCTATGCCAAAGAAAGCTCAAAAGAGATAGAGAGAGAGTACAAACCCAAGGTTGAAAAAGAAAGGGGAAAGAGGAGATATTCGTCTCACTCAGGTATGACCATGTAAGAACCATGGATTCAACCTCTTTTCTAGAGAAGTTCCTCAAGAAGACCACCATGCAGAATAATGGTTCAGCCAAGAGAAGAAAGAGAGGGTAGGGTTCAATAAAAACGAGATCAAGAAAGATAAACCACTTACCAAGGTCAAGGATCACTAAAAATCACCACAAGGGAGATTATCAAACCCTAAATCACCACGTGCAAAGGTTCAACCTTCTTCTTCAAGCTCAAGCACCTCCACTTGAACCACTAAACTCAAGGGCTGACTCCTAGCAATAAGGGAGAAATAAGAGAAAGCCAAAGAGGTTAATTGCATGAAAAAGAAGGGGTATAAGTACCCAAGGGTGGGAGAGAGGTGAGGGATATGAGTGTCAAGATATTAGAACCTCTAAGGACACTTGTTCCTAAAAAACCATAGCCATGCAAGCACTCAAGATGTGCATGCAAGAGAGGTCGTTAAAACCTAGATAGTGTAGCAACCACTTAGGTACTCACCACCCATAGGTTGAAACAAAACCACCATGGTAACAACATGGTTGCGACCTCTACACTATGTTGACCAAAAGCAAAAGGTCGAAACACATCAATACAAACCAAATCATTGTGACTAAGGTCAAGAATAAGGCATATGGGTCACTACAAAACATAACCAATAAGCACTTCAGTTGCTACAACCACAAAACACATCGGGTGCTACCAAGGATCAACATCAACATGGTCGACACCACAATCACCACATGCATCCATGCAAACCCTAGCATCAACGCATGATGCCACCTCATGAACTAAGGTCCAACAAGGCACCCCTATGCACCATTCTCACTCTCATGGTGCTAAAACATAGGAGGCACATATAACATGTGACAAATTGCAAGAAACCCTCAACATAGGTAAATTGCAACTTGGTCTAAAGCAAACACACATATAGCATAACTAGCTCAAACATGGGTAAATTACAATTTGATGTGTGATCTCATCCATGTGAAATAGGAGCTTTGGCAATGGAACAACACCGCCGCCGCCACCCCCAAAGTTCTAACCACCAAATCTGGAGGAAGGCTCAACCAATAATCTCGAGCGACATTGTTATCCCAAAGGCTAGTGTGAGATCTTCAATGTGGAAAATGCTAGGAAAAAGACTCCTCTAAGCAAAACTCAAATTTGTGTGAAGGACAGGAAGATCATTTATCCTAAATCGGAAGCAAATGAGAATGCTACTAAGTAAAAATGTAGTCTGATTGGTTATGTTGTTGACTTCTGGCTGAATCTCCTACTTCTTCATGAACATCTAGCTCAGCTTTGGGAACTGAAAGTGGAATTTGACCTGATAAGTAGATAAATTGATATGTTCATCGTTTAATTTTCCAACAGTGATGATATGGTCTTTGCTACGAACAATGGATCGTGGTTTGTTAAAAGACTGTCTCTAATCCTCATGAAGTGGAAACTAGGTTTATTGATGAAGAAGATTGGACTCAAACAAGTTCCTATCTAGATTAGAGTTCATGACCTCCCTATCAAGCTTTGGGACTCTCAAATGATGGATAGGATTGGATCATTCATTGGCCTCCTTTTATGAACAGACATAGTGACTCATGAGTGCTCTCAACTAGACTATGCTAGACTCCATTTATTATAAATGTTGACTCTTCCTTTCTTTGTTCTGTAGAGATTCAGAGTAACCAATGGGACTTTTCGAAGATTTTATTTGAATATGAATGGTTTATGACTTATGTGAACAATGTAGGTTGTTTGGTCATGAGTCGTATGGTTGTCCCTTCTTTGACAAGATGAAGTCTAAAGATTATGGTCTTCCTAGGGGCAGGTCTATCCCTTTGACTCATGTTCAGGTGTTTGGTGAAATGCCTAGTACATCTTTGAATGAAAAAATGTTCCCCCCTCAAGTGAATACAAAAGTTGTTGCTAGCATTTCCTATAGAGTTTCAAACTCTATCTACTATCCTTTAAACAAGCAAGGCAATATGAATGTGATCAATGAGAATGATGAAGCCTAGAGCTCAACGGCCCATGTATCCTAATGAATCCCCCTCTATTGATATCCTCTTAGAATGTCAGAGGGTTAAGTAACAATATGATGGTTTCCAAGAGGAGTTACAAAGGGTGGGGGAAGTTATTATTCTAAATGAAACTAAGATAAGGAAAAAAAGACGATCTAATTTTGTGATGAAACATTTCCCATGTTTCGATTACTTATCCAATCATCTTAGTCATCCTTTGGATCATATAATAATTCTCTAGAGGAATGAAGATTGCAATATTCACTGTGTGGGGGAGTATGATCAGATTCTTCATGTCAAAGTCTCGATTGATGATAAGGAATTTTGTTTATCTTCTATGTATAGTCATAACTATGATAATGATAGGTCACCTTTATGGAAGAGCATTCAAGACTTTGCTGATTCAAATGACCTTCCTTGGTTGATAGTAGGAGACTTTAATGTTGTTAGGTTGAACTCTAAAAAAGAAGGTAAACTCCCACCTACTTGAAGTTCCATGGAGGAATTTAATGAGTGCATATCTTATTGTTGTCTGCTTGAACTTAGCCTTAAGGGTCCTTTCTTCACATGGGATAATCAACAGGAGGTTGAAGCCTTTATTACTTAAAACATTCATAGGGTCTTCTTCAAGTCTTCTTTTCTGGATCATTTTTCTAATTTCAATGGTTTGGTCATCTCAAGCACTGTTAATGACCATAGGATTCTTTCTATTAATTTGGGTGAAAGAAGGAAAGTTTGAGCTCCCTTCCATTTTATTATGCTTGGTCTTCTCATGAGGATTTTTTGAATGTAACAAGTTAAAGGATACACTATGTTCATGGTTTATAGGAAATTAGCAAAACTAAAAGTGATGTTGAAGGATTGGAATAAAACAAACTTTGGTAATATTTTTGACAATACAAAAGTGATTAAGCTCAAAGCTATTTGTGCTCAAGAATAGGCTGATCTTAAACCTCTTAACTCTGAGTTTCAAACTGAAGCTAATATGTTCAAGAAAGACCTTAGACAAGCTAAACTCTGTGAGGAATCCTTACTTAAATAGAAATCTAGGATTCAATGGTTGTGAGAGGGTGATAGCAACTCTAGATATTTTTGTGCCTCATTTAAAATGGGAAGACACATGAATCATATTTACAAGATAATGGACAACAACTCTTCTGTTTCTGATCCAAATCATCTTATGAATCATATTTCATCTTACTATGCAAATCTCTTCAATAAATCAGGCAAGTCTGAGGGGCTTATTGGTTTCAAATGGAGGGGTCATGTTCTTAATAAATCTCAAAAGATTAGTCTTACTGTTCTTATCACCTAGGAAGAAATTGATATTGTGGTTAAAAGCTTGATGGTTGGAAAAGCACATGGACCTTATGGTTTCAATGTTCATTTCATTAAAAATACTTGGCACATTATTTATCCAAATGTTAGTGAAGCAGTAAATGAGTTTTTCAAAAATGGAAAAATTCTAAATGAAGCCAATAACACTTTCTCCATGCTTATCCCTAAAGGTTTGAACTCTGATGACCTCAAAAATTGGCAGCCAATATCCTTGTGTAATGATATCTAAAAAATTATATTGAGAATCCTTACAAATAGATTGAATCTAGTTTTGCCTTCCATTATTAGTCCTAATCAGTGTGCGTTTGTGGCGCGTCTGATCCATAGGTGCACACACTAACCAATTAGGTTTGGTTATATGTGCCACACAAAACTTGAACACACATGTGGATCTTTTGATATTTATAAGATTTCCCTTAACTAGGTTCACTCACAACACTAAAATATGCTCCCACAAGCACAGAGGGTCATGTTATAGTATAGGTGAGAGGCAAGTAAAGGGGGTCGAACCACAGGGATAGAGGGGGCACTAGAGCTTAGTTGGTGTTGTCTATGTTCCTAAAGTAGAGACTAGGGTTGAAGGGTTTAAAAGGGGTTTTTGTTTGATTACACTATTCAACAAGCAAGTAAAGGCATAATGAAAACTAGATTACCAAAAAACTAGGTTATCCTAAGCAAATTAGGTCCAAGAAGCTAGATTAAGCAATCAAATAAGAAAGGGCAAGATGATCTACTCTACTCTAGAAAAGCAATTATCAACTAAGAACTAAACTAACCACTAAAGCAAGAAAGGATCTAGATTAACCCTAATTAGCAAGACTAAGAAATTAATTAGAAGAAACAAAGACAATTAAGATATACTAGCATTAACAAGCAAGAAGGTTAAGGTGGGTTTCAAGCAATGGGTTAGGTAGGTGGGCCATTTGGGGATGTGATTTGATGCTAGTTGGGGGTGTCAACATGGCTTGCAATTATCACAATTCAATCTAGTTTACCAAACCAAACAACAAGGCAAGTGCTATTAGAATGTACCCTATACTACTAGTTGGAGAACTAGGGTTAGGTGTAATTCTAGTAGGACTTGTCAAGTCTAGGTTTCTAGGGTAAGTAGTACTAGGGCAATTGAGAACCAAGGGTAGGAATGGGAGAAGAGATGAGGATTTTTCACCTCATGCTACTAGACATCTAGCCTTTAGAAAGTCCTAGGAAATTTCACTAATCACACTTACACTAGCCACTTAGATCTCACACTCACTTGTAGAAGGAGGGATATGTATGTAGAAACAAAAGGGGCTAGCTAGGGATCCACTAATTGGACCTAGGAGCCATTCCTAAGATTGCTACATACACTCCAATTCCTCCTAGAAGCTAAGTGTCATCAACATCACAAAGCAAGAAATTTAAGTTTAAGAGAAAAACTCACATGCAAGATCATGGGAAATGAGATAGAAGCAAAGGCAATCATCATATAATGAAATTATGTTCATTATAAATTATTCTCCCCCAACATGGTATCAAAGTCACATTTTTACCCCAAAACAGCCCACCAGTAGGGGCTTAGTTAGACATAATCAAAGAAAAGGCAAAAGAAATGAGAAGAAGGGGACAGGACTCCATGGGGCTTGAAGTAGATCCTCCTTCTTCACCTCCTAGTTGTTGTAGGGCAACCATCTTCCTCTAAAATGGCTGATGGGCATGAAAATGGAGGGGGTAGGTTAGGAAGACTAGAAAACTAGTTTTCTATGGTGGAAATGATGGGTGGAGAGCATTAATGCAAGGGGAATGCAATGAATGCTCAAGAGAGGGTGAGGAGGAGTAATGGCAGTTGGGAGAGAGTGTAACCTCCATGCTCCAATTGCCACCTATGTATATATAGGTGGTGGGGAATCACTAGGGTAAGTAGAGGTAGAATAGGAAAAGTAGTGTAGAAAAGTAGTAGGGTTAGGTGATCAACACGGCTGTGGTGGATGGCCACGGCCATAGAAGGGGTTAAGTGGCATGGTCGTGGGTTGGGGACACAGTCGAGGTGTGAAATGGAGTGGAAATGCTAAGTATATGTGGTGACCACAACCATGGCGGGGTTCCACAGTCATGCTGGGTAAGGGGTACCACATCCATGTTGGAGGAGGAGGCCATGGCCGAGGCAGTTTGGAGGTCATCTTATCTTCAATTCACCATAGGCGTGGGGAGTGCCACGGGTGAGGCAGTCTTCAAGGGCCATGACCATGGTGAATGGCCATGACTGTGGTCATTCACATTTAAAATAGACCACTTTCTCTGTTGATTTTGGGAAACTTTGTGCATAATTCCCATGGTCGTGGTGTGAGGTCACGACCGTGATGTCTTTAGTTGGCCATGGTCGTGCTGATGGCCATGGTCATGGTGCATTCGGTGAAAAAACAATGACGTCCCTATGATTCTTGGCTATAACTCCCATGACCGTGGTGGATGCCCACGGTTGTGCTGGGTCTTTAGTGGAAAAATTAACTTCAATCTTCATCATCAATGGACTTCTTTGCTTGATGTCGAATCGTGGCCATTAGGGGTAGGTTGAGGGATCTTTGGGGCCTTCTAAGGACCCCTCCATGAGCAGAGGAACCCTAGAACTCCTTCCTTCTCTCTCATCCATCCAAAGCACTAGAATGGTCCAAGTACCTAAAAATAATGCAAAGAATGTCCATAAGTGCATTTGATAATAATACTCAAATTGGGGAACTTAATTTGCATTCTACTATGTTTAGATGTGAATAAAGTACAAAATGGCACAAGATGGAGCCCTAAAATAGGGCTGCATCACCACCCCAAACTTAAAACATACTTGTCCTCAAGTATGCTCCAACTTAATCTCTCTTTTTAGTTTTCTTTCAATAAACAAGAATGACATACGCATAGCAACAGATGATTATTGACTAAGTGGTCTTCAAAGTGACTAAGTGCATGTGTTCCACCTATCTCCTCTCCTCTTTCAAACACCAATCATGAAATGAGCATTGAGCATACAAACTTCAAATATAAAGCATAGAATACACAAGCTTTCCATATGTCCTTCATATCATTCTGGGTAAACTGTTTCATGTTGGCGTTAATCAGATATGACTAGGAGTGAAAGTGGTATTTGCACAGTTTCAAACCCCAAAACATATAGATACTTGAGGAGTGATCCAATAAGTGATAATATGATATATTCCTCATCATTTCATTGCAAAATGTAGTACCTACAATCCAAACCATGAGACGAGTAAGAATAACTAAAAATATAGAATCTAGCATGAATGAGAGTGATAATTGAGTCAAAACAACATGGATATGCAACCAAACATGATCCAAAAGATGATATGATTTGTGCACAACAAATACCCCTTATCTTAAACCATTGCTTGTCCTCAAGCAAAAAGATCATAGAAACACAAATGAAGAATTGTCAAGTTCATGCATAGATCAAATGAAAAGAAAGATGTGTATAAGACCAAGCCAACCATGATCAACATGTTTATACTCATAACCATCAATTCAACCTAAACACCCAGGAAAGAGATTTTTAGTTCAACATGGGTGGTCACAATTAAATGAATCAATCAATTAAACAACACTAAGTAGAATTTGGATGACCAAACCAAATAATTAGTGGATGTGCAACTCAAACTCTCAGCTATTAAGGATACAAATGATGAAATCTTAGTTAAAATTAACAATTTTAGTTGTACTCTCCTTCTTTCCAAAAATAATGTGACAATGGATTATGTGTTCCGGCACTCGGCTGCTAATGTAGGCTTATGCACACGTGGAGTGCCGGTTGGGGGTATTTTACCCTCTTTTAAGACATACCACCTAACCATCGTAGCTATATCGTACTTACACTAGGCTAGCATGATATGTGGGAGGTTTAGCCATATTTTATGGATTATGATGGTGAAATAAGCCAAAAGTAATTTTAAAAAATTTCTACAACATAGGAGATTCAACTAAATTGCAACATTAGCTAGATTTCATTCATTTGTTTTGATTTTTTTCACTGAAAGAGTGGCTAAAAATGCACTAAGATCTTGGCAAGGGCATCCCATATTCTAAATGTTGTAAAGTTGATTTACTCACAAAAATTGAAACTGTTACATGTTTTAATCAATCAAGGATGTGAAAGATGAATGTTCAGGCTAGAAGCATAAACTAGAGTTAAGCACATGTTGATGGCCAAAAGGTTTCATTTGATTAATGCATGCCTTTTACAATTTATCCAAATGATATTTCTCATCAAAATAGGACAATCAGTTAAGCATAGGAGTTCTATCCACATATAAAAGATAAACCTCATATCATACTAGATTTGCTACCAGAAGAGCAGAACTGAAAACAACAACTAAGAAAAAGATGATAAAAGGGAAATAAAACTACACTATCGGCCGGTTGCTCTCCCCCTAAGATTGAAATTTGTAGTGTCCTCACTGCATATAACAAACTCAAGAGGATTGCAATCGGATACCTGTCATGGTGAATAATAAAGATGGAGGCCCATTGCTTTGATTTGAGGCTGGAAATTGTTGTGCTACAGATTGATGCCTCCTTGAAAATATATCCTTGATTTGGGGCAAGTGAAAGCACCTATGAATTGCAGCAAGAATAGTCTTTTGTACACCAATACTATTTTTATTTTCATTATCCTTTGAAGCATCATCAAAATATGAGTTGGGAAGAGTGTTCTCATTATAAAGCAATGTGTCATCTAGAGTGTGAGGAGGAAGGACATGTGGCTTGCTTAAAGAATCTAAAAGTAGATCATGTGTTGTAGCTTTCTCCCCTTTATTTGCAACTTCATAATCCTCATAGGTATCAACATCATCATACCTTGAAGGATATACTTCTATGACAACACCATTCTTCAATGTCATTGGCCTAAAATATGTAGGATTCATCTCCAGTGGACTAGGCAAGAAAGGTGGAAATGCTTTTTTGCTAGAAAGAGCTTGTTGGGAAATTTATTTCTCCAAGATGTGTGCATGAGTGGCAATATCGTCCACCTTAGAAGAGAGTTGGCAAATGGCACCCTTCATTAATTTTCTTTGTTGATGGAACTCCTCATTTTTCTGCATTTGAGTTGAAATAAATGTTGCAAGCATGGACTCTAATCTAGAAGTTACTTGTGGTTGTTGTGGCTGAATGAAATTCAAGTTCGCATTGCTGTAGAAGCCCGGTGGAGTGCAGTCAATTGGAGAATAAATAGAAAAAGCATAACATGTAGAAGATGAGTGCATAATCAACCCACATGCATCACAAATAATATTGGCTGCTTGAAATGGTTGTGTGCTTAGCTTCTCAAACCTTTGTGATAAAGTGTCTAACTTTGCTGCAATCAAGTCTATAGCACCAATTGTTTGATCTTCCACTTGTATTCCGGAAGTAGTATGTGAAAAGGATGGGTGGTAGCTTGTAGCCAGACTCCATTGGTAATGATTTTCTGCCATATCTTCAATAATATCATAGGCTTCTCCATTAGATTTGTTCATTAGAGCTCCATTTGCAGTTGCATCAATCCTTGTATTGTAGCACAAACCATTATAGAAAGATTGCAATAGAAGCCAATTTCTTAGAATGTGATGTGGACAAAGATGTTGAAGATCTTTGAACCTCTACCATGTATCATACAAGGTCTCTCCATCCCTTTGAGAATAATTGATGAGTTGACTCCTCAGCTGTAAAGTTTTGCTAGGTGGAAAATATCTTTCCAAAAAGACCTTTAGAAGCTCCTTCCAAGTGTCGATTGACTTCTTTGGCAAAGTATAGAGCCATGCCTTGGCTATATCTCTAAGAGAGAATGGAAAAAGGATTAGGTATATCCCATCAGTAGGAACGCCATATATCTTTATGGTGCTTAGCAACTATAGAAATTCAGTAATGTGAAGGTTTGGATCCTCCATTGGTATCCCTCCAAATGCATTCAGTTGTTGCAATTTTATGATGGTTGGGCTGATAGAAAATCATCTGCCTCAAATTTTGAAATATTAATAGGCCCACTTATGTGCATTGAAGTTGTACCAAAGTAGTCCTTAAGAGGAAGGTGTTACGACCCCACCTCCGGATAACCCCTAATTAAGGGAGACCAAGAGGTTGAAGCCGCACCCATTAATCTCGGATCAAAGGTTCGACATATAACCATAAACAATTATTAAATTCTAACAGACTATACTGAAAATGGTAATAAAAATTTTCTTTGCATACCTTTGAAAAGTTTGGAACAAACTAAACTTCTAACCTCAGTTGAACTATTCTAACTAGTTCCTCCTTGTTCTTTAATTCTTGAATTCATAAGGTGTAGCTTTACTGTTTGTTCTTTTCATTGTACCTAAAACGCCGACAAACAAAACACCGGTCAGCCGAAGCTGGTATGTGGAGGAAACAGATAATGTTCAACTATGTTAACAATATAATCATTCAATTAATCATTTAACAATCAAGATTACATTTTAAACCATGCAACTCAATCCATACATATCCTCAAACTCTGGGTTGTCCCTGCAGTGGACATGGATATCACCTCTCTTTTAGGTAATAGATTCGCATGGCACTATCCAAAGATAGCCTAATATCTAACTCATTGTGACTTGATGGTCCTACCTCAATGGTAGCCATGTACTAAGTCAACCATAGACCTGATGGACCTACCCAATAGGTAGCCATGTACTAGGTCATCCATAGACCTGATGGACCTACCCAATAGGTAGCCATGTACTAGGTCATCCATAGACCTAATGGACCTACCCAATAGGTAGCCATGTACTAGGCCTTTCTCTAACCTGATGGACCTACCCATAGGCAGCCATGTACAAGGTTAGCTATAATGCCACAGAGAGAACCAGGATCTGAGTTTGTAGGCATATACATTATGTGATAGCCATATTCACTTTATAATTGCAATATGAACATCCAAATAGTTTAGTTGCATTCAATGCGATTAAAAATCCGGGAATCCATCGGGAAACTATAGCGGTTATTCATAATCGTAACCACATACCTTTCTTGGAGATCTCAAGCAACAATTTATCCAAATCCAACTAGATGTCCAATCAAGCAAGCCAATCAATCAATCAAGCAAACATTGATCCTGAAAACATGTATAATGTCTAATTGTCACAAGCATATCCCAAACAACTCCTTATTGACTTGGGACACCTTTCTAAGGTTTATAAGTCTCATTAGGATGCATTAGGGTTTCTTAGATCCATTTCTCAAACTTTATCCTTTTTAGGTCAACAAACCCTAAAACAACTTTTCCACTCATAAAAACCCTAATTACTCAAATTATCCACATTAAGGATCTTTTATGCTCAAATTGGATTAGGATCATCACTTCTCTATTTTATTCGTGGATTTACACAATTAAACCAATTAAAAGACATATTCATCTAAATTAGGGTTTTCAAGCTCATTAATGCATAATCATGCACGAAACCCTATATTAAACCAAATATATAAAAAGATCATATTTTTAAATCCTATTTTCTCTTTCATTAACAATAGGTTAATATCATCTTGAATTATCCATATTTCATCAAATCTAAGGGTTTTTCCTTAATTGAATCATTAAAGATGATAACTTTATGCCCTTTTCAAATTTCATGCATATTTAAGCACATAAATCCTAAATTAGACTAGACACTTGCAAAGTTCTTCCTTTTTGAACTCAATGTTCCTTTTTACACTTCACATATTAATATCAACTCTAAAGATCCATTAAACCCTATTAAACACATTAATCGTATCAAAATAGGGTTTCTTAATCTTTAATTCCTTAATGATGATAATTTACACTATATTTCGAACTATGATCAGATTCAGGCTATAAAACTATTTTTATTGGATTCATTGTGTTCTCCTGATCAAAATTCATATATAACTTGTTTTAATCCGAGCTACGGTTAAATAAATATGATTTTTGCATTAAACCACTTACTTGAGCCAATGGGGTGGCGCCACGTAGCCTTTAACATGCAATGTTGCTCGGCTGCTTGAAAACATAACGGAAAGACAGTTTTGCCCTCCACTTAAGTAGCCCGTCTTTTGTTACGCCAAGGGTATAATCGTCCAAAGGCTCTATGGCCGTCTTCAACCTTCGCACGGCTGCTGTTTCCGCGGCAGGAGCCCTAGTTGCGGCTCGCGCATCCCGATTTCCCCTCCTCTGGACCCCGTCGGCCACCAAGGGAGTTCCTCCCTCTCCGTGAGTCCCCTCCGCAACCACTGGTGCCCCCCGCTCGCAGCTAGAATGGCTGGCCCCTGCTGTCCGAGCCTGCAACCTGCGGCCGGCCGGGTAGCCGTTCTGCAGGTGTTGTGCGGCGGCAGTTGGTAGGGAACGACAGCTAAACCACCCTAGATCCCGGTGGTGTCTCTGTGCCTCTCCGACGATCCTGCTATAGCAGCTATACGACCACGAGAAAGCCCTATACCTCATTGATTAGGGTTTGTTTAAGTAAGAACATGAAGGAGATGAGGAAGTGAGAGAAACGCTTGGAAAATCCTTTGGGCTCGACCCTGGACTCATCCCTTATATAGGAGAGAGTCTTCACATCCCAACATACTTGCCCTCAAAGAGACAAGGCTTCTCCTAATAGGAAAGAAATTTTCCCTTAAAAAAAGAAGTACTTTCTCTCTCCTTAGCAACTCCTTGCTTAACTATGATCCTTGGTCAATAAGGAATTCGAAATTCCTCTTAATTAATCTCTTTTACACTTGCCTTCTATCCCAAAGGCACGAATTTATATTTCCTTTAATCAAAATTACTTTCTTTTAATAATACCTCATAATTCATTAATAATGCAACACATTATCCTCTTATTTTGCCTTTTTAGTATTTTCTCTTTCTTTCCTCTTTATTGGGACTCCTTGG
Source organism: Alisma plantago-aquatica (assembly GCA_963693085.1). Taxonomy (NCBI): domain Eukaryota; kingdom Viridiplantae; phylum Streptophyta; class Magnoliopsida; order Alismatales; family Alismataceae; genus Alisma; species Alisma plantago-aquatica. The sequence continues at coordinate 553,960,630 of OY856414.1, read as the reverse complement.
ATCCCAAGAAACTCTATGATTTCGAAATTACTTTTTAAGGATACTCATTATCCTTCTAGATGCATCTACATGCATCATTCTTCATTATTATGTATATTTCTTATTAAAATATCTCTTTTTGAGGATTTCTTTTTATTTCTCTTTTATTTTCCTCATTGGTATTCCTTTTATCATTAGTAATCCTTGGGATACGAAATTCCACAAAGTATAACTCAATTATATCTCTTTTCACTTGTTTTCCACATATTAACATTATTTCCAATTTCTTTCTTAATAAAGAAATACTTAATTAATCTTTTCTTTTCTTATTGCTTTCTTTATGCAACTTTGTACTCCTTGGAACCCAAGGAACCCAAGAGGCATGAAATCCTCTTTGGATTTGCCTTCTAGAGGTTTCCGCATATTTCTTTTATCAATTATTCAGTTATTCATTCACTAATCGAATTTTCTTTGTTATTTCCTTGTTATTGGGCTCAATAGCCAATAAAGCCCACAACACAAACATCAAAGCTATTGTAAACGAAATCCATTTATTTGAAGCAAATTATATCATTATTTGTTCAAATATCTTTAATATGAGAAATTACATTTCTCACCAATTGAACCCAAAAAATTGGGGTTATAACAGAAGGTCATCCTCCTTTACTAGTTCCTCATGTGGATCCGGAGGATTAGGTGGATGTTGTGTAGATGGTGGTGGTGTATGTGGTATGGATGAAGGTGGTGGATATGAGGTGTGGAATAATGTGGTATGGGTGTTGGAGGTGTATATGATGGTGGTGTATTAGGTGTGAATGATGGTGGTGTGGATGAAGGATGTGTGGATGAGGGTGGTGCATATGAAGGTGATGTGGATGAAGGTGGTATGGGTGAATGTCGTTTGGATGATGGTGACATGGATGATGGTTGTGTGGGTTGTGATTCCTCCATACATGTTTGGGTTTCACTCCTTCTTGCTCCATGAGGGCTGAAAACGATGTGTTCATTTTCTGAATGTAGAGATATGCACGGTTCAAGGATCTTTTTATGATGATCCCATATGCTCCTACAAATAAACAAGGTGAGTTTGATACAAAAACAAACATGGAAGATACAACAAATTATGATGATCATGATGAATTATGATTTATGGATATGATGGAGGATATGAAGGTTGTTATCCAGTCTCATTTACTTATCAACAACTCTTACTCTAACAGAAATATTGATGCTCCCCGACAACAGCACCAAAACCTTGTTGGGCTATTGCACTAACGAGTTTCAATCATAAGAATGATCCTTTACTCAACTAGCTATTTCCCACAAGTATACGAGAGTAGTTGTAGTCAAGGTCGAACACAAGGAGTGTTGGTTAGCTTGGTGCAGGAGTTATGATTTTCAATAATCTAGACCGTTGTACACAAGATGATTGGATTAGAACAACTGAATTACAGATTTAAAACAAAATAGTAAATTATCTCTTAAGAAAGGTTAAGATTCATATTTAGGAGGATCCTATACTTGGGATTTCACTATCACATCATAGATTATATTAAAATATGAATTTAAACATGTTAATTAACTTGCAAAGGAGGTTTGTAGTCATCACTCACCTCTCGGTGAAGTGATGATGATTCTAACTCCATACATCACTCTCATGTATGTATTTCATTTCGAATCACAAACCTTGCTCCTCAACTTAATCCCACCCACTCTCACGGTCAAGGACAAGTTGCCAAAAGAGTAACTCCATGCTCTCAAACACAACTTCTCAGATTATGAAAGAAAGCATAAAACATGCAAGTATGATGGCCAATCACACAAACAAGCATTTCAGATACAAAACAACTCTTAGAACATGCAAGCAACTAACATTTAGTACGAAATTCATATGTTCATACTGTTGGCTAAATTGGACATTATGATAAATCCCTTTGTTTTGATAATGACAAACATTTCATTCTTAAAGATCTAACGTGCTACTTGAGTGTTGCAGGAATAAGGTGGATGACAAAGCATCTGGGAAATCTATATGCTTAATGTTTGTATTTTCATGAAATGTAATCAATTTGTAAAAACGTGTACAAACATATAATGTATAAGTACTTAGACTTCATGTAAATCAAGTGTTAGATTTTCCCTAGCTAAACACCAAACTTAGATAGGTCATCCCCTTCAATAGTGTCATATATGCACACTCATACACACACTTAATGTCTTTATTTGAAACATTGAAACAGGGTCAATCTTGGTCGACAAAATCCTCGACCGAGACACTCTCGGTCGACAAACTCCTCGACCGAGAAAGACCCAAGTAGTTGTTAGACACAACTGACAAGGTAGTTGGCAGTTGGAGATGAACGTTGCAAACACTTGATCCAGAGAGCCTGTCGGTCGACAAAACCTCGACCGAGTAGGCATCTCGGTCGACAATTTCTCGACCGAGATGGACTCTGACAGCAACTGCAGAATTAATTAACTAGTTGTTGTTAAAGCAACAAACTTGTACCTAACGGCTAGTTAAGCACTTAGAACCCCCTAGAAAGTGTCTAGAACGTCCTTAAGCACTTGTAGGACATTCCTATAAATAGGACATGCCTTAGGACACCTAAACTCACTAGTTTTACACACTTGAGCAATCTTTGAGCATACACTTGCATTGTGCAACCTGTTTGTGAGCAATTGAGCATATTAACAATTGGCTACTTTTCTCTTGGCTCAAATTTCGTGTCCTATAGGCTAGTATCTCCTATCCACAGCAATCACAATTCCATATACATTGGTTAGGAGATCTACATGCTTGATCTAGGCAAATCAAGCCTTGTGCTTCAAAGGATAAGTTGTAATTTCCATTTTCCTTTCTTGTTCACTTTCATTGCTTGTACTCTCCTTGCTACTCCTAGGTTGAAGGTTGTGTTGACTCAAGGTCAATTAGGTCAATGTTGACTCACGTCTAAATTGACTAAACCCTTGTTTTGATGATGACTAACCATTCCACATATTGGTGTCTAATGCTTCTACATTGAGTGATTTCAGATTAGGTTTAGACACACTCCAAATGCCCTAACTTGCGCATATCAAATTGGAGAAAAGACAAGTCAAAATAGCTACAAGTGTGCAATTTGGGATCTCTATGTAAATGACCTTAGAATTTCTTTGTAACCACTTGTAATGATTGTATGACTTGTAATTAAGCTTAGAAAAATTATTGGGACACAAAAATCCATCATTTGTATAGTCAAATGAAAATTCCAAAATACCCATAACAGGGATTTTGTCGGCCGAATTCCAAACTCGGCTGATCCATATATTCTGGGATTTTTGTGAGATTCGGCCGAGTTGCAAACTCAGCCGATTCACGGTTCGGCCGAGTTGCAAACTCAGCCGATTCACGGTTCGTCCGAGTTGCAAACTCAGCCGATTCACGGTTCGGCTGAATTGCCTTTATAGAAACTCGGCCGATCAGACTGTACGAAAAAGTGCAGAAAAGTGATTCTAGCCGTTGTGGAGTTGCAACAAGTGAAAATAGATCCGTTGCAAGCCACAAAATGGCTAGTTTTCATTCTCAAGTGTTCCCAAAGGCTAAGAGGCATCCCCAGCTATAAATAGGACCCCTTGGGCTTCATTCCAAGGTTGAGCATTCATTGCAAACTCTTTATGAGGTTCCTATTCTATAGTTGAGTGCTTCCTACAGCCTCCTCTCTCTCTCTAAGCTTAATCACTTGCTACATTCATTAGAGTGAGTAGGAAATCTGTAAGAGAGCTAGTCTTATATGTATATCTTGTGAGGCTCTCACTTCCACCACCTCCTATCTCTTCTTTCAACCATGAAGATGAAGGTTCTCTCTCTTGTCCAAGAGAGGTGAAGAAGAACAAGGGAAGGAGTCCCTTGGTGAAGATCAAGGCTGAAGACTTGGAGCTAGAGTGGGTAAGCCCTTGGAGAAGGCAGAAGACTCAAGCTCAAGTGGGTAAGTCCTTGGTGGAAAGCTTCTCCGAGTGAAGGTGAAGTCAAAGGAGGAAGATCCAAGAAGAGTGGGTAATTCCTACAAGGCCGAAGACTTGTGCAAGAGTGGGTAAGTCCTTGGAGAAGGCCGAAGACTCTTGCAAAGTGGGTAAGTCCTTGGTAAGGTTGAAGACTCTTTTGTATTGGATAGGTAAGTCCTTTGTTGGTCATGTATTGTATGTCTTATTAATGAATATAAGAGTGCAATTGTTTGAAGTCCTAGAGGTTGTCCTCTCTAGGCAAGTGGACTGACACACTTCTAGTTTGAAGTGTGGAACCACTCTAAATAGCTTGTTTAATTGGTGCATGTTCAATCTCTCTTATCCTTGCTATGCTTGATTTAGTTGCACTAAAATTACCTATTTAGAAACCTTATCTTGTCATATATCTTGAAGGTTTAATGAATTTTGTTTAAGTGCTTTCAGCTCTATTCACCCCCCCTCTAGAGCATCTAATCACCCATCTAGGATCCAATAAGTGGTATCAGAGCGGGTCTTCTCCAAGCATACTTCAACAAGTAGGAGAAGATGGGTGACTACCTAGGAGGGAGACTCTCGACTAGCCTTCCAATCTTTGATGGGAGAAACTTCCTCTATTGGAGAAGAAGACTTCAATTCTTCATCCAAGGATCAAGTCTTGAGATGTGGCAAATGGTGAACAGCCCATACATTCTACCAAAGACAAACATTGAAGAATGGGATGAAGCCACCTTGATGAAAGCAACCTTGAATGCTAGAGCCATGCACATTCTATATGCCTCCATGACCCCCAACGAATTCAACTGGATTTCTTCTTGTGAGACGGCCTATGAGGTATGGATAAAGCTTTGCATCACTTATGAAGGGACAGATCAAGTGAAGGAAAGCAAAGTCTACATGCTCAAAGGGTTGCTTGAGAACTTCAAGATGGGAAAGGAGGAGAGCATAGCCAACATGTACTAAAGGCTCAACACCATCTTGAATGGTCTTGCTGTTCTAGGACATCCTATGTCTAGTGGAGAGATCAACTCAAAGATCCTTAGAACTCTCCCCAAGAGGTGGGAATCCAAGGTGACTTCCATTGAAGAAGCAAGGTCTCTTAGGGATATTCCTATTGAAGAGCTCATTGGAAATATACAAGCACATGAAGCTACACTTGACAAGAGGGAGGAAGTAGAAAGACAAGAGAAGAAAGAGCTTAAGAGAATGAAGAAGGCTGAAATAAAGGCTCAAATTGAAGCTATCATGGAAAATGTCTCTCCATCCTCTCAAGCTAAAGAAGATGCCATGTACTCCAAAGGTAGACTCTACAAAGGCAAGTCCTCCTCCATCCGGTGCTTCACATGTGGAAAGAAGGGTCACTACAAGGAAGATTGCCCACAAGGCAAAAAGACCCATCTTCACAAGAAGGAGAAATGGCACTCAAGCTCAAGCGGCTCCTCCAACTCAAGCTCAAGTGAAGATTCATGTGAAGGATCAAGCTCAAGCTCTAGTGATGAAGGAGAATGTCATGTTGCTCTTGTAGCATCAACAAGTGAAGACTCAAATGAGGTAAATCTAGACTCTTTAGATAAAGAATCCTTGATTGATCTCATTCATGATATTTGTGCATCTCTTAAGTCTTCTAAAAAGAAAAATAAAAAGCTTGCTAAAATTGTTGATAATTTGCATATAGAACTAGATGATCTTGAATATGCAAATTCTTGCTTGCTTATTGATAAAAATGATTGTCTTAGCCAAGTAGACTCTCTTAAACTTGAAAATGCTAGTTTACTTGATAAGATTAAATTTCTAGAAGCTCAACCTCTCATGCCTAATTCTAATGAAGAACATACTTTAATTGTTGATTCTCTCATGCATGACATTGATGTTCTTAAATATGAAAACAAAAACAAAGATTTTGTTTTGCATGAATTAGAACTAGAAAATGTCTCCTTGCTTGCTAAAATAAATGGGCATGAATCTTGTTCTAGTTCTACTAATAGAGAGAATGATGTTGCTGCTCTTCATATTGATAGAGATTCTTATTTAACTAAAACTCTTTGCCTAGAAAATGATCTTCTACATGCTAGAGATAACATTAATCAATTGTCTTCTACTATTTCTTCTCTTAAGCATGATAATGATAGTTTAAGATCTTCTTTGCAAAGATTCTTAGTTGGTAAAAAGAATCTTAATCAAATCCTAGACCATACTACTAAACAAATTGGTAGACATGGTTTAGGGTATGATAGTAGTCAAGGGAACAACAAAGATAAAGGACCTCCAATATTCCATGGAGAATCCTCTAGTTCCAAGACTATGGGAACATGCAACTATTGTAATGAAATTGGTCATTGTTCTACTTGTTGTCCTTTTAGGAAAGCACCCAAGAGCAATAGGACTTGGGTTGCTAAACTAACCCCTATGGACCCAAAAACATGATTGGGGACCATTTCATCTTTCTTCCTATAGGTAATTGCAAATGGATTGACTTGAGCTATTGAATTGCAAATTGACTTCTCAATCCACATGAAAGAAGAAAGGTGAGATGTGTAGAGGGTGACAACAAGTGGAAAAGCAATGGTAAGCACAAAGGTAAAGGTTTTATTGCTTATAACCATTTCTAACTTGTTTTTGTCAAGTTAGTGTGCACTATACATATGGTTTTTGAGTCAAAAGTGGCATTTTGTGTTTCTCTTCACACTCTTGCTCAAAAACTATTTCTAATGCTTCTATAGTGCATTACTAACTTGCTTAGACATGTTTGGATATGGTTTGTATTTTTAGCATGCCTTTAAATATGCTTTTATGAAATATATGTGCCTTTTGACAGCTTCTCTGTCGGTCGAGTTTGCCCTATTGAAACTCGACCGATAGGCACTAAGAGTGTTGCCAACATCTGTCATCGGTCGAGTTGACAATGCACAGAACTCGACCGATAACACTGTGCACAGAATATACATTGGCTTATTGGATGAGAATTTCTCTCTAAACTAGATTTTCTCTACCAATAGACTTATTCTTTGGCACTCCCTTGGTACCTTTATATATGCATATTTGCCATGTTCTAAATTGCCTATCTTGCATACAACTCTATCTCTCTAATTGCTCTAAATTGGTATATCTATATCTTGCAATTACTTGCTTTGAGTTGTTTTGCAGGTTTTGATGATGAACTCTTTGGATCTCTTGGTTGTGTCTAAAAAAAGCTTCCGCTATACTCTAACTTGCTACATCCCTATAGGTGTATATCTTGTGTTGATACAACCTTGAGGTTCATAGGGGTAATCATCCTATGGTAAGGATGCATATCTATTGAGTTATATCCTTCCATGATTCTAAAATTGCTTATCTCTTTGTTTGGATATATCTCTACATCTACTCATAGCTTGCTCTTTAACTTGTGTATCTTTTGGTATCTCTTGCTATGATCTAGATCCTACTAGTAGTCCTAACTTGTAATATAATCTACTAGTAGTTCATATACATGTAGTTCTAACTCTGTCAAATTGCCATATTTGCTCATCTATATGCTATGCTTGTATCTAGTCTCATACATGCTCAAGATTGTTCCTTGAATTGCATATCTACTATCTTGAGTTGCTTGCATAACATTGTGATGCAGGGCACATAGAGCTACATTATATGTAGAAATTGGAGTATTTTTGGATTTTATGTAGCTTTTGCTCTAGTTTCAGTTTTTGGTGCAAGTATAGTGTTTTTCATGCAGAAATGACCTTCTGAGCAAGGCTCATCGCTATGCCATGAGCTCTGATGGTTTTTGGTCAAATTCCATCATCTTGAGGGTCAAAATTGCAATTTATTGTTTTTTTGCAGCACTTCATCTTGCATTTTGGGTTGTTCAAGTATATGCTTTAACTTGCTTTTCTTTCTATGCTTGGACAAGCCCCTATCTGTGCTCTTCTACTCTCCTTATATGACTTTTGTTATCTTCTTTCTCTTAACAAGTGGTGTTTCTTAGTTTCTTCACACCCCCACCTTTTTGAAATGACAAAGGGGGAGAAAGATATGTCTTCTTTTGACAGCAGGGAGAAGGCATGTCTTACATGAAGCAAAGAAGCGTGTCCAGGTAAAGGGGAGAAGGTAAATGGGAGAAGACATATAGTATGAAATTCATATGTTCATACTGTTGGCTAAATTGGAAATTATGATAAATCCCTTTGTTTTGATAATGACAAACATTTCATTCTTAAAGATCTAACGTGCTACTTGAGTGTTGCAGGAATAAGGTGGATGACAAAGCATCCGGGAAATCTATATGCTTAATGTTTGTATTTTCATGAAATGTAATCAATTTGTAAAAACTTGTACAAACATATAATGTACAAGTACTTAGACTTCATGTAAATCAAGTGTTAGATTTTCCCTAGCTAAACACCAAACTTAGATAGGTCATCCCCTTCAATAGTGTCATATATGCACACTCATACACACACTTAATGTCTTTATTTGAAACATTGAAACAGGGTCAATCTTGGTCGACAAAATCCTCGACCGAGACACTCTCGGTCGACAAACTCCTCGACCGAGAAAGACCCAAGTAGTTGTTAGACACAACTGACAAGGTAGTTGGCAGTTGGAGATGAACGTTGCAAACACTTGATCCAGAGAGCCTGTCGGTCGACAAAACCTCGACCGAGTAGGCATCTCGGTCGATAATTTCTCGACCGAGATGGACTCTGACAGCAACTGCAGAATTAATTAACTAGTTGTTGTTAAAGCAACAAACTTGTACCTAACGGCTAGTTAAGCACTTAGAACCCCCTAGAAAGTGTCTAGAACGTCCTTAAGCACTTGTAGGACATTCCTATAAATAGGACATGCCTTAGGACACCTAAACTCACTAGTTTTACACACTTGAGCAATCTTTGAGCATACACTTGCATTGTGCAACCTATTTGTGAGCAATTGAGCATATTAACAATTGGCTACTTTTCTCTTGGCTCAAATTTCGTGTCCTATAGGCTAGTATCTCCTATCCACAGCAATCACAATTCCATATACATTGGTTAGGAGATCTACATGCTTGATCTAGGCAAATCAAGCCTTGTGCTTCAAAGGATAAGTTGTAATTTCCATTTTCCTTTCTTGTTCACTTTCATTGCTTGTACTCTCCTTGCTACTCCTAGGTTGGAGGTTGTGTTGACTCAAGGTCAATTAGGTCAATGTTGACTCATGTCTAAATTGACTAAACCCTTGTTTTGATGATGACTAACCATTCCACATATTGGTGTCTAATGCTTCTACATTGAGTGATTTCAGATTAGGTTTAGACACACTCCAAATGCCCTAACTTGCGCATATCAAATTGGAGAAAAGACCAGTCAAAATAGCTACAAGTGTGCAATTTGGGATCTCTATGTAAATGACCTTAGAATTTATTTGTAACCACTTGTAATGATTGTATGACTTGTAATTAAGCTTAGAAAAATTATTGGGACACAAAAATCCATCATTTGTATAGTCAAATGAAAATTCCAAAATACCCATAACAGGGATTTTGTCGGCCGAATTCCAAACTCGGCCGATCCATATATTCTGGGATTTTTGTGAGATTCGGCTGAGTTGCAAACTCAGCCAATTCATGGTTCGGCCGAGTTGCAAACTCAGTCGATTCACGGTTCGTCCGAGTTGCAAACTCAGCCGATTCACGGTTCGGCTGAATTGCCTTTATAGAAACTCGGCCGATCAGACTGTACGAAAAAGTGCAGAAAAGTGATTCTAGCCGTTGTGGAGTTGCAACAAGTGAAAATAGATCCGTTGCAAGCCACAAAATGGCTAGTTTTCTTTCTCAAGTGTTCCCAAAGTCTAAGAGGCATCCCCAGCTATAAATAGGACCCCTTGGGCTTCATTCCAAGGTTGAGCATTCATTGCAAACTCTTTATGATGTTCCTATTCTATAGTTGAGTGCTTCCTACAACCTCCTCTCTCTCTAAGCTTAATCACTTTCTACATTCATTAGAGTGAGTAGGAAATCTGTAAGAGAGCTAGTCTTATATGTATATCTTGTGAGGCTCTCACTTCCACCACCTCCTATCTCTTCTTTCAACCATGAAGATGAAGGTTCTCTCTCTTGTCCAAGAGAGGTGAAGAAGAACAAGGGAAGGAGTCCCTTGGTGAAGATCAAGGCTGAAGACTTGGGGCTAGAGTGGGTAAGCCCTTGGAGAAGGCAGAAGACTCAAGCTCAAGTGGGTAAGTCCTTGGTGGAAAGCTTCTCCGAGTGAAGGTGAAGTCAAAGGCGGAAGATCCAAGAAGAGTGGGTAATTCCTACAAGGCCGAAGACTTGTGCAAGAGTGGGTAAGTCCTTGGAGAAGGCCGAAGACTCTTGCAAAGTGGGTAAGTCCTTGGTAAGGTTGAAGACTCTTTTGTATTGGATAGGTAAGTCCTTTGTTGGTCATGTATTGTATGTCTTATTAATGAATATAAGAGTGCAATTGTTTGAAGTCCTAGAGGTTGACCTCTCTAGGCAAGTGGACTGACACACTTCTAGTTTGAAGTGTGGAACCACTCTAAATAGCTTGTTTAATTGGTGCATGTTCAATCTCTCTTATCCTTGCTATGCTTGATTTAGTTGCACTCAAATTACCTATTTAGCAACCTTATCTTGTCATATATCTTGAAGGTTTAATGAATTTTGTTTAAGTGGTTTCAGCTCTATTCACCCCCCCTCTAGAGCATCTAATCACCCATCTAGGATCCAACAGGTTGCGGATTGGAGAAGGTCGTGATCTTCTTGGTGAAGAAGGAGACTTTGAACTATTTCAAGAAGGCTAGTGTAACGGGAGGTTACTTCTAAGAGGAAGGCTACTTCAAGGGGGAGCTTGGAGTTACTTCAAGAAGGCTACCTCGAGTTGGTGCATCTACTTCAAGTGAAGGCTGTTCAAAGGGGTGTAAGAAAGTATTGTATTTTGTGTAATTCCTTGAGAAGGTAATAAAATTAATACTTTCAAAATCCCGGTTGGGTAAGCAACCGGGTAGTGGACTGACAACCTTAGTATTTGCTAAGGTTGGAACCACTCTAAACCCTTTATCTCCTTCTTGGTTTCTCATTTGTGGTTGTTTGAGTTAAATAATTGTTAAATTACTTTAAAACCCTATTCACCCCCCCTCTAGTGGTTTTTTAATTGGTATCAGAGCAGGCTTCAAGGAACCCTAACCATGTCTTGAAGAATGGAGGGTGATGGTGATTACAACCGCAATAAAAGGAGCAGTCTGGACCAATCTACAACATGTTGTAATTGGTGCTTAGGAACAATCCACACGACATCTAGCTGCCCATGGAGATCAAAGAAGGAAGATGAGCACAAAGATTGTCTTATTGCTACAACAAGTGAAGAAGAAGAAGAGGTAAGTCTTTTTGATTTATCTAAAGAAGAGCTAGTTGCTAGTCTTGAAGAGACACATAATAAATATATTAAGTGCAAGAAGAAGTTAAAGAAAGCTAATAAAGCAAATGATGAATTACATGCTAAGCTTCTTGCTATTACATCTGAAAATGAAGATTTTAAAAAGATCATTGAAAATCATAATATTAAGATAAAATCTATAGAGGCAGATTGCAATCTTCTTTCTTTAGAAAAGATTAATTTGCAAACTCAAGTGAACGATCTTCAAAAACAACCCGTCTTGTGCTCACATCTAGATTATGATACTATCGTGAAAGAAAAAGATTCATTATCATCTAATCTAGAACAAGAAAATCTAGATATCAAGAAAAGAATGGAGGAGATTGCTAAGCTACAACAAGAAGTTAGTAATCTAAATCACAATGGCATTCTTGATAAAATCTTAAATGATCCTTACCATCAAATTGGAAGGAGAGGACTAGGTTACAAGCCTAAAGGACAATCTTATCAAAAACCTAGTAAGGGAAGAACACAAATGCCAAAAAGTCAATCTATGTATGTACCTAAAGGCACAAATACATACGTACCCAAGAACAAACTAGAACAAAATCATAGAAAGAAATATGAAGTTGATTCTATATGTTGTCATTATTGTTTGCGCCTTGGTCACTATTCTTTTTCATGTCCTTATAAGAAAAAGGATGTCGAGTTAGTTTGGGTTCCAAAACCTCCAAACTAAATGAACAGAATTAAGTTGAGATATGACCAAGGACCTTAGTTGCATATTTCTATGTCTATCTCAACTCAACATAATGGCATAACAAATTAGTTCAAGTATCTAAACATCTAACTTGGATATATATAATTCTTTTCTTACTAAAAACAGTTCTGAAATAGTACAGAACCTTTCTCGGTCGAGAATCTATCGAACGAGAACAACAGTCGGTCAAGAAATGATCGACCAATCCGGTCTCTGTTGTCAAATCTAAAATAAATCTGCTGAATGTATTTTCAATTGATTAAATTGCTATCTATTTATTGTTAATGACTGATTTTACATGCAAAACAAGTTGAAGACCATTTCTGAAAAACTTATAAATATAAATGAGATTAATTCGATTATTGTTCTTATGATTTTTTATCTCCTGGTCTATTCATATAGAAATCATGTGTTATGACATCTAGTTTGAATGAACATGGTATTTCATGGAATTATCATTATATGCTTTTATTGTTCTATCATTACATCATGGATATGCTTTCACTATTTTATCATTCAGATCATAAAGATGATGCTATGTTACAAATAGATAATGATTATTGTATGCATGGATCCTTGATGATACATAGGCAAGCAAAATGATTCACCTGTGATATGAAAAAGAATTCTAAATGCTTGCAACACATAAGATAAAAATTTCTCAATTGGAATCTATAAGAACTTAAGATATTATTCCTACTTTCAAGAATCTTATATGAAAATAAGGGTACAAGAAGAAATAGAATTTGATATTTACCTACAATAAAGCTTATATAAATATTCTAGGAGAATTTAGACGGATATCTTCATATTAAAAATGTCTCAAATTGATATTTAATCGAGTTACATGCAGACATTATACTTCACATATGAATGTTCAAATTGGAAATCTACAAAATTGCCTCTTGGTTAAAATCAAGTTTGACCAAGGGGCGCTATGGTCGTAGTCAAAGGCGACCTAAAATAAGTTTGACACGATACTTATTTGAATATCATTCTCTATATAAAAATTGTGATCAAAAGACCAATAAAAATTATGACCAAAAAATTGTTCAAATATTGGTAATAATAATCACAATATTACTCCCTTAGAAAACATATGTATGCTCTACAAATTCAGTCTATCATCTGCATTAAGAATCAGCTTTAAAAAAAATCATTCACAGTAAGTTTGTCGGTCGACGAATTCCTCGACCGAAAAACATCTCGGTCAGCCTATCTCTTTCGACCGACAGACTTCAAATAAAAATTACATCGGCAAAACCCAGACACACTTTCGGTCGACAATTATTCGACCGAGCCGATGTCGGTCGACAATTGCTCGACTGAGAATTGACCGTTGAGAATTGACTGTTGGAATCTGACCGTTTGAATATGACCATTGCCAGTCGACCGTTGGGCGGCCGAGTGGCGCGTCTGGGATATGACCGTTGCGGTCGATCGGTCGACAAATTGTCGACTGACCTGGTCACTGGATTGCTATAAAAAGGACCAAAAATGGGTCATTGCTTCCCACTCTCACATTCTTACTTCCATAGCTTCTCTCTAGTGCATTTTTATGCAACTTTTTAGCTCTTTCACCTCCAATACTTTCTTGCTTCTTCTTCACCTCAAGCAAAACAATGGCTTCATCATCTGCACAAGGAAAGAAGCAGGTTGCTAGGAGGAAAGGACGGACGGCCTCCCCACCATTGCCGATCATCAACGACATCCCCTTCATCAATGCAGCTGCTGGTGATCGCTACCTCAGACTCTCCTCCAAAACTCCTCTTCCAAGACGGTCGGTTGACTTCATGGACTTCTACATCATCGTCGACTTGGAGGATCTCTTTGAGGTGCAAAATTTGAAAGATTTTCTGAACCCCTCCTTCCCTTCCTATTCTTCCAAAGTGGTAAATGAGTTCTATGCAAACTTAACCTCCAATCCTGAAAATGACTCCTTCTCTTCTATGGTAAATGGGCATAGCTTTCACTTTACTGAGGAGGGTATCCTTGACATGCTCAACATAGACTTAGAAGAATACCAAGACGCTCTTGACCTTACCACTGGAAATCCACTCAATAAATTTTCCCAAGATAACAATACGGTCAGTCTTAGTGACATTAAACGAGCTATTTTTCAATCTAACACAACTTGTCACGAAGATAGGGGTACCTACTATGCCATTAACCTCAAACCTGCAGCTAGGATTGTTAACCTTATTGTTTCCACAAACATACATCCTAGAGCAAACAAGTCTGAAGTCCCTACCTTTCGCATGTGTCAAATTTATTCCATTATCAAACGCATTCCCATAAACTTTATCCGCATCATTCTTAAGAACATGCTTGAGTTTTCTGGCAATCCCCCTTATGCTGATTTTATATGCCAAATCACTCAACACTTTCTTAAGACACCAATTGAGGATATGAGATACACATGGGAAAGAAGACCACAAAAAATAAGCAAAAACACAGTAGAGAAGATGGGAATTGATTTTGGTCACAAGAGGGCTAGGACGGAAGGAGAGACATCTACTCAAGACATACCACCACCTCCTCCTCCCAACCCATCCTATGATCCCGTCCAAAACACCCTAACCTATATTGCTGGGTCCCAATATCATTTAAGCAAACAACTAGATTATAGCCACCATGCCATGACCTACCTAAACCAAAGGATGCAAACCCTCTCTCCAAATCAACCAGATGAATATCCTTATTGTTTAAATCCTGGAATGATCAACCCATATAATCCCTCCTACAACTACTACCAAACTCCACCTCCACCATCTTCAGATCTCACTCATACTCATTTTTCTCCAATGCAACTACAAGACATTGCTGCTCATTTCCATTTTGATCGTGTTCCCACCTTCTTGGAAGCATATGCCTTAACCAAGATAGGTTCTTTGGAGTGGCAAACTTTAGTCAAGTATTATGGAGCTGAGCCATTTCTTGGAAAAGACCCAGATATTGATGTAATACTTAGGTCTTTCCAGTGAGATTTGGAGTATCCGTTGTAATAGTTGTAATGAAATGGTTATCTTTTCATGATTGTAATGAAATAGTTATCCTTGCATGATTGAAATGAAATGGTTATCTTTTCATGATTATAATGAAATAGTTATCCTTGCATGATTGAAATGAAATGGTTATCTTTTCATGATTATAATGACTTAGTTATCTTTGCATGATTATAATGGACATCCTTCAAAGCGTATGAGTCATCTTGTAAAAATGTTACGCTATTCTTAGTATGTTCCTTCTATGGCATCATTTGAACATAGCTTGTAAGACTATTATAGTAGAGCATACAAAGTAAGGGGAGTAATATATATGTAATAAATTACAAATGATAAAATCTTTGCAAATACCTGAAATTTAAAATTGTGGCTAAATTGACCATCTATTGAAATGCATTCATACCTTGATTATAATTGGGATATCTATTTAAGGGGGAGCAATGCATTCCGTCTTTTTGGTTCAAAATACTTTTCATATACTCTTTGTAAGTGATTGAGTAATTACTTATGACTAAAAGACACAAATATTTATCTTGGTTATCTTTTTGAAATGACAAAGGGGGAGAGATATATAAAACTATAACTTAGTATTTATGAAAAACTCAATCAATGAGTTTCATAAATATACTCTTGGCTTTACATTGAAAGTTGCTACATTCCTAAATGAACTGGATTTCATGTTCCATAATTCATTGGGAATAATAAGCACACATTTTATAAACAAGAGGAAAAGATACATAAGGCAATCTAAAGGTATGAAATTCATATGTTTTATATTTATTTTGGAAATGTTTGTCATCTTCAAAAAGGGGGAGATTGTTGGCTAAATGGACATCTAAAAATCCCTTTGTTTTGATTATGACAAACATTTCATTCTTATTAATCTAACGAGCTACTTGAGTGTGCAGGATGACAAAGTAGCAAGGGAAAATCCAAGAGCTTACTTAGTTATATTTTCATGCAATGTAATCAATGTTGTAAAACTTGTACAAATATATAATGTACAAGTACTTAGAATTGCATGTAAATCAAGCGTTAGATTTTCCCTAGCCAAACATCATAGTTAGACATGTCATCCCATTTAATTAGGATCACCTTTGCACACTCACACATATAATTAATGCTTAAATTGAAACCTTGAAACAGGATCATTCTCGGTCGACAAACTCCTCGACCGAGACACTCTCGGTCGACAATCTTCTCGACCGAGAAAGATCCAAAGTAGCCGTTAGACACAACAAACAAGTTAGTTGGTAGTTGAAGAAAGACGTTGCAAATCACTTGTTCTAGAGAGCCTGTCAGTCGACAAAAGTTCGACCGAGTAGGTGTCTCGGTCGACCAGTTGTCGACCGAGATGGTCTCTGACAGCAACTGCAGAATAAAGTAATTAGCCGTTGTTAAAGCAACAACTTTGTACCTAATGGCTAGTTAAGCACTTAGAAACCCCTAGAAGTTGTCTAGAACGTCCTTAAGCATACTTAGGCCATTCCTATAAATAGGACAAGCCATAGGACACTAGAAATCACTTGTTACACTTGAGAATACACTTGAGCATACTTGAGCAATCTTTTGCAAGCAATTTGAGCACTGTGATCATTGGTCTACATTCATCTTAGCTCAATCTCGTGTCCTATAGGCTAGATTCTCCTACCCACAGCAATCACAAGTTCACATACTTGGCTAGGAGATCTTACGCTTGATCTAGGCATATCAAGCCTCGGGCTTAAAGGATAAGTTGTAATTTCCTTTTTCTTTCTTGTTCCTTTTTATCTTTTGTACTCTCCTTGCTACTCCTAGGGTTGGAGGCTGCGGATTGGAGAGGGTTGACTTCTCAGGTGGAGAAGGGGACTTCAAGCTACTTCAAGAAGGCTATCGCAAGGGAAGCTACTTCAGAAGGCTGGTGCAACGGGAGTTGGTGCATCTACTTCAAGGGAAGGCTGCTTCAAGGTTGGCGATTACTTCTAGGTGAAGGCTGCTTGAAGGGTTTAGGAAAAGAGATTGTATTTTATGTAAATTCCTCGAAGAGGTAATAAAATAAATTTCTTTTCAAATCCCGGTTGGGTAAGCAACCGGGTAGTGGATTGACGGCTATAGTATTTGCTATAGTTGGAACCACTCTAAACCTTGTGTCTCTTTGTCCAATATTTTCATTGTGGTTGTTTGAGTTCAATAATTGTTAAATTATCTAGAAAACTCTATTCACCCCCCCTCTAGTAGTTTTCAATTGGTATCAGAGCGGGCTTCAAGGAACCCTAACCAGGTCTTGAAGAATGGAGGGAAATGGTGAAAAGTGCTTGGACGAAACCACTACATGCTGCAATTGGTGTTTAGGAACAAACCACAAAACAACCGGATGCCCATGGAGATCAAAGGAAGAGGATAAGCACAAAGAATGCTTTATTGCTACAACTAGTGAAGAAGAAGAAGAAGAGGTAAGTCTTTTTGATTTATCTAAAGAAGAACTAGTTGCTATTATTGAAGAAACACATAATAATTATGTTGAGTGCAAAAAGAAATTAAAGAAATCAAATAAGGAAAATGATGATCTAAATGTTAAACTTCTTGCTCTTGCATCTGAAAATGAGGATCTTAAAGAGGGAAATAAATTTTCTAATCTTAAGTTAAAATCTATGGAAGCCGATTGCAAGCTCCTTTCTGTTGAAAATTCAAACTTACAGACTCAAGTAAACGATCTTCAAAAACAACCATTATTGTGCACCCATATAGATTATGACACTATTGTTAAAGAAAGAAATTTATTGTCATCCAATCTAGACCAAGCAAAAATAGACATTAAGAAAAGAATGGATGAGATTGCCAAGCTACAACAACAAGTTCGTAGTTTGAATAACCATGGCATTCTTGATCAAATTCTAGATAATCCCTATCAACAAATTGGGAGAAGGGGACTAGGTTACAAGCCTAAAGGAAAATCTCATCAACAACCTAGTCAGAGAAAGTCACAAACCCAATCTATATATGTACCTAAAAGGACATCCTCACCCAATGACAACATAGGACACAACCATAGAAAAAGATATGAAGTTGACTCAATATGTTGTCATTACTGTTTGCGCCTTGGTCACTATTCATTTTCATGTCCTTATAAGAGAAAAGATGTAGAGTTAGTTTGGGTTCCAAAACCTCCAAACTAAATGAACAAAATCAAAGTTGAGATATGACCAATGACATTAGTTGCATATTTCTATGTCTATCTCAACTCTACATAATTACAAATATAAATGAAATTAATATTAGTTTGTTCCCTAGATGATTTAAAGTCTAAGTCAAATGAAAAGAAAATTCCTATTTTCATATAATTTTTCGTAAAAATATTTTCTGGTCTATTCATATACTAATTATAATGGAATTATCATTGTATGCTTTATACCATGCTTTCATCATTGGGTGCGCATAGAAAATTCTATGCAAACAAGCAAAATAACTTATTAGTCATATGTTATTGCTTGCAACAAAATCTCTAACTCAGTATCTTTGAAATAATTAAATTGTGTCTCCAATTAAGTAGTATGCTTCAACTTGATATTTAAATTTTATGCAGATATTAGACTCAATATATTCAATCTGAAAAATCTGCAAAATTTGCCTCTTGGTCAAAATAAAACTTGACTAAGGGGTGCTATGGTCGTAGTCAAGGGCGACCTAAAATAAGCTTCGACAAAAATTGCTTTTCAATGGACATCTTTTTCATTAGATTTGACGGAATATCTAATTAAGGGGGAGTTTTTATCAAAACAGTTATCTAATTAAGGGGGAGTTTTTATTAAAACGGTTATCTTTTTGAAATGACAAAGGGGGAGAGATATATAAAACTATAACTTAGTATTTATGAAAAACTCAATCAATGAGTTTCATAAATATACTCTTGGCTTTACATTGAAAGTTGCTACATTCCTAAATGAACTGGATTTCATGTTCCATAATTCATTGGGAATAATAAGCACACATTTTATAAACAAGAGGAAAAGATACATAAGGCAATCTAAAGGTATGAAATTCATATGTTTTATATTTATTTTGGAAATGTTTGTCATCTTCAAAAAGGGGGAGATTGTTGGCTAAATGGACATCTAAAAATCCCTTTGTTTTGATTATGACAAACATTTCATTCTTATTAATCTAACGAGCTACTTGAGTGTGCAGGATGATAAAGTAGCAAGGGAAAATCCAAGAGCTTACTTAGTTATATTTTCATGCAATGTAATCAATGTTGTAAAACTTATACAAATATATAATGTACAAGTACTTAGAATTGCATGTAAATCAAGCGTTAGATTTTCCCTAGCCAAACATCATAGTTAGACATGTCATCCCATTTAATTAGGATCACCTTTGCACACTCACACATATAATTAATGCTTAAATTGAAACCTTGAAACAGGATCATTCTCGGTCGACAAACTCCTCGACCGAGACACTCTCGGTCGACAATCTTCTCGACCGAGAAAGATCCAAAGTAGCCGTTAGACACAACAAACAAGTTAGTTGGTAGTTGAAGAAAGACGTTGCAAATCACTTGTTCCAGAGAGCCTATCGGTCGACAAAAGTTCGACCGAGTAGGTGTCTCGGTCGAGATGGTCTCTGACAGCAACTGCAGAATAAAGTAATTAGCCGTTGTTAAAGCAACAACTTTGTACCTAACGGCTAGTTAAGCACTTAGAAACCCCTAGAAGTTGTCTAGAACGTCCTTAAGCATACTTAGGCCATTCCTATAAATAGGACAAGCCATAGGACACTAGAAATCACTTGTTACACTTGAGAATACACTTGAGCATACTTGAGCAATCTTTTGCAAGCAATTTGAGCACTGTGATCATTGGTCTACATTCATCTTAGCTCAATCTCGTGTCCTATAGGCTAGATTCTCCTACCCACAGCAATCACAAGTTCACATACTTGGCTAGGAGATCTTACGCTTGATCTAGGCATATCAAGCCTCGAGCTTAAAGGATAAGTTGTAATTTCCTTTTTCTTTCTTGTTCCTTTTTATCTTTTGTACTCTCCTTGCTACTCCTAGGGTTGGAGGCTGCGGATTGGAGAGGGTTGACTTCTCAGGTGGAGAAGGGGACTTCAAGCTACTTCAAGAAGGCTATCGCAAGGGAAGCTACTTCAGAAGGCTGGTGCAACGGGAGTTGGTGCATCTACTTCAAGGGAAGGCTGCTTCAAGGTTGGCGATTACTTCTAGGTGAAGGCTGCTTGAAGGGTTTAGGAAAAGAGATTGTATTTTATGTAAATTCCTCGAAGAGGTAGTAAAATAAATTTCTTTTCAAATCCCGGTTGGGTAAGCAACCGGGTAGTGGATTGACGGCTATAGTATTTGCTATAGTTGGAACCACTCTAAACCTTGTGTCTCTTTGTCCAATATTTTCATTGTGGTTGTTTGAGTTCAATAATTGTTAAATTATCTAGAAAACTCTATTCACCCCCCCTCTAGTAGTTTTCAATTGGTATCAGAGCGGGCTTCAAGGAACCCTAACCAGGTCTTGAAGAATGGAGGGAAATGGTGAAAAGTGCTTGGACGAAACCACTACATGCTGCAATTGGTGTTTAGGAACAAACCACAAAACAACCGGATGCCCATGGAGATCAAAGGAAGAGGATAAGCACAAAGAATGCTTTATTGCTACAACTAGTGAAGAAGAAGAAGAAGAGGTAAGTCTTTTTGATTTATCTAAAGAAGAACTAGTTGCTATTATTGAAGAAACACATAATAAATATGTTGAGTGCAAAAAGAAATTAAAGAAATCAAATAAGGAAAATGATGATCTAAATGTTAAACTTCTTGCTCTTGCATCTGAAAATGAGGATCTTAAAGAGGGAAATAAATTTTCTAATCTTAAGTTAAAATCTATGGAAGCCGATTGCAAGCTCCTTTCTGTTGAAAATTCAAACTTACAGACTCAAGTAAACGATCTTCAAAAACAACCATTATTGTGCACCCATATAGATTATGACACTATTGTTAAAGAAAGAAATTTATTGTCATCCAATCTAGACCAAGAAAAAATAGACATTAAGAAAAGAATGGATGAGATTGCCAAGCTACAACAACAAGTTCGTAGTTTGAATAACCATGGCATTCTTGATCAAATTCTAGATAATCCCTATCAACAAATTGGGAGAAGGGGACTAGGTTACAAGCCTAAAGGAAAATCTCATCAACAACCTAGTCAGAGAAAGTCACAAACCCAATCTATATATGTACCTAAAAGGACATCCTCACCCAATGACAACATAGGACACAACCATAGAAAAAGATATGAAGTTGACTCAATATGTTGTCATTACTGTTTGCGCCTTGGTCACTATTCATTTTCATGTCCTTATAAGAGAAAAGATGTAGAGTTAGTTTGGGTTCCAAAACCTCCAAACTAAATGAACAAAATCAAAGTTGAGATATGACCAATGACATTAGTTGTATATTTCTATGTCTATCTCAACTCTACATAATTACAAATATAAATGAAATTAATATTAGTTTGTTCCCTAGATGATTTAAAGTCTAAGTCAAATGAAAAGAAAATTCCTATTTTCATATAATTTTTCGTAAAAATATTTTCTGGTCTATTCATATACTAATTATAATGGAATTATCATTGTATGCTTTATACCATGCTTTCATCATTGGGTGCGCATAGAAAATTCTATGCAAACAAGAAAAATAACTTATTAGTCATATGTTATTGCTTGCAACAAAATCTCTAACTCAGTATCTTTGAAATAATTAAATTGTGTCTCCAATTAAGTAGTATGCTTCAACTTGATATTTAAATTTTATGCAGATATTAGACTCAATATATTCAATCTGAAAAATCTGCAAAATTTGCCTCTTGGTCAAAATAAAACTTGACTAAGGGGCGCTATGGTCGTAGTCAAGGGCGACCTAAAATAAGCTTCGACAAAAATTGCTTTTCAATGGACATCTTTTTCATTAGATTTGACGGAATATCTAATTAAGGGGGAGTTTTTATCAAAACAGTTATCTAATTAAGGGGGAGTTTTTATTAAAATGGTTATCTTTTTGAAATGACAAAGGGGGAGAGATATATAAAACTATAACTTAGTATTTATGAAAAACTCAATCAATGAGTTTCATAAATATACTCTTGGCTTTACATTGAAAGTTGCTACATTCCTAAATGAACTGGATTTCATGTTCCATAATTCATTGGGAATAATAAGCACACATTTTATAAACAAGAGGAAAAGATACATAAGGCAATCTAAAGGTATGAAATTCATATGTTTTATATTTATTTTGGAAATGTTTGTCATCTTCAAAAAGGGGGAGATTGTTGGCTAAATGGACATCTAAAAATCCCTTTGTTTTGATTATGACAAACATTTCATTCTTATTAATCTAACGAGCTACTTGAGTGTGCAGGATGACAAAGTAGCAAGGGAAAATCCAAGAGCTTACTTAGTTATATTTTCATGCAATGTAATCAATGTTGTAAAACTTGTACAAATATATAATGTACAAGTACTTAGAATTGCATGTAAATCAAGCGTTAGATTTTCCCTAGCCAAACATCATAGTTAGACATGTCATCCCATTTAATTAGGATCACCTTTGCACACTCACACATATAATTAATGCTTAAATTGAAACCTTGAAACAGGATCATTCTCGGTCGACAAACTCCTCGACCGAGACACTCTCGGTCGACAATCTTCTCGACCGAGAAAGATCCAAAGTAGCCGTTAGACACAACAAACAAGTTAGTTGGTAGTTGAAGAAAGACATTGCAAATCACTTGTTCCAGAGAGCCTGTCGGTCGACAAAAGTTCGACCGAGTAGGTGTCTCGGTCGACCAGTTGTCGACCGAGATGGTCTCTGACAGCAACTGCAGAATAAAGTAATTAGCCGTTGTTAAAGCAACAACTTTGTACCTAACGGCTAGTTAAGCACTTAGAAACCCCTAGAAGTTGTCTAGAATGTCCTTAAGCATACTTAGGCCATTCCTATAAATAGGACAAGCCATAGGACACTAGAAATCACTTGTTACACTTGAGAATACACTTGAGCATACTTGAGCAATCTTTTACAAGCAATTTGAGCACTGTGATCATTGGTCTACATTCATCTTAGCTCAATCTCGTGTCCTATAGGCTAGATTCTCCTACCCACAGCAATCACAAGTTCACATACTTGGCTAGGAGATCTTACGCTTGATCTAGGCATATCAAGCCTCGGGCTTAAAGGATAAGTTGTAATTTCCTTTTTCTTTCTTGTTCCTTTTTATCTTTTGTACTCTCCTTGCTACTCCTAGGGTTGGAGGCTGCGGATTGGAGAGGGTTGACTTCTCAGGTGGAGAAGGGGACTTCAAGCTACTTCAAGAAGGCTATCGCAAGGGAAGCTACTTCAGAAGGCTGGTGCAACGGGAGTTGGTGCATCTACTTCAAGGGAAGGTTGCTTCAAGGTTGGCGATTACTTCTAAGTGAAGGCTGCTTGAAGGGTTTAGGAAAAGAGATTGTATTTTATGTAAATTCCTCGAAGAGGTAATAAAATAAATTTCTTTTCAAATCCCGGTTGGGTAAGCAACTGGGTAGTGGATTGACGGCTATAGTATTTGCTATAGTTGGAACCACTCTAAACCTTGTGTCTCTTTGTCCAATATTTTCATTGTGGTTGTTTGAGTTCAATAATTGTTAAATTATCTAGAAAACTCTATTCACCCCCCCTCTAGTAGTTTTCAGGACATGCCTTAGGACACCTAAACTCACTAGTTTTACACACTTGAGCAATCTTTGAGCATACACTTGCATTGTGCAACCTGTTTGTGAGCAATTGAGCATATTGACAATTGGCTACTTTTCTCTTGGCTCAAATTTCGTGTCCTATAGGCTAGTATCTCCTATCCACAGCAATCACAATTCCATATACATTGGTTAGGAGATCTACACGCTTGATCTAGGCAAATCAAGCCTTGTGCTTCAAAGGATAAGTTGTAATTTCCATTTTCCTTTCTTGTTCACTTTTATTGCTTGTACTCTCCTTGCTACTCCTAGGTTGGAGGTTGTGGATTGGAGAGGGTCGTGATCTTCTTGGTGAAGAAGGAGACTTTGAACTATTTCAAGAAGGCTGGTGCAATGGGAGGTTACTTCTAAGAGGAAGGCTGCTTCAAGGGGGAGCTTGGAGTTACTTCAAGAAGGCTACCTCGAGTTGGTGCATCTACTTCAAGTGAAGTCTATTCAAAGGGGTGTAAGAAAGTATTGTATTTTGTGTAATTCCTTGAGAAGGTAATAAAATTAATACTTTCAAAATCCCGGTTGGGTAAGCAACCGGGTAGTGGACTGACAACCTTAGTATTTGCTAAGGTTGGAACCACTCTAAACCCTTTGTCTCCTTCTTGGTTTCTCATTTGTGGTTGTTTAGGTTAAATAATTGTTAAATTAGTTTAAAACCCTATTCACCCCCCTCTAGTGGTTTTTCACATACAAGCTAT
The DNA here is from genome assembly GCA_963693085.1 of Alisma plantago-aquatica. Lineage (NCBI taxonomy): Eukaryota > Viridiplantae > Streptophyta > Magnoliopsida > Alismatales > Alismataceae > Alisma > Alisma plantago-aquatica. Next base: position 553,936,086 of record OY856414.1, on the reverse strand, counting down.
GACATGGTAGTTACTCTCCCATGTCCAAGATTTGGATTCTACTCATCCAAGGCTAGAGAAAGAAGGTACAACCAGCAAAAAACATCAAAGGACATAGTAAACGAGTAGAAAGAACTAGTATGTCCATGAGAAGTAGTAGAATGAAGATGAACTCCGGCTAGAAGTCAAGCTTCGTCCTTGCTTGCTAGACTTTCTCCAGATTTCTTCACTCCTAAGCAGATAGAAGAGGAAGAAGAAGATCCCTACTGCAAATAGAGAAGAAGAAGGAAGAAGAAGAGGGTTCTCTCTAAAGTAACCACATCCTATCTCCCTTGGTCTCCTCCAACTTCTCCTGGACTCCCTCCAATCGAGTTGCCCTCCAAAAGGTTCTTCCTAATCTGTCATAACTGTCCCAAGACAGCTTGGGGTCATATATAATTGTGAGATAGTTACATTCACGTTTGAGTGAAATCTACAGGTCACACGATGTGTCTTTTATAAGACACGGTGTGTCTTATGTAATAACTGAAGTTTGGATCGAGTTCTAGGAGGTTACATGACGTGTCTTTAATAATACACGGCGTGTCTTTAATAAAACATGACATATTGCTGCAAATATGGAGTTCTGCATTCAATTTCTTGGCTGAGACACGGGATGTCTTTAATAAGACACATCGTGTATTTTTAATACATGGGGTGTCTTAATTAAGACACGGCGTGTCAATGGTTGTTCTGGGCTACTGTGTATTCTGCTCATAACTTATGGCGTGTAGGTCAGTTTTACATGCTGTAAAAAGTAGTATTTGCACAGTTTCGAACCCCAAAACATGTAGATACTTGAGGAGTCATCCAATAAGTGATATATGATATATTCATCATTATTTCATTACAAAGTGTAGTACCTACAATCCAAACCATGAGACAACTAAGAATAGCTAAAAATATAGAATCTAGCATGAATGAGAGTGATAATTGAGTCAAAACAACATGGATATGCAACCAAACATGATCCAAAAGATGATATGATTTGTGCACATCAAATCCCCCTTAGCTTAAACCATTGCTTGTCCTTAATCAAAATGAGCATAGAAACATAAATGATGAATTGTCAAGTTCATGCATAGATCAAATGAAAAGAAAGATGTGTATAAGACCCAGACAAACATGATCAACATGTTTATACTCATAGCCATCAATTCAAATTAAATACCCAAGAAAGAGATTTTTAGTTCAGCAGGGGTGGTCACAATTAAATGAATCAATCAATTAAACAACACCAAGTACTATTTGGATGAGCAAGCCAAACAATTAGTGGATGTGCAACTCAAACTCTCAGCTATTAAGGATACAAATGATGAAATCTTAGTTAAAATGAACAATTTTAGTTGTGATCTCCTTCTTTCCAAAAATGATGTGACAATGTATTATGTGTTCCAACACTCGGCTACTAATGTAGGCTTATGCACACGCGGAGTTCCGGTTGGGGTATTTTACCCTCTTTTAAGACATACCACCTAACCATCATGGCCAGATCGGACTTACACTAGGCTAGCATGATATGTGGGCAGTTTAGCCATCTTTTATGGAGTATGATGGTGAAATAATCTAAAAGAAATTTTAAAAAAATTCCACAACATAGAAGAGTCAACTAAATTGAAACACTAGCTAGATTTCATTCATCTGTTTTGAAGAAAACAAATTCACTGAAATGGTGGCTAAGATTCACTAAGAGTTTGGCAAGGGCATCCCATATTCTAAATAATGTTGTAAAGTTAATTTACTCACAAAAATTGAAACCATTTCATGTTTTAAGCAATCAAGGATGTGAAAGATGAATGTTTAGGCTAGAAGCATAAACCAGAGTTAAGCACATGTTGATGGCCAAAAGGTTTCATTTGATTAATGCATGCCTTTTACAATTTCTCCAAATTATATTTCTCATCAAAATAGTACAATCAGTTAAGCATAGGAGTTCTATCCACATATAAAAGATAAACCTCATCTCATACTAGATTTGCTACCAGAAGAGCAGAATTGAAAACAACAACTAAGAAAAAGATGATAAAAGGGAAATAAAACTACACTACCGGCTGGTTTCTCTCCCCCTAAGCTTGAAACTTACAATGTCCTCTCTGCATATAACAAACTCAAGAGGATTGCAATCGGATACCTGTCATGGTGAATAATGAAGATGGAGGTCCATTGCTTTGATTTGAGGCTGGAAATTATTGTGCTATAGATTGACGCCTCCTTAAAAATATATCCTCGATTTGGGGCAAGCAAAAGCACCTATGAATTGCAGCAAGAATAGTCTTTTGTATGCCAATACTATTTGTATTTTCATTATCCTTTGAAGCATCATAAAAATATGAGTTGGGAAGAGTGTTCTCATTATAAAGCAATGTGTCATGTAGAGTGTGAGGAGGAAGGACATGTGGCTTGCTTAAAGAATAGAAAAGTAGATCATGTGTTGTAGCTTTTTCCCCTTTATTTGTAACTTCATAATCCTCATAGGTATCAACATCATAATTCATTGAAGGATATACTTCTATTACAACACCATTCTTCAATGTCATCAGCCTGAAATATGTAGGATTCATCTCTGGTGGACTAGGCAAGAAAGGTGGAAATGCTTCTTGGATAGAAAGAGCTTGTTGGGCAATTTGTTTCTCCAAGATGTGTGCATGAGTGGAAATATCGTCCACCTTAGAAGAGAGTTGGCAAATGGCACCCTTCATTGATTGTCTTTGTTGATGGAACTCCTCATTTTGCTGCATTTGAGTTGAAATAAATGTTGCAAGCATTAACTCTCATCTAGAAGTTACTGGTGGTTGTTGTGGCTGAATGAAATTCAGGTTCGCATTGCTGTAGTAGTCCGGTGGAGTGTAGTCCATTGGAGAATAAATAGAAAAAGCATAACATGTAGAAGATGAGTGCATAAGAAACCCACATGCATCACAAATAATATTAGCTGCTTGAAATGGTTGTTTGCTTAGCTACTCAAACCTTTGTGATAAAGTGTCTAGCTTAGCTACAATCAAGTCTATAGCACCAACTGTGTGATCTTCCAATTGTATTCCGGAAGTAGTATGTGAAAAGGATGGGGGTAGCTTGTAGCCAGACTCCATTGGCCATGATTTACTGCCATATCTTCAATAATAGCATAGGCTTCTCCATAAGATTTGTTCATTAGAGCTCCATTTGCAGTTGCATCAATAGACATCCTTGTATTGTAGCACAAACCATTATAGAAAGATTGCAATAGAAGCCAATTGCTTAGATCGTGATGTGGACAAAGATGTTGAAGATCTTTGAACCTCTCCCATGTATCATACAAGGTCTCTCCATCCCTTTGAGAATAATTGATGAGTTGACTCCTCAGCTATAAATTTTTGCTAGGTGGAAAATATCTTGCCAAAAAGACCTTTAGAATCTCCTCCCAAGTGTTGATTGACTTCTTTGGCAAAGTATAGAGTCATTCCTTGGCTCTATCTCTAAGAGTGAATGGAAAAAGGATTAGGTGTATACCATCATTAGGAACGCCATATATCTTTATGGTGCTTAGAAACTGCAGAAATTCATTAATGTGGAGGTTTGGATCCTCCATTGGTATCCCTCCAAATGCATTCAGTTGTTGCAATTGTATGATGGTTGGGCTGATAGAAAACTCCTCTGTCTCAAATTCTGAAATATTAATAGGCCCACTCATGTGCATTGTCATTGTACCAAAGTAGTCCTTAAGAGGAAGGTCATCCTCTGTAACGACCCGCACTTTTGAGTGTCTAAAAGACCTTAAAGTCGCAGATCGCTAATCATAACTTCCAGGATCAGATTCATGAAATAATACAAAATAGTAAACAATTTCCATTAATGATCAAATATTTACATGTTTACATGAAAAGCTCCTCTAAGGAGTTACATAACTTTTAACAGAATTAACTTTTACATGTGTGAAGATAAACCATTAAAACTAAACCTTCATGATTAAACTGTAGTGTCTTCAACATCTTTATTTGTACCCTCATGTCCACGAATCAAGTATATTTGATACCTAAAACGCCGACAAACAAATACGCGATCAGTATATTTCTATACTGGTACGTGGATTCAAACAATAATCACAAGTACAAATATAAGTAAATATATTTATCTTGAATATAAGAAAATAAACTTGTTTTCATATCCTAACCCATATCTGGTCAACTACCTCAGGTGTAATCATTGTCCCTCTGGGGCTCGTGTGCATTACCCTTAAGATCAATCTAACCCAGGGTTCAGAATACTATTATTTACTTTACATGATACTCATATGTACTTTATAGTTTGCAAGAACTAAATAAACAAGAAAGCAGTTTATTTGTCATTCAATCTCATCGAGAAACATCGGCAATCTCAGAATTCGATATGCATATTCATAAGGGTAACCATGTACCTTATGCCATCGCAGAAACCATGCAGAACATCTTATGTACTTTAGGAATGCAATCCAAACATCTAACCATCCAAGCACATAATCAACATGTATCTGAAACAAAGCATACTATGTGTGTGTCACCATGTATTCGCATTACATTATTTACATCTAGATTCGCTCCTAAACTAGGGTTTAGGGTGATCTCATGTTTGGACTAGGGATTAGGGTTACAAACCCCAACTCCTCACGTTATGGTTTCTAAGATTACTAATTCCATTATGCATATTAGGTGAAACCCTAATATTCAAATTAAGCATTATAGGTTACCCGTGACACCTAAATCATATTACTAACATTATGATCATAGCAAGATGTTGACATTGGTCTTAAAACCCTAAATCAGCATGAATAAGATCATTAATCTAGAATCATCATTTATTTATCAATATCAAGTATTTTCTCATTATACATGTCCAGATCAGGTGTCAACTCAACATAACCTAATCTATTTAAGCATCAGATTGTGCAAATCTAGATTTTCCCTTTATATTAATCACATTAACATATGTATTACACATACTTTTAGAACAAGAATCATAATTAAACTCTCAATCTATCTTATTTAGATTCCTCTCGCTCTCTTGATCAATTTGATATATAAGTTGTTATATTTGGACATCCCTAGCAATTTCTATGAATTAAACAAGATATGGAATTTTACCTCCTATTTGGGCCACGTAGTGCCTTCCTATTGGTCAGCACCCACGCCACGTTGGATAAGTGAAACCCGGTTCCCGCCTCTGGTTCAGCTCTGGACTGAACAGCACTTGATATACACAGTTGGGCCGATCATTTGTCGGTTTGACCCTGAGTCCGCTCTCCTCCGTCCTCACGCATCTGTAGACGTAAACCTGTACGTCGGCTTTGCGAACGGCGCACACAGCGCCCATCTTCCTCACCTGCAAGTGACCCCTTCGAAGCCGCACCTCCTAGCCTGTAACGACAGTTCGGACTCCGCCTGGTCCTCCCCCCCCCATCGCGTCGCACGTGAGGGTCGTGAGGCAGAGTGCACGCCGCTGGGTCAGACTGCAGGGCAACACCTCCAGCTCCCGTTCTGGCGAGGCAGACCCACCCCTTCACCCTCTACCTCGTGGCAGACAACTTCTCACTCACGCAGGTGGGACCTGTGACACTACCGCAGGAGCAAAAGGACAGTCATCCTCACCCGACCAGAACCCCAACCTTGTCTACTTATGATCGTCGAAGGTGCTGGATCCGTCGTCGACGCAGATGGGTCCATGCCCCCGACGCTGGTTCATCCTAGAAGTTTCCGAGGAGAGCCTGATGCATACTCCTAGGAAAGCCGTCGCTGCAGGAGGTGGAGGGCAGAGCCTGCCACAAGGCATCCTCCCATGGTGATGGGCTAAAGCAGCCCAGCGGCCTTCAATCAGAATTGTACCTATACATCCTCGGGTAGCTATGGCAGGAGGAGCGATCCTCTTTGAGGAAGTCAGGGCATTGCGCAGTGGGAAGCGGACGAGAAGCACACATTAGTGGGAGTCAAGGTTTTGGATTACCGATGGCCTCTACATATTTATATATATGCCTCCCACGGGAAAGACTAAAGGAGTCTGTACCCTTACTACCAACCTCGCCTCCTTTCCAAATTCATTATTGTATTCCTAATACAAGTCCCACGATAACACTTCTTCTCCCATGGGTATCCGATCCTTTTTAATCTTATTATAAAGAGTTATCTTGTTGATTATCATGGATGTCCACGAAACCCCACCAATTAAACTCCCTATCTTTCTTTCTCTTCAACATCCTTCAAACCATGTTTCCTATTTCTTTTAGAAAACTAACATATTGTTTCTTTATTTGGATTTTAAGAAAAAGGTGGATAATCTTTTAATTAATTATCTACGCCACATATTATCTTGGATTATCCTAGAAATCCTTTCATTATCTTAACTTGTAATTATCCTTCAACATACCAAAAAGGCAACCCAAGGTAACACTATTTGGCGTCCCAACCAATGTGTTTCCAATAATGGAAAGATAAGTATTCTTTTAATTATCTAACACATTATTAGCTTTATTCTCCTTTGGAAAACATTTATCAATATCAAAAGTCATTACTATTTATTAATGCATGGGTTCCGTTTATCTATTTGTCTTGTGCCAAAAGCACTTGTGCGAAAAAGGCAATTAACATTACTATTCCACCAATTAAATCATTGAGGAATTATCAAATTAATTCATGCATCATATTTTATAGTTTAATTTTTATCAAAATTTGAGGATATTACATCCTCCTTGACTAGTTCTTCATGTGGATCTGGAGGATTAGGTGGATGTTGCGTAGATGGTGGTGGTGTATGTGGTATGGATGAAGGTGGTGGATATGAGGGTGTGGAAGAATGTGGTATGGGTGTTGGAGTTGTATATGATGGTGGTGTATTAGGTGTGAATGATGGTGGTGTGGATGAAGGATGTGTGGATGAGGGTGGTGCATATGAAGGTGATGTAGATGAAGGTGGCATGGGTGAATGTCGTTTGGATGATGGTGACATGGATGATGGTTGTGTGGGTTGTGATTCCTCCATACATGTTTGGGTTTCACTCCTTCTTTCTCCATGAGGGCTGCAAATGATGTGTTCATTTTCTGAATGTAGAGATATGCACGGTTCAAGGATCTTTTTATGAATATCGCATATGCTCCTGCAAAAAACAAGGTGAGTGAGATACAAAGACAAACATGGAAGATACAATAAATTATGATGATCATGATGAATTATGATTTATGGATATGAAGGTTGTGATCCAGTCTCATTTACTTATCAACAACTCTTACTCTAATAGGAATACTGATGCTCCCTGACAACGGCACCAAAAACTTGTTGTGTTATTACACTAACAAGTTTCAATCATAAGAATGATCCTTTACGCAACTAGCTATTTCCCACAAGTATAAGAGAGTAGTTGTAGTCAAGGTCGAACATAAGGAGCGTTGGTTAGCTTGGCGCAAGAGTTATGATTTTCAATAATTTAGACCGTTGTACACAAGATGATTGGATTAGAACAACTAAATTACAGATTTAAAACAAAATAGTAAATTATCTCTTAAGAAAGGTTAAGATTCAGATTTAGGAGGATCCTAGACTTGGGATTTCACTATCACATCATAGATTATATTAAAATATGAATTTAAACATGTTAATTGACTTCCCAAGGAGGTTTGTAGTCATCACTCACCTCCTGGTGAAGTGATGACGATTCTAACTCCATACATCACTCTCATTTATGTATTTCATTTTGAATCACAAACCTTGCTCCTCAACTTAATCCCACCCACTCTCACGGCCAAGGACAAGTTGCCAAAAGAGTAACTCCATATTCTCAAACAAAACTTCTTAGATTATGAAAGAAAGCATAAAACATGCAAGTATGATGGCCAATCACACAAACAAGCATTTCAGATCTGAAACAACTCTTGGAACATGCAAGCAACTAACATTTAGTACAAAATTCATATGTTCATATAAGCTATGACATGGTAGTTACTCTCCCATGTCCAAGATTCGGATTCAACTCATCCAAGGCCCAAGAAAGAAGGTCCAAGTAGCAGAAAACATCAAAGGACATAGTAAAAGAGTAGAAAGAACTAGTCTATCCGTGAGTAGTAGAATGAATATGAAATCTGGCTAGAAGTCAAGCTCCATCCTTTCTTGCTTCACTTTCTCCAGATTTCTTCACTCCCAAGCAGATAGAAGAGGAAGAAGAAGATCCTTGCAGCAAATAGTGAAGAAGAAGGAAGAAGAAGAGGGTTCTCTCTCAAGTAACCACCTCCTATCTCCCTTGGTCTCCTCTAACTTCTCCTGGACTCCCTCTAGTTGAGTTTCCCTCCAAAAGGTCCTTCCTAATCTGGCATAACTGTCCAAAGATGGCATGGGGTCATATATATAAGTGTGAGATAGTTACATTCATGTTTGAGTGAAATTTTTAGGTCACACGATGTGTCTTTTATAAGACACGGTGTGTCTTATGTAATAACTGAAGTTTGGATTGAGTTCTAGGAGATTACATGACGTATCTTTAATAAGACATTGCGTGTCTTTAATAAGACACAGTGTGTCTTTAATAAAACATGACATGTTGCTGCAAATATGGAGTTCTGCATTCAATTTCTGGGCTGAGACACTGGATGTCTTTAATAAGACACATCGTGTATTTTTAAGACATGGGGTGTCTTAATTAAGACATGGCGTGTCAATGGTTGTTCAGGGCTGCTGTGTATTCTGCTCATAACTTACGGCGTGTAGGTCTGTTTTACATGTTGTAAAAAGTAGTATTTGCCCAGTTTCAAACCCCAAAACATGTAGATACTTGAGGAGTGATCCAATAAGTGATAATATGATATATTCATCATCATTTCATTACAAAGTGTAGTACCTACAATCCAAACCATGAGACAACTAAGAATAACTAAAAATATAGAATCTAGCATGAATGAGAGTGATAATTGAGTCAAAACAACATGGATATGCAACCAAACATGATCCGAAAGATGATATGATTTGTGCACATCAAATCCCCCTTAGCTTAAACCATTGCTTGTCCTCAAGCAAAAAGAGCATAGAAACATAAATGATGAATTGTCAAGTTCCTGCATAGATCAAATGAAAAGAAAGATGAGTATAAGACCAAGACAACCATGATCAACATGTTTATACTCATAACCATCAATTCAACTTAAATACCTAAGAAAGAGATTTTTAGTTCAGCAGGGGTGGTCACAATTAAATGAATCAATCAATTAAACAACACCAAGTAGAATTTGGATGACCAAGCCAAACAATTAGTGGATGTGCAACTCAAACTCTCAGCTATTAAGAATACAAATGATGAAATCTTAGTTAAAATTAACAATTTTAGTTGTACTCTCCTTCTTTCAAAAAATGATGTGACAATGTATTATGTGTTCTAGCACTCGACAACTAATGTAGGCTTATGCACACGTAGAGTTCCAGTTGGGGTATTTTACCCTCTTTTAAGACATACCACCTAACCATGGCCAGATCGGACTTACACTAGGCTAGCATGATATGTGGGCAGTTTAGCCATCTTTTATAGAGTATGATGGTGAAATAATCCAAAATAAATTCTAAAAAATTTCCACAACATTGAAGAGTCAACTAAATTGCAACACTAGCTAGATTTCATTCATTTGTTTTGAAGAAAAAAAATCACTGAAAGAGTGGCTAAAAATGCACTAAGAGCTTGGCAAGGGCATCCCATATTCTAAATGATGTTGTAAAGTTAATTTAATCACAAAAATTGAAACCATTACATGTTTTAAGCAATCAAGGATGTGAAAGATGAATGTTTAGACTAGAAGCATAAACCAGAGTTAAGCACATGTTGATGGCCAAAAGGTTTCATTTGATTAATGCATGTCTTTTACAATTTCTCCAAATGATATTTCTCATCAAAATAGGACAATCAGTTAAGCATAGGAGTTCTATCCACATATAAAAGATAAACCTCATATCATACTAGATTTGCTACCAGAAGAGCAGAACTAAAAACAGCAACTAAGAAAAAGATGATAAAAGGGAAATAAAACTACACTACCGGCCGGTTACTCTCCCCCTAAGCTTGAAATTTGCAGTGTCCTCACTACATATAACAAACTCAAGAGGATTGCAATCGGATACCTATCTTGGTGAATAATGAAGATGGAGATCCATTTCTTTGATTTGAGGCTGGAAATTGTTGTGCTATAGACTGATGCCTCCTTGCAAATATATCATTTATTTGGGGCAAGTGAAAGCACATATGAGCTGCAGCAAGAATGGTCTTTTGTACGCCAATACTATTTGTATTTTCATTCTCCTTTGAAGCATCATCAAACTATGAGTCGGGAAGAGTGTTCTCATTATAAAGAAATGTGTCATCTAGAGTGTGAGGAGGAAGGACATGTGGCTTGCTTAAAGAATCTAAAAGTAGGTGTTGTAGCTTTCTCCCCTTGATTTGCAATTAACTTCATAATCCTCATAGGTATCAACATCATCATATTTTGAAGGATATAATTCTATGACAACACCATTCTTCAATATCACCGGCCTAAAATATGTAGTATTCATCTCTGGTGGACTAGGCAAGAAAGGTGGACATACTTCTTTGCTAGAAAGAGCTTGCTGGGCAATTTGTTTCTCTAAGATGTGTGCATGAGTGAAAATATCGTCCACCTTAGAAGAGAGTTGGCAAATGGCACCCTTCATTTATTGTCTTTGTTTATGAAACTCCTCATTTTGCTACATTTGAGTTAAAATTAATGTTGCAAGCATGGACTCTAATCTAGAAGTTACTTGTGGTTGTTGTGGCTGAGTGAAATTCAGGTTCGCATTGTTTTAGAAGCCTGGTGGAGTGTAACCCATTGCAGAATAAATAGAAAAAGCATAACATGTAGAAGATGAGTGTCTAAGAAACCCACATGCATCACAAATAATATTGGCTGCTTGAAATGGTTGTGTGCTTAGCTTCTCAAACCTTTTTTATATAGTGTCTAGATTTGCTACAATCAAGTCTATAGCACCAACCATGTGATCTTCCACTTGCATTCCGAAAGTAGTATGTGAAAAGGATGGGTGGTAGCTTGTAGCCAGATTCCATTGGCAATGATTTGTTGTCATATCTTCAATAATAGCATAGGCTTCTCCATAAGATTTGTTCATTAGAGCTCCAGTTGCAGTTGCCTCAATAAACATCCTTGTATTGTAGCACAAACCATTATAGAAAGATTGCAATAGAAGCCAATTGCTTAGACCGTGATGTGGACAATGATGTTGAAGATCTTTGAACCTCTCTCATGTATCATACAAGGTCTCTCCATCCCTTTGAGAATAATTGATGAGTTGACTCCTCAGCTGTAAAGCTTTGCTAGGTGGAAAATATCTTGCCAAAAAGACCTTTAGAAGCTCCTCCCAAGTGCCGATTGACTTCTTTGGCAAAGTATAGATCCATGCATTGGCTCTATCTATAAGAGAGAATGGAAAAAGGATTAGGCATATCCCATCAGTAGGAACACCATATATCTTTATGGTGCTTAGCAACTGCAAAAATTCAGCAATATGGAGGTTTGGATCCTCCATTAGTGTCCCTCCAAATGCATTTAGCTGTAGCAATTGTATGATGGTTGGGCTGATAGAAAAATCCTCTGCCTCAAATTATGAAATATTAATAGGCCCACTCATGTGCATTGCAGTTGTACCAAAGTAGTCCTTAAGAGGAAGGTCATCCTCCTTGACTAGTTCTTCATGTGGATTCAGAGGATTAGGTGGATGTGGCATAGATGGTGGTGGTGTATGTGGTATGGATGAAGGTGGTGGATATGAGGGTGTGGAAGAATGTGGTATGGGTGTTGGTGGTGTATATGATGGTGGTGTATTAGAGGTGAATGATGGTGGTGTTGATAAAGGATGCATGGATGAGAGTGGTGCATATGAAGGTGATGTGGATGAAGGTGGCATGGGTGAATGTCGTTTGGATGATGGTTGTGTGGGTTGTAATTCATCCATACATGTTTGGGTTTCACTCCTTCTTGCTCCATGAGGGATGCAAACAATGTGTTCATTTTCTAAATATAGAGTTATGCACGGTTTAAGGATCTTTTTATGAACACCCCATATGCTCCTACAAATAAACAAGGTGAGTGAGATGCAAAAACAAACATGGAAGATACAACAAATTATGATGATCATGATGAATTATGATTTATGGATATGATGGTGGATATGAAGGTTGTGATCTAGTCTCATTTACTTATCAATAGCTCTTACTCTAATAAGAATACAGATGCTCCCTGACAACGGCACCAAAAACTTGTTGGGTTATTACACAAAGGAGTTTCAATCATAAGAATGATCTTTTACTCAACTAGCTATTTCCCGCAAGTATGCAAGAGTAGTTGTAATCGAGGTCAAACATAAGTAGCGTTGGTTATCTAGGCGCAAGAGTTATGATTTTCAATAATCTAGATCATTGTACACAAGATGATTAGATTAGAACAACTAAATTACAGATTTAAAACAAAATAGTAAATTATCACTTAAGAAATGTTAATATTCAGATTTAGGAGGATCCCAGACTTGGGATTTCACTATCACATCATAGCTTATATTAAAATATGAATTCAAACATATTAATTAACTTGCAAAGGAGGTTTGTAGTCATCTCTCACCTCCCGGTGAAGTGATGACAATTCTAACTCCATACATCACTCTCGTTTATGTATTTCATTTCAAATCACAAACCTTGCTCCTCAACTTAATCCCACCCACTCTCATGGTTAAGGACAAGTTGCCAAAGAGTAATTCCATACTCTCAAAACATCTTCTTAGATTATGAAAGAAAGCATAAAACATGCAAGTATGATGGCCAATCACACAAACAAGCATTTCAGATCTGAAGCAACTCTTAGAACATGTAAGCAACTAACATTTAGTACAAATTTCATATGTTCATACAAGCTATAACATGGGAGTTACTCTCCCATGTACAAGATTTAGATTCTACTCATCCATGGCTAGAGAAAGAAGGTACAAGCAGCAGAAAACATCAAAGGACATAGTAAAAGAGAAGAAAGAACTAGTATGTCTGTGAGAAGTAGTAGAACGAAGAAGAACTTCAACTAGAAGTCAAGCTTCATCCTTGCTTGCTGCACTTTCTCCAGATTTCTTCACTCCCAAGTAGATTGAAGAGGAAGAAGAAGATCCTTGCTGCAAATAGTGAAGAAGAAGGAAGAAGAATAGGTTTCTCTCTTGAGTAACCTCCTCCTATCTCCCTTGGTCTCCTCCAACTTCTCTTGGACTCCCTACAGTCGAGTTGCCCTCTAAAAAGTCTTTCCTAAGCCGTCATAATTATCCCAAGATGGCTTGGGGTCATATATATAAACGTGAGATAGTTACATTTGCGTTTGAGTAAAATAAGTAGGTCACACGACGTGTCTTTTATAAGACACGGTATGTCTTATGTAATAATTGAAGCTTGGATCGAGTTTTGGGAGGTTACACAATGTGTCTTTAATAAGACACAGTGTGTCTTTAATAAGACACTGAGTGTCTTTAATAAAACACGGTGTGTTGCTGCAAATCTAGAGTTCTGCATTCAATTTCTGGGCTGAGACATGGGGTGTCTTTTTAAGACACGGCATGTCACTGGCTATTCTGGGCTGTTGTGTATTATGCTCATAACTTACGGCGTGTATGTTAGTTTTACATGCCGTAAAAAGTGGTATTTGCATAGTTTCGAACCCTAAAACATGTGGATACTTGAGGAGTGATCCAATAAGTGATAATATGATATATTCCTCATAAATTCATTGCAAAATGTAGTACCTACAATCCAAACCATGAGATAAGTTAGAATAGCTAAAAATATAGAATCTAGCATGAATGAGAGTGATAATTGAGTCAAAATAACATGGATATGCAACCAAACATGATACAAAAGATGATATTATTTGTGCACATCACTACTATTTTTTTCTTAGAGAAAGGGCTCTTCTAAAGCCTCATGGGATTGCTCCCCAATTGCATCAAATGTTTCTATAGCAATTTTTGGACCTTAAGGAGGTACTATAGTGATTCTTGTCTCATGGGGAGGCTTTGGCTCCCAAAAAGGCATTGCATCAAGTGTTGCCATGTCAATGGCATGTGCGGCATCAAATATTATCTTGTCACAAAAGGATGGAAGAACCGAATCTCTAGCACTTTCATTACCTCCAAGAAAGGGTGGGATAGTTGAGGATACTTCTTCATACACAATGGGGGAAGAAGAAGCTTGGGTGAACCCAGTATTCTCAAGAAACAACTGAGCAACAAGCTCTTTGGTGCTTTTGTGGTCTCTACTAGACTCTTCTAGCATCGAGTCATCACCACTAACCTCAATTATTCCCCCCCCCCTTTTCAATTTTTTGAGCATCTTCCCTTCCCCATATGATAGACACAATATTCACTTGTTCATGGGAAGAAGGATGGGCTTGTGAAGATGAAGATGGTGGCGGTTTTTGATGAGATAGGTTAGGATTTTGGAGTATGTAAGTTGGTTGTTGGGGAGGTTGTGGTTTTGTGGATGGGGGTGGTATTGTGGAGGTGGTTGTTGGTATGGGTGAGGTGGAGGTGGAGCATATTGATAGTTGAGAGGAGCTTGAGGAGGTGGTGGAGCATAGGGATTTGGTGGTGCTTGATATGAAGGTGGAGCATATGAACTTTGAGTGTTTCATAGGAAAGTGCCATCATTGTTTGGATTTGGCATTGGTTGCGATGGGAGTCTTCCTTCCTCCCTCCGAGCAAGCGAAAGAGATATTTGATCCAATCTTTTCTCAAGATGGCTAATGGACTGCCCATGTGAGGATACATCTTACTTTACCTCATCCAAACTTCTCAATCTTCCAAGCACTTCATCTTCAAACTTGGAGCTATATCATGGCCTTGGCTGCCCTTGTCCTTGACCATCTTCATTTTGTTGTTTCCATAAAAAATTAGGATGGTTTCTCCACTCGAGTGTGTAAGCATTAGACGTAGGACCTTGATTGTTCCGGTTGCCAAAAGAGTGCAAGGCATGAACTTCCTCTTCTTCAGCTTCAACTATCATGGTGGATTGACTAGAAGAGCCACCAGCTTGGCTCTTCATCATATTCATCATGTCTGCCATCATCTTCATCGTGTTGGGGTTGGCAGCAGTGCAGGATGGAGCTATAAGAAGAGGTGGAGGGACGTAGTTCCATCTACACTATTCCCCTTTAGTAGAAACTCAATGGTGCAAATTTTCAACAAGGTGTTCAAACAATGGCCATGACTCCTCGGGTGTCTTTGCCATGAATGTGCCTCCACATGATGAGTCTACATTGTTATGGCTTAACTCTTAAAGCCTGATGTAGAAAGCATGGATTAGCTGCCACAATGGCACCTTATGATGGGGGCAGTCGTGAAGGATCTTTTGGAACCTTTCCCGTGCCTCGTAGAAAGGCTCATTTTCCTTTTGGGCAAAGGTGGGGATACATCTTGTCATGTGATTCAGCTTGGAAATTGGAAAGAACTTCTTGAGAAACTCATTTTTGACCGCATTCCAAGTCACCAGCTCTGACTTTGAAATGTACCATTCTTTAGCCTTTTCCTTTAGAGAGAAAGGGAAGAGAGTCCTCTAGATGGAGTCATTGGTGGTAGGGGGTGCGGAAGGTGGAACAAGTCTCAAGGAAGGCATCAATATGATGGTAGGAATTTTCATTCTCCATCCCATAGTTGGTAGGGAAGAGTCCAAGGAGTGTGGGTGGAATAGAGAATTGTTGACCTGACATTTGGTCAACAAGGGTGGCAATGGGAGAATTATAGTTTCTCAAGGTGAAATACTCATGGTGGAGGCAGTTGGGCTGCGGTGGTGGTTGAGCATTTCCATGAGGGTTGTATTCTGCCATGTTGGCTGCTTGGTGTTGCTTTCGGTGACTTTGGCATTTCCTCTTACCTATCTCAGGGTCATACAACACCAAGTCGGTACAAGTAGAACGCATATGGTGCATGCAAAGTTGTCACCTACACGATACACAAAAAAACAACAAGAAACCAAGTTAGAATGGCAATATACAAAAGTGAACAAAGAATAAAGAATAGAAATGATGAGGGCAATAGGAAAGGCTAAGCTACAATAACTATCTAGCCCTAGCACCTCTATCCCTGGAAATGGTGCCAGAAAGCTTGGCACATCTGAGCCAGAGGTGCACACACTAACCAATTAGGTTTGGTTAGATGCGTCCCATGGAACTCAAACAAACATGTGGATCTTTCGATATTTATAATATTTCCCTTAACTAGGTTCACTCACAACACTAAAATATTTTCCCCCAAGAGCATGGGGTCACGTTATAGTATAGGTGAGAGGTAAGTAAAGGGGGTCGATCCACATGGATAGAGGGGGCACTAGAGCTTAGTCGATGTTGTCTATATTCCTAAAGCAGAGACTAGGGTTGAAGGGTTTAAAAGGGGTTTTGGTTTGATTACACTATGCAACAAGAAAGTAAAGGCAGAATGAAAATTGGATTACCAAAAACTAGGTTATCCTAAGCAAATTAGGTACAAGAAGCTAGATTAAGCAATCAACTAAGACAGGGCAAGATGATCTACTCTACTCTAGAAAAGCAATTATCAACTAAGAACTAAACAAACCACTAAAGAAAGCAAGGATCTAGGTTACCCTAATTAGCATGACTAAGCAATTAACTAGAAGAAACAAAGACAATTAAGCTACACTAGCATTAACAAGCAAGAAGGTTAAGGTGGGTTTCAAGCAATGGATTAGGTAGGTGGTCCGTTTGGGGATGTGATTTGATGTTAGTTGGGGGTGACAACATGGCATGCAATTATCACAATTCAATCTAGATTACCTAACCAAACAACATGGCAAGTGCTATTAGAATGTACCATATACTACTAGTTGGAGAACTAGGGTTAGGTATAATTCTAGTAGGACTTGTCAAGTCTAGGTTTCTAGGGTAAGTAGTACTAGGGAAATTGAGAACCAAGGGTAGGAATCAAAGAAGAGATGAGGATTTTTCACCTCATGCTACTAGCCATCTAGCCTTTAGAAAGTCTTAGGCAATTGCACTAAACACACTTACACTAGCCACTTAGATCTCACACTCACTTGTAGAAGGAGGGATATGTATGTAGAAACAAAGGGGGCTAGTTAGGGATCCATTAATTGGACCTAGGAGCCATTCCTAAGATTGCTACATACACTCCAATTTCTCCTAGAAGCTAAGTGTCATCAAACATCACAAAGCAAGAAATTTAAGTTTAAGAGAAAAATCGCATGCAAGATAATGGAAAATGAGATAGAAGCAAAGGAAATCATCATATAATGAAATTATGTTCATTACAAATTATTCTCCCCCAACATGGTATCAAAATCACATTTTTACCCCCCAAACAACCCACCACTAGGGGCTTAGCTAGACATAACCAAAGAAAAGGCAAAAGAAATGAGAAGAAGGGGATAGGACTCCATGGAGCTCAAAGTAGATCCTCCTTATTCACCTCCTAGTTGTTGTAGGGTGACCTCCTTTCTCCAAGATGATTGATGGGCATGAAAATGGAGGGGGTTATGGTAGGAAACCTAGAAAACTAGGTTTCTATGGTGGAAATGGTGGGTGGAGAGCATTAATGCAAGGGAAATGCAATGAATGCTCAAGAGAGGGTGAGGAGGAGTAATGGCAGCTGGGAGAGAGTGTAACCTCCATGCTCCAGCCACCACCTATGTATATATAGGTGGTGGGGAAGCACTAGGGTAAGTAGGGGTAGAATAGGCAAAGCAGTGTAGAAAAATAGTAGGGTTAGGTGATCAACACGACTGTGGTGGATGGCCACGGCCGTGGCAGGGGTTAGGCAGCATGGTTGTGGGTTGGGTACATGGTCGAGGTGTGAAATGGAGTGGAAATGCTAAGTATATGTGGTGACCACAGCCGTGTTGGGGTGCCACGGTCGTGTTGGGTAAGGGGTACCACAGTCGTTTTGGGTAAGGGGTACCACGGCCGTGTTAGAGGAGGGGTTACGGGCAAGGCATCTTAGAGGTTGTCTTATCTTCAATTTGCCACGGGTGTGGGGAGCTCCATGGGTGAGGCGGTCTTCAAGGGCCACAACCATGGTGAATGGACACGACCGTGGTCATTCACATGTAAAATAGACCACTTCTGCATTGATTTTGGGGAACTTTGTGCATAATTCCCACAACCATGGTGCGAGGTCACGACTGTGATGTCTTCAGTTGGCCGCGGTTGTGCTGATGGCCATGGTCGTGGCGCTTTTAGTGCAAAAACACTGAAGTCCCTATGATTTTTGGCTATAATTCCCACGACTGTAGTGGATGCCCACGGTCGTACTATAGTCTTCGGTGGCAAAATTAACTTCCATATTCATCATGAATGGACTTCTTTGCTTGATGTCGAATCTTGGCCATTAGGGGTAGGTTGAGGGAGCTTTGGGGCCTTCTTTGGACCCCTCCATGAGCAAAGGAACCCTACAACTCCTTCCTTCTCTCTCATTAATCCAAATCATGGTCCAAGTGCCTGCAAATAATGCAAAGAACGTCCATAAGTGTATTTGATAATAATACTCACATTGGGGAATTTAACTTGCATTCTATTATGTTTAGATGTGAATAAAGTAAAAAATGGCACAAGATGGAGCTCTAAAATAGGGATGCATCACTTTGTTTGAGGAACAAGTATTAAAGAGGCCACTCTTTTGTCCAATGAAATTATTCACGACTTTGGAAGAGTAAATTCTGGTCATAAAATGTGTCTAAAGATGGATGTTTAAAAGGCCTATGATTTTGTGAAATGGGATTTTTTTATTTGTTGTTATGTATAGGATGAGTTTTCCTATTCTGTGGATTTAGTAGTTAAGGGATATTTTTAGTTCTATATCTTACTAGGTCCTATATAATGGCGAGCCAACCCCTCCTTTCAAGCCATTCAATGGCATTAGGCAAGGAGACCCTATTGCTCCTTACCTATTTGTCATAGTTATTCAAGGTTTTTTAGTTTAAATGGAGGATGCTATATAGAAAGGTGATATCACTCCTCTATAGGCTTCTAAAGATTTAAATATCTCTCATCTCATCTTTTCAGATGACTTATGGTCTTTGCTGAGGCTAATGTTAAGAATGCAAAAAGTATCTCTTCTCTTTGTGAAACCTTTGGCGAGCTATCTGGGTTGGTTGTTAATGTTGACAAAAGTGAGGTCTATTTCAGTAAATCTTCCCCTAAAAATGATTTGATTCGTATCGTTGGTTTTAAGGAGGGTGTTCTTCCTTCAAAATATTTAGTCTTTCCCCTTTTCATGGGTAAGTTGTCTAAATCTGCATGTGATCCTTTGATTGATAAAATTAGAAACAAGTTACAAGGCTAGAAATCTAATTTACTTTCCCTTGCTGGTCGAGCTGAATTGATTAGATCCACTCTCTTTGTTCTTCATTTGTATTGGATGAGTTCCATTCTTGTATCAGCCTCTGTTCAGAAGGATATTGATAAGTCTTGCAGAGGTTTTTTTGGGGTAATGATAGTAATCAGAACCATATCCATCTTGTTCAGTGTGAGAAAGTTACCCTTCCTAGTATTGAAGGTGGCCTAAACATCAAGAAAATCAAGGAATCCTCTATGGAATGCATGTTACTTAATGCCTGGGATGTTGCAAGCAAGAAGAGTTCATTGTGGGTCAAGTGGGTCCATGAGAAGTACTTATCCAGTAAGTATTTTTGGGCAGTTAAAAAATCGGCTAATATGTCATGGGCTTTTACAAAGATCTTGAGGTGTAGAAAACTTCTTATTAAATTTATTAGCTATAAAGTGGGTAATGGTGAATCTATCTTTCTGTGGGAGGATCTGTGGTTCAACCAATTTTTCCTTGCTGACTTGTTTGGTGAGGACAATAATCTAAAACTTGGGCTACATATTCACATTAGGCTGAGTTCCATTATTCATAATGGAGCATGGAGTGTATAGTCAAATTGCTATAATAGTAAGCTAATGAAGACCATTGATTATGTCCCTATTGATAAAAACAAGAATGATATCATCTTGTTCAATGGTGTAGAAAGTCCAAGCTTAAAATGATTTGAAACTAGTTAGGGTAGCTACTAGCTCTGATACTGAATTTATTTTGTTGTGGAAGGGTGTTGTTCCTAAGAGGTTCCAGGTCAATATGTGGAAAGTGTTACATGATAAATAGCCAACATTGGACTATATAAAAAGAATCGAGGTCCCTTCAGTTTCAAGGTGTTACATGTGTGAGAAGTATTATAAAGATACAACTCACATATGCTTTTCTTGTAGCTACACAAATGATGTTTGGTCACTAGTAAGTAAGGATTTTCCTTTTTCTCAGCGTAAAGCTATCAGTGAGAAGGTTGGGAACTATAATGCTACTTGGAGAATTAGATGTCTATGTGTCTATCATTTTTTTGTGGCAAGAGAGTAACCTGAGGTACTTTGAAGATCGAGCTAGGTCACCTGTTGTGCTATGGAATCAAATTATGGGTTCTATCAAGGCCTTCTGCTAAACCCTTTCCTCCTTTTGATAGGCATGCATGGTTCTTTAAGTTGATACTATTTTCCTTTTGTCCTTTGGTCTAATTTTTCTTGTTTATAAATTGATACATCTTATGTAAAGATAGATAGATCCATCCATCTCTCTCTCTCTTCCACCACTTTACTTGTATTTCCTTTTTTAAAAATACAAAAAAAGCAGTAGAGTTTTGAGGGACCTTTTTTTTTATCTCAAACATCAACTAAACTGGACCAAATTAAAAACATAAACGTGTCACATATTATTAGGGCATCTCAAGAGATTAGATTAAGGTTTAAGCATCTTATTAAGCGAATCAATAAGATCAAGCACTAAGCTAGTTCATGGGTCTTACATAGAAGGTATAAGCTACACAATGTTTCAATCAAACCTTGAGCTATAAATATACATTAAGCATATCATAAACATGTTTATATAACATGTAATAGGGTTATGGTTTAACTGAAACTAGGTTTTACTCTCCTTATTATCTTTATTCATTTCATAACATAAAAAAGATCCTAATTGGCATCTCTAGTATTTGTGTTGAATTTGGGTTTGGTCTCACACCGTTTCTTGAAGAAATCCTGGCAAATTCATCTTCACATTACCCTCACCCATACAACAGTAATAGACTCCTAGGTCTAGCATGCATGGTCCCCTATGATATTTTCCAAACTTGGGACAATGTGTCCTACCACATGGTTCTTCTAGGGCCTTCCTCTTCCTATGCTTGTGGTGGATGGAAGAGAAGTGGTAAGGATGGTATTTTACACTAGGGTTACTTCTATGAGGGACTTCTTTCTTTGTTGATTGTCTAGAGTGATCCTCTAGATAAAGGGCTATATTCAACACAACTTGCATGGTTGTGATGACTCTTCCCAAAAAAGTGAAGCTCAAATTGTATTTATGATCGTAGATGAACTTTTTGACTGTACCTACATTTGTGAACTCATGACCATACTTCTATACAACTCGTATTCTCATTGCATATTGGTTGACTGAAATGACACCAATATGCATGAGAGTAAAATTTTCTCTGATTTGGAAATTCTTTCTTCTTTATAATGATTACAATCATTTCCTTATAAATGAATTAATTCCAACAAACTTCCTTGAATTGAGCCCAAGTCAAGGACAAGTGCTTTGTGCCCTCATAAGTCAAATATAATTTTCCCACCATGTATGAGGCTTCTCCCTTGATTGTATGGATTTTGATGAGGTTCCTATAGTGCTTAGGGAAGTTGAGGTCACAAAAGCAGTGCTCTGTATTCCTGACCCAGTCGTAAGATCCTATGATTATGTCTATCTCTTCTTTACTTTCAAAGATTTATGGTTTGATCCTCATAAATTGTACTAGGGTTAGCTTTGGGTTGACCAAGAGGCATTCTTGTTTGTCTTCATCTTTGCCATTTCCCGTAAGTGTGGAAAATATCCTTACCAACACATCAAAAGGGACATTTGGCAACACTTTATTCTGAGGTTGTTGGTGAGAGAATGACACATCTCTAGAAGTCATGTGAGTCTTCTCTTAATATTAAAATCTATTCTTAGAAGGCGTCTGAAAAGGGAACACAAACTCTATGAGAATTTGAGAAAAGTCAACTGGCCAACTATAGTTTGTTCAATATCATATTTTAATGCCCCACCTTTTAAAACAATCATATTAATGGGAAAAAGCATCATTTCAATTCAATAAGAAAGTGAGTATCACATGTATGAGGATCATTGGACAAATAAAGCTCAATTTAAACCAATAATGGATTGAGAAAATATATTATCAAGTTCCACAACTAATATTCAAACTAAAACATATATCTAGTAAAACATATTTGTAATAAAACATATATTGATTTAAACATACGTATACTAAAACATCATCATAACTAAAAGGAAATTTATGTTAAACTTTCTAGTTGTAGTTGCCACCCCACTAGGGTAAAAATCCTAGTTAATGAGATGTGGAACTCCTTCAAGCATGAGTTGGTTTCCCCTTGATTGTACTCCTCTAGGTATCACATGTAATATATCACATTTCTTTACATGCCAAAAATGTTGTTGGAGTAAGAAACATTGAATGTTATATAAATAAAGCAATGTTGTACTTGGAAAAAGAGTACAGGATTAAAAAATTACTAAACCAACTATCTATGATTAATACCAATTACATTAGTAGTATTAGGATGGTTAGTTTGTCCTCTAATCAAATACTTTGCACAAAGTACTCATGAGGCACATGAGGCCTTGAAAAAAATGATCCATTTGAGCTCATAAACCCACAAAGGCCCATCCATTGTGCACCACAAGTTCATAAGTACTAGAAAGGATTCACATGTCATAAATGATGCTTTAAAGATCATCTCATAAAAATTTCATGTGATATGCACCAAAGAGCTCACCAAGACATAAGGTTCAACATAAAAACAAGCAGACAAGTAAATCATGGTACCCCAACTAAGGATCGACGTATAAGTGTGCCTTTAGGCCTAGAAGGGTACAAAGAGGGATAACCACTGTGACAAAGTGGGTTTTTCTGGCTTAATTATGAGGACGGAATTTCTTTTAAGGTGTGTAGGATGTGATGGAGTGGACTTTTGGAATCCTTAAATCTCCAATAACATATTAAAATTCATATCTTGAGTTATAATGAGAGTTCCAAGTGTTTTGGGAAAGTTTGATGTAGTTTGGAGGTGTTGATGTTGAACGTGTGTTTGATGCCCCTTAATACATGTCTTTTGAAGTATTTACTTGATTGGTCATAAACATACATACTGGAACCAAAATTGGTCGTAGTGTAGATTGGACTATGATAATTCTATGTTTCAAATTTCATGATGTTCTGATGCTCCTAGAAAGAGATACATAGGTTTGAATCTGTTTAGATAATTAGTATTTTTAATAATATTAGAAATAAGCTAATATGTGTTGGCCTAAGTTACGGGTGACATAAGTATCCTGCACCATTTAAGGTTTTTCCATGGATCGACCAATTGAAGAGTCCTATCACAATGCTTGGATGTAATCGAACGGCTAAGAATGCCATCTTCTTTGCAGCAGTTAAGGTGAATCAAAACTCTGTAGATTGAGCAATCCCCACGTTGTGTTCATGGTTTGACGAGGGAAACGAAGAGGGCAGTTATTCCAGCCTTGTTAAGACCCAATGACGGACCCCTAACTCGGACCAGTTGGAACAGATACGCGATCCACCTCCCACACCACTACTCCTTCTCCAATGTAAGAAGCGGGTGTTGTGAATAAGATCATGGAATGGAGACGCTCACAAACCAGAGGAAGAGGAAGTGGGGGTTAGCGGTTGATCTGGCCTTTTTCTGCAGCAGAATCCTGGTAGCTCTCGCATCCCTTAGATGAAGTGGTGCGGCAACACAGGTGATGAGAACGGGTTCTCATCACCACAGCGACGGAGCTCGTTGGAGCTGCTACTTCATCTCGTTTCAGTTATATGTCGAGGTATGGCGACTCCTTAGTCAAGTCTCGTAGAAGGTCATGAAGGTGATAGAGTTAGGACAAAGGGGCGAGACCAAGCCTCGCGACGGCAGCGTGGGATGGCAACAACGTAGTGACTGCGATGGTGGCGCATGCGAGGCGGGCACCAACGAGACTCACAAGAATGAGAGAGAGATGAGATCCCTGTGAAGAGCAAAAACTGCCGATCCCAGAAGTGCAGCGGCGGCTGTGTAGAGACGCAACCGGTGTCCGAAGCTGCAGTAAGGAGGAAGGTTGTTGATCCCTCATCGGTTCCCTGCACTGCGGTAGTGCTTGACGGAGAAGCAGGTAGCCGCGGTGGAGGTCTCGTGCACTGGAGAACTGGTAGGCACGAGGTCGGGAGGAGTATTCGGTGGTCCTGATTGCTCGCTAGAGAAGACCCAGCCTCGCGGCGGTGCCCATGTTGTAGCAGGCCTGAGGATCGCACGCTCACACCGAGTAGACGAGATCCAGAGATGGATCAATCGAAGTCTTCAGCCATACTCAGTCCCGAAGAGGTCTTGTGCAAACTAAAAACTCTACCTCGGAGCTACAAATAATGGAATAAGGAATCTGGGTGGACCAATCCACCACAGATCTCTCACCGGAGATCTGGTTCGTGGCGGCAGGCCTCACACGTGAAGGAATATACGGATGTGTACGCGGAGAGAAAGGGTGAAGAAAGAGAACCATGAACCAGAAGGTCCAACCCGTGAACTGCCAGACAACTGACCGGCTCACCCAGGAAAGTCAGGAGCAAAGGGCCGCACCCTGAGGAGCGACGTGGTGGCCGTTGATTGCGTGCCAAAGGTAAATACTCCCAAAAATATGTAGATCTTTAATAATTCACAAGAATTAACCTGTACATTGGAAAAATACAAATAAGGTACCGAAATTCTCAGAAAAATGAGTAGAACACAATAGAATGATAATATTAGGCTTTTGATGCATTAATAACAGTAATATTATGCAAGATGTATAATACTTGTTTCATGGATAATAAATACCAAACGTTGGCCTAAAATTATGAGAAAATACCAGTAAATCATAAATAATGTTTATAATGCACCTGATATCAGTGATGGTCATGTTGATGCACGAAGTTATGTAATTTTGTTTAGAATGTCTATCTAGGTCTAATAACCCTAAGTAAAATGTAGAAAATGCATACATGGTCAATAAATGATGAAATTCACAGAGTAAGCTCATATCAGTATATGGAACCTGATATTCAACCTATGTATCCTAATCTGGAACATTACATCAGTAAGATAAATCTAAGATAAGAATGCAAATAATGATGCACATATCCTAACAAGATAAGCTAAACCCTAATGAACATAATTAGGGTTAAGATGAGATGTAAGATGATGAGAACCTAATGATCATATGTGATCTTATCTTTATCAGGGTTTGACCTGGGATACATAGTTGACATGAGGAATATGTGATTAGGATATCTCTTTGGAAGGTACGCCCTTACCTCTTACTTGGCTTATTATACAATATGCTTGTGTTATATGTGTAGTAAAATACTTGGCATATGATATTGGATGAAATGATTGTTCTGGTATGATATCTTGCTTGATTTTCCATACTTATGGCTATGAACACTTGAAACATAATATATTTGTTCCATTATATGAAAGCACTATATCTCTTTGGTAAGCGTAGTGCTTAAAGGTGATCTATCTCTTTGGTAAGCGGATCACCATATGAAATGATATATCTCTTTGGTAAGCGGATCATGAGGCCATAAAGCATCTATCCCTTTGGTAGGCGGATGCATGAGTATATAATGGAAAAACAAGCTTAAAATATGTGTTCTCTTTTGTTAATGAATATCTTTGTGCAAGTATACGCTTTTCTTATATTCTTCAGTTACTGCCAAGTATATTAGTTTTATCTTATTGCCAAGATATGATGAGAGGTATATAAAAGACACGTAGGCGTACTTAGTACAATATTCTTGAAATATTGTGCTGACGTGTACCGCATGTAATCTTTGTTTAGGTTGTGGTTATGCTCTTGAAGATCCAGGAGAGTGAGAGTTGTATAGCGAGCTGATGTACAAGTGGACCTGTTGTCTTAAGATCCTGTAGTTTAGTGGTAGTACATGTATATTTTTAAGTTTTCTGTTCAATATGTAATATCAAATGTTGTAACAATTCATGTTGTAACTATATGTTGAATGGTGAACATGTGTGTATGGTTTTATTATTGTTCATGTACATGTGCTACTGTGTTTCCTTTTGACTTCCTCTGATTTTCTTCTTCTTAGCCTAGTGTGGGATGTTTAAATTGGGATTCTCGCTGAGGTGAGGGTTTCAATTTGGACGTCACACATTAGATTAAGTTTTAGAAAATCCGGGGACGTCACAGATGGTATCAGAGCATGAACAATAGCAAAGCCTGACATTTGCTCATTATGCAACGCAAAACTAAAGAACCTTGAACTTAATAATCCTTAGGGTTAGATTAGTCGTCTTTTAGAGACTAGATCTGACCTAGCCTCTAGGTTAGCACCTAGATGTCCGAGAACTAGGTCTAGACTGGTGCTTGTTGAGTAGCAAGTCCTGAGATGTCGTTCTTTCCTTGTAGTGCAGCGGTATGGGACGTTGCACTATTTGGAAATGATGTGCATCAAGGGAAGAGAAATCCTAGACATATAGCGCTCGTTGTCTAGGATAGCTACACGAGTCTACCCCTTGTTCTCACCCTTTTCACTAGTTTTCATGACACTGGACTCTCTACTATGTGTGGGGCACTCGTTTTCTGGATTTGGTTTTTGATTCCAATCGGATCGAACCTTGATAGTTTTCTCTGACGCATGTTTTATCGGAGAAAAACTATATAATATTTTATTATGTATATGTATTACAAAAATGTGTCCCCGCACATGTACGAGTAGGAGGTGATCATGCCACCTAAGTGAAAGTGAATGACATCAGTCTAGAAGAGAGAGTAGTCCTAGATTAGATGTCTAGAGCCTTGTTGGAATATATGATAGATAGAATAAGTTTGATGATATGATCTAAGTCATATATAGATGACATAAGATGGTTATGATGATCTATGTTGTCTTTGAGGACCTAAGTTCAGTTTTTAGGATTTGAGATAAGTTTTGATGATGCAAGTAAATAGGCTTTTATGAGATAAGATATGTTAAGATGAGACAGGTTGTGAATCAGCAAGAGCCTCAGTCTCTTTTATGAAGGAGGGCCTCTAGTGTTAGGACCAGTTTTGGGGTTAGCTCAAGAGAGAGCAAGACCCACAGGGAGAAGGTTAGAGAACCTAAACTCCAAGATATGAGATTTCTGCGATATGTGATATGATATGTCCTAAACTAGAATACTCCGAAGTGAATGAGTTGAGTTGCTTAATGCATGATTCCTATAGTCTTCTTGAACCCTAGATGTCCTTGGGAAGTACAAACCCTAGAGTCAGAGAGAGGCTGGTTATGTATGCATATGTGAATAAGAAAATATGAGTGCCTACCATATGGGTGAGGGAGAGAGCCCAAGACCCTGGAGGAGGTAGCTATGTTAGTTTCTGTGAAGCCTCATGCTCGGGTTGGTGGTTCCCATATAGGAATCTAGTGTTGTGTATATAAGAGAAAGAGAGTTGAGAAATAGTGTTTCATGGGTATAGAACCTATGGAGGGTATTTCGTGTCATGTTGTGGTTTGGTTTGTGCCTATGTGGCTAGATCTTAGAAGTCTATCACTAGTGCCAATGAGGTAATCCGAGAACCCTAGACCAAGAGGAAAGATAAAGTATAATCATATGTGATACTCATAGAGATGAGTGAGCTCAGAGGGACTGAGCATGGAACTACCCTCATGAGATGGGTCAGGATAACCTCAATTGGACTAGATGAAGTTTTGATATATGTTTAAAGAGCCACTCACATAAGTTTGTTTATCACAACAATGATATAATATGTAAGGATGTGATCTAATTTTGAAACGTTATATATAGATATGATATGATGGAAACCTAGAGATGGTTTAATTGACATCAAATTATAAATGGTTAACCATATACATGAATAACAATGATGATGTGATATCGTTGGTTAATCTAGTGATGAAATCATTAGTAAAGTTTGTGACCTAATGTGAATGTTGAATGAGATCATATTAATGACATATGTCAACAATGTGTTAATCTTAGTGCTTAATAAAGATGAAAAATATAGTTTGACATCTAGCACAACATAATGATTATGACACCTTGACGCATGAGTTAATCTTAGTTAACTCATTTAGAACATGGTAATATGATGTGGTAATCTTAATGCACGGGTTAAGATAAGGATGCCACCCTAATATATGAGATATGTCATGACATGACCAAAGCTTCTAAACCTTCAGTTCAACCCTGAATGGAGCGTTTGTGCACCCAAGATGGTTGTAAACCCCCTAATAGTGCTTTGGATACATGGTTCTAGATAACTTTTGTGGATATGTTACACATAGAATAATGCCTACATGTGGATGAAGACATGGTAGTTTTCCTTGGAGTACGAGTATGGTTTACTTTCGAGGACGAAAGTTCTTTTAAGATGTATATGATGTGACAAAGTGGGTTTTTCTGGCTTAATTCTGAGGATGGAATTTCTTTTAAGGTGTGTAGGATGTGATGGAGTGGACTTTTGGAATCCTTAAATCTCCAATAACATATTAGAATTCATATCTTGAGTTATAATGAGAGTTCCAAGTGTTTTGGGAAAGTTTGATGTAGTTTGGAGGTGTTGATGTTGAATGTGTGTTTGATGCCCCTTAATACATGTCTTTTTAAGTATTTACTTGATTGGTCATAAACATACATACTGGAACCAAAATTGGTCGTAGTGTAGATTGGACTATGATAATTCTATGTTTCAAATTTCATGATGTTCTGATGCTCCTAGAAAGAGATACATAGGTTTGAATCTGTTTAGATAATTAGTATTTTTGATAATATTAGAAATAAGCTAATATGTGTTGGCCTAAGTTTCGGGTGACATAAGTATCATGCACCATTTAAGGTTTTGCCACGGATCGACCAATTGAAGAGTCCTATCACAATGCTTGGATGTAATCGAATGGCTGAGAATGCCATCTTCTTTGCAGCAGTTAAGGTGAATCGAAACTCTGTAGATTGAGCAATCCCCACATTGTGTTCATGGTTTGACGAGGGAAATGAAGTGGGAAGTTATTCCAGCCTTGTTAAGACCCAATGACGGACCCCTAACTCGGACCAGTTGGAACAGATACGTGATCCACCTCCCACACCGCTACTCCTTCTCCAATGTAAGAAGCAGGTGCTGCGAATAAGATCATGGAATGGAGACGCTCGCAAACCAGAGGAAGAGGAAGTGGGGGTTAGCGGTTGATCTGGCCTTTTTCTGTAGCAGAAGCCTGGTAGCTCTCGCATCCCTTAGATGAAGTGGTGCGGCAACACAGGTGCTGAGAACGGGTTCTCGTCACCACGGCGACGGAGCTCGTTGGAGCTGCTACTTCATCTTGTTTCAGTTATATGTCGAGGTACGGAGACTCCTTAGTCAAGTCTCGTAGAAGGTCATGAAGGTGACAGAGTTAGGATGAAGGGGCGAGACCAAGCCTCGCGACGGAGTGTGGGATCGCAACAACGTAGCGACTGTGATGGTGGCGCACACGAGGCGGGCACCAACGAGACTCACAAGAATGAGAGAGAGACGAGATCCCTGTGAAGAGCAAAAACTGCCGATCCCAGAAGTACAGCGGCGGATGTGTAGAGACGCAACTGGTGTCCGAAGCTACAGTAAGGAGGAAGGTTGTTGATCCCTCATCGGTTCCCTGCACTGCAGAAGTGCTTGACGGAGAAGCAGGTAGCCGCGGTGGAGGTCTCGTGCACTGGAGAACTGGTAGGCACGAGGTCGGGAGGAGTATTCGGTGGTCCTGATTGCTTGCTAGAGAAGACCCAGCCTCGCGGCGGTGCCCATGTTATAGCAGGCCTGAGGATCGCACGCTCACACCGAGTAGACGAGATCCAGAGATGGATCGACCGGAGTCTTCAGCCATACTCAGTCCCGAAGAGGTCTTGTGCAAACTAAAAACTCTACCTTGGAGCTACAAATAATGGAAGAAGGAATCTGGGTGGACCAATCCACCACAGATCTCTCACCGGAGATCTGGTTCATGGCGGCAGGCCTCACACGTGAGGGAATAGACGGATGTGTATTCGGAGAGAAAGGGTGAAGAAAGAGAACCATGAACCAGAAGGTCCAACTCGTGAACTGCCAGACAACTGACCGGCTCACCCAGGAAAGTCAGGAGCAAAGGGCCGCACCCTGAGGAGTGACGTGGCAGCCGTTGATTGCGTGCCAAAGGTAAATATTCCCAAAAATATATAGATCTTTAATAATTCACAAGAATTAACCTGTATATCGGAAAAATACAAATAAGGTACCGAAATTCTCAGAAAAATGAGTAGAACACAATAGAATGATAATATTAGGCTTTTGATGCATTAATAATAGTAATATTATGCAAGATGTATAATACTTGTTTCATGGATAATAAATACCAAACGTTGGCCTAAAATTATGAGAAAATACCAGTAAATCATAAATAATGTTTATAATGCATCTGATATTAGTGATGGTCATGTTGATGCACGAAGTTATGTAATTTTGCTTAGAATGTCTATCTAGGGCTAATAACCCTAAGTAAAATGTAGAAAATGCATACATGGTCAATAAATGATGAAATTCACAAAGTAAACTCATATCAGTATATGGAACCTGATATTCAACCTATGTATCCTAATCTGGAACCTTACATCAGTAAGATAAATCTAAGATAAGAATGCAAATAATGATGCACATATCCTAACAAGATAAGCTAAACCCTAATGAACATAATTAGGGTTAAGATGAGATGTAAGGTGATGAGAACCTAATGATCATATGTGATCTTATCTTTATCAGGGTTTGACCTGGGATACATAGTTGACATGAGGAATATGTGATTAGGATATCTCTTTGGAAGGTACGCCCTTACCTCTTACTTGGCCTATTATACAATATGCTTGTGTTATATGTGTAGTAAAATACTTGGCATATGATATTGGATGAAATGATTGTTCTGGTATGATATCTTGCTTGATTTTCCATACTTATGGCTATGAACACTTGAAACATAATATATTTGTTCCATTATATGAAAGCACTATATCTCTTTGGTAAGCGTAGTGCTTAAAGGTGATCTATCTCTTTGGTAAGCGGATCACCATATGAAATGATCTATCTCTTTGGTAAGCAGATCATGAGGCCATAAAGCATCTATCCCTTTGGTAGGCGGATGCATGAGTATATAATGGAAAAACAAGCTTAAAATATGTGTTCTCTTTTGTTAATGAATATCTTTGTGCAAGTATACGCTTTTCTTATATTCTTCAGTTACTGCCAAGTATATTCGTTTTATCTTATTGCCAAGATATGATGAGAGGTATATAAAAGACACGTAGGCGTACTCAGTACAATATTCTTGAAATATTGTGCTGACGTGTACCGCATGTAATCTTTGTTTAGGTTGTGGTTATGCTCTTGAAGATCCAGGAGAGTGAGATTTGTATAGCGAGTTGATGTACAAGTGGACCTGTTGTCTTAAGATCCTGTAGTTTAGTGGTAGTACATGTATATGTTTAAGTTTGCTGTTCAATATGTAATATCAAATGTTGTAACAATTCATGTTGTAACTATATGTTGAATGGTGAACATGTGTGTATGGTTTTATTATTGTTCATGTACATGTGCTACTGTGTTTCCTTTTGACTTCCTCTGATTTTCTTCTTCTTAGCCTTGTGTGGGATGTTTAAATTGGGATTCTCGCTGAGGTGAGGGTTTCAATTTGGACGTCACACATCAGATTAAGTTTTAGAAAATCCGGGGACGTCACAACCACAAACAAAAAGATAAACTAATCCTACCCAACCTCACATGTAAGATCGTAGGAAAGGCCTATTATATTCATTTTTTTGTAGAAAAATATAAAATGATCACCACCAATGTCCAAAGTTACCACTTGTTTATACAAAAGATCTTCATGTTGATATTTACAACAATAACATCCTACACAAGACATATTGTAACATCCCTGGATCTGGGGCCTAAGATAAACTGATCTCAAAAGGTATGATTGGACTACTCATATCAACAAGATTTACCTCCTTTTCAGGGATCCCATTATGAAGTACTTCATTGTTAAGTATGTTTGTCCTAGAGTAGAACTAGGATGGGAAACATATTAAGAAGTTGAATACAATGTGTGCATTAGTGAGGAAAAAACACAAACTTGATCTATTATAATTCTAAAGCTCTATAAGAGCCTAGGGGTGTGGGCCCAAGAATTACAAATGGCATTAAAACTAGTTCCCCTCAGACAAGTGCGACCCACATGGATATGTGGTACTAGATTCTTGAGTCATGTGATCCAGGCATGAGAAAAGGGATATCCACTAAAGAAATATGAATCCACATTACAGTGGTAGCCATGAATTGGATTTGGATGTACATGGACCATTCTGGCTCTAAAATGAAATGAGGAAAAGATTATGAAGCCATTTAGTTTAGTGTTTAATGGGGAGATTGTTATATATTTGGGTTTAAGGCCTTAGATAAAATTATCTAGAAATAAATGGTTTGACTAGACATATCAACAAGTTATATATACTTTTTAGGGAGTACATTACTAAGAACTCTATAGTTAAGCGTGGTTGGCCCATAGTAGCACTAATAGGGGTCACCTGTTAGGCAGTTAAACCCAAGTTGTGTGTGAGTGAGGACAAAGTGCATATCCAAGGTTAGTGATGGTCTATGGGATCACTAACTATTCCCAAAACTCTACTAAATCCCTAAGTTATGGGATCGTACATTACACATACAACCTATAGTTGAGTGATAGATACATTAATGAATAAACACCATGTACAACTATATGAAACAATAAAGACCAAATCCTCACCTTTGTCTTACTGACTAGGTAAAAGGGACTCATCACTATTAAGCCTTCAAGGTAGGTGGTGAGAATATAAAAGGATGAGGAACCATAAAAGTGAGACCAAAGTCCTAGAAAGAGATTGAATATTTGCATAACATTCTAATTATGAAAATTATACTAGATATGATGAATGAAGCAATTCAATGAAAAACAATTTTTATAAAACTTATCTGAGTAGTAAAGACAATAGAAATTAAAAGCACTGTGTATAAGGAATACTAGGTCACTAATGGAAATAAAATGTGATAATGACATGATATTCATAAGTAAAGCTAAGCAACTTGATTACATATTTTATTGTTAAGACCTGGGCAGTTAGGATGTATCACCCAAACTATTATTTAGTAAAGGTGATGTTCCCTATCACATTGTAGAGGATCTTAGGATTATTTAGTATCCTTAAGATCCCTTTCTTATCATAGGTTTACCTTTGAAAAAAGTAGGTCTCATTGGCATGCATCCAACAATACATTAGGACAATTGTGAGTACTCAGATCTTGATTAATCTATAATCATCATATCAAATATTTCGCAATCACATTGGTAGAACAACCACATAGAACATCACATTTGGCCTTAAGTGTTCACACATAAACTAGAAAATTTAGGTTTCCATAGGGACATACCTCATATTGGTTCTCAGTATCTCGTGTATATTCAATGATATATGACTATGAGTACCTTCCTAAAAATCTATATTTCTAAAAGGACACTTGTCTCATTACCCCAACTTCTGAACACTAGGATAGTTATACATTCACATTGTACATTGTTATGGTTTCATTAATTAGTTAAGTCAAGTACATATCTTCCATGAAGCAAGAAGGTTAGAAGTAAGAACGTCTTATCAAGATATACACAACTATAGCATTATAGGTGATAAAAAATTAGAATTCATATAAAAACACATATATGATCAAAATTTCCCAATTCATACATAAAAATCCCATATTACAAAAGGGTCTTAAAATCAATATCCATTTTGAAAATCTTCTTATAGGAGTAAGGACCCATTGTGGAAAATGTCATCAAAAAACTACACATTATGTAACCAATATGCCAGAAATAGTAATATGGGCCTAAGTTGCATTTCAAGTTAGTTTGCATGTATAGGTCATAGATTTTAGGAACATGGTAGTAGAAAGTCTATTATCTTTTCTTTCAAAAATAATAAACAATAAAGAGGGTGATGATCATGAACTTTCCATAGTTATAGCCTACAACCCCATAAAAATTCCAATTTCATGTCATCTCATATGCGATTAATGATATTTAGGGATTGCATATATGAATTTCATATCAAATATTACTAAATGTAGGCTAAGTTACTTGTCTTACGGTTAATAACATGCTTCTAGGAAGTCCATGCATGGACCCTTACTCCAAGAACAACCAAAAACTACAAAACTCCCAAGCAATCAAGCTCTAGATCCAACTAGACCAAGGAAACAAAAAGAAGATGTTTGAGGATAAAAGAACATATTTCTTTTCCATAAATAGCCAATAATTTTGACCAACACGGTAAAAGGAAGGTGAAAACACCATAATACATGAGAAGAATATAAGGATTTCACATGGATTTGCGGCAAACAAGATTATGGGTGTGACTTCAAAGCTTGATCTTCTCAAATCTTGATAAATCTTCAACATGCATGAGCACCTCCTCCAAGATTTCCTTGGTCTTGCTTCAACAGTGTTTTATAGATCCAAAATGATATGAAAGAGGCCCATGGTCAAAGAGGCATCATATGTGCAAGATTAGTGGGGAGAAGTTGCATTTCATCAAAAAACTTGTCACTTTAACCATTCACACTAGTCTCCTATAGGTCGCATCTGCCCAAAAATGGGTCACATTGTCTGCTTTGACCTTCTCCAACAAGAGTTGGCTATAAAAACATGCATCAAACCCCCCAAACCCAGTCAAAATGGCCCAAAACACCCTCTTCGACCAGTACTCAACACACATTGACTACCTAATAGCATGCTTCAACCACCCAAAGTGACTAAAGCAGTCTGGCTCGAGAATGGGCACATGTCAATTAAATTGAGCGGTCAAAGAGGCAAGATTGACCCACTGTCACCTACTTGAATGGGTTGATGTGGCTAGTAAAATCCATCTCCTAGACCTCTTATAGATCCACCTTACATCAATTGGTCCAATTGATTGATGATAGTACTACGATATATTTTGTAAAATCTAGAAAATTATAGAATTATGTTGAACTAAATGTGAACATAGATTCTTCCGATCAATCAAAACATATGTTTGAATTATCATATATCACTATTTATAATGTTTACATTACCTCACAATAAATGCACATAAATCATATGATAAAGGCAAATAAATCACAATTAAGGGCAGCATAATTTTGATATATTTTTCATTGGTGTTCTTCTTTTCCTAAGAATCTATGGGGTAATGCTACCACACTCAACATGCTCATTTGTGACATCTAACAACCAAATATACATTCCTCATCAAAGAAGAATTTTAATACATTGATTCTCTTTTTTCTTAGGAACCCATGGGGTAATGAGACAACACTCAACATGCTCCATTTCTGACATCCAACAACAAGCTCAATTAAGGAAAATAGAGGTTTGGTATATCACAACTCACCCCTACTAGTAGTATTTTGCCCCAAACAATACTATAACAAAATAGGATACAACCAATCCATATCCTATTCCAACTGCCATGTGGCTACTCAACACCATAGTGATGATACAAAACCTTTAACAAAGCTATATGCTTCCTCACCAACTTATATGCTCACGTATCAATGATATAAACTAACCCCCATGCATAGAAAAACAACATCAACTAACTAAAGTCCCACTGTTTAAAAAAACTTATTCGTTATTAGGATAACATTTACTCAATAGATAAACATGAAAAATAATGAATTTTTTTACTGTATGATAGAAAATCCAACCTATAGGCCACTCTTGTAACGCACACTATGATATGATAAGGTTCCATGTATCTTGGTCCAAGATAATTCTTCTTAGAAAATCTCGAAACCCTCCTCCAAGGTGATACCTTCAGATAAATGTGGTATCCAAATGAGAACTCTAGAGGTGTCCTGAAAATATCACCATATGAATTATATCAATCATGTGCTTCCTCAACTATTTCTTGATAACATGTATCATCTATTACACTAACTTTGGACCCATAAGATTATATTTTCCTATCTCATAT
Source organism: Alisma plantago-aquatica (assembly GCA_963693085.1). Taxonomy (NCBI): domain Eukaryota; kingdom Viridiplantae; phylum Streptophyta; class Magnoliopsida; order Alismatales; family Alismataceae; genus Alisma; species Alisma plantago-aquatica. The sequence continues at coordinate 553,899,856 of OY856414.1, read as the reverse complement.
CAACATATAGGTGGTCTTCAATGTTGATAGTATAGAGCTTGATATGGTTCCATGCAAATACTCTTCTAATGTTGTTGTTGTAGGCAAACACTATTAAATCGAGGTGTATATCCTAGATACCAAAGAAATCAAGTACAAAAGATATCAAAAGATCTTTTTAGTGTCTGCATAGTCCTCTTTTAACTATAGCCATATGCCTATCAATGGAAGTTTGTCATGAGCTTCAAATATGTGACAGAAGCTTTGTAAAGATAGTCTAAAACTTGCTTTGAAGGGAGATCCCCTATCTGGTATATAGTTCATGTTATACCATGCAGACAAACGATATCTTCCACATAGCATGAAGCAATTTCTCAATTGAGTAGGTAGTTTTAATTGGTATTAAGTGTGCTAACTTATTTAGAGTTTTAACAACTACACAAATGGAATCACATCCCCTGACTTTCTTGGGAAGACCAGCCACAAAATTCATGGTGACATGATACCATTTCCACTCGAGAATAGGAAAAACCGAGACAAACTTGCATGTTTCTAATTTCATTCCTTAACTTGTTGTCAAACTAGGTACTTAACCGCAAACTATACAACATCTTGCTTCGACCCTATCTACTAAATCTTTCAGAATTATGTACATCTTTGTTGTAAAGACGAGGCTTTTCCTATAATAATATATAGTAGATTCCACCATAATTTTTTCTTCACTTCATGTATTCAATTAGTGTCTTAGCCATGTACATAAAATCTTAATTTTATTCATATATTGTTAATACACAATAAAATTAGATAGTAATCAACACATATAAAAAATAGCATATCCAACCATATCCTAAAAGTATATTAAAATATATCTAAAACAAAATTGCCTTAAAGCCCATGTGTTCCTATCCATCTTCAAATAAAAATCACTTACATGTTCAATATCCCATTTGCGTCAATTTAATCCTAGTCTATGGAATCCTCCATCTGAGTGGTGCATAACACCCAGAGTCAAAGGAAACGAACACAAAGGAATACAACAACAAAAACCTGGTATGTTGTAATAGGGAGTCAATTTAATAAAGACAAGAGGATAACAAAAGATATATTAATATAATATAATGTAAGAAAAAAGTTCTCTATATATTCTCTATCAAGTTAAGAGAAACAAGAATAATATCCAAACATTTATTAAGGCAATAACATGATTATAGAATCAAAGAATAATACAAACATCTTACCACACAACAACTACATAAGTGATTAGGGAGGAAACACAAGTAAGTTTGTAAGAGGAACTGAAATAAATGGATGTGGCATGGTTTAAATTATATAATAAAATATTTCCTTTATATTATATTTTCTAAAATAACCACAATAATGTGTCTTCATGTATATTATAATATGACTAGAACTATCTAAAATTAGGACCCAAACACAACTGGATTCTATGCCTTCGGAAGAAGACACCATCACATCAATCCTTTGTACAAATATACCAAAATCTAACACTTGGCATTAGGAACCACCACCTAAACCCAGTATAAATGGTTGCACACTAGACCCCAACACCCATACACCACTCATATAGGTAACCTAGTGAAATATATTTAACTGGATAATAACTGAGAAGGAAAGACAAAGTAGCATACATAATCAATCATAGAATAAGACAACATATGAAATTATCATAAGAGATAACAATTGAAAGATCTAGAGGAGGGTGAATAGAGATTTTTGATACTTTAAAAATAATTAAACACTCAAACAAAGAAGGACAAGGAAACAAGGAAGTCACTTCGATGTAGAGTGGTTTCAACCTTTGAATCAAAGGTTGTTAGACCACTACCCAATTGTCTCCAATTGGGATTTTTAAAGGGATTAATTTTATTTACCTCTCAAGGATGTTACAATAAAATACAATCACCTTCCTTGAAGTATCCTTCATCCAGAAGTAGCCTCAACCTCCTTGAAGTAGCCTTCTTTGAAGTAACCTCAAACCCTTGAAGCAGCCTTCTCCTTGAAGTAGCTCCAACACCTTGAGATAGCCTTCACCTAGAAGTAGCTCCAATCTCTCTTGAAGCCACCTTGTTGAAGTAATATCAAGAAACCTTGAAGAAGCCTTCTCCACCAAGAAGTAGTTCCAATCAAGCTCCCTATAGAAGCCTCCACAACTTGAAGTAGCCAAGGAGCACAAGTAACATAACTTGTGAATAGGGATTGGAAGAAAGGAAGTGCACCAATAGAGTATTGCACTTTGATCCTATATCAAGTGTTAGACCTCTCAAACCACTTAGGATGGACGTTTCTTGGATGGTGGCTAAGAGGTTATGGCTATAGGACACGAACTTGGAGCTTAAAGAACAAGATGGCAAGTGTTGCTCACTGAGTTTCTCACTAGAATGAATTCTCAAGTGTAGCTAAGGTGCTTTAGGTGTCCTAAGGCATCTCCTATTTATAGGAATGGTTTGCAAATTTTTAGGGATGTTCTAGGGAGTCTCTAGAGTGTTCTTAGTGCTTAACTAGACATTAGTTAGAAAATAGTTGGCTATCAATGGCTAATTTGTTCGTGCTTGGAGGAATAATCTAGAACCCGGCTCAATCGTGTCTCGATTGAACATTTCTTCAACCGAGCCTAGGTCTAAGGAAAATGTGTACCAACATCTATTTACATCTCCCAACCACTTGGTGGATAGGAAAATATAACACTTGATTTAGATGATATCTAAGTACATGTACATTATATCTTTGTACAAGTCTTTACATTTGAGTACAATCATGAAAACATAAAAAATTAAGTGCATTTGATCTTCAATTTGTATTGATCTTCCACTTTCCACTTAGTAGGATCTCCTTATTACCTTGAACCCTGAAATAATCAAATATCACATTAGATCCTTAAGTATGAAATGTTTGTCATCATCAAAACAAAGGGTATGTTAATGTCCAATTCAGCCAACAATCTCCCCCCTTTTGAAGATGACAAACATTTCTTAAATATTATCAAAATAATTTAAATGAGATTAGTTTCATACCCATGATATACCTGAGATGAATAGATTCTCTAGTTCTTATAAAATGTGTGCTAATATTCCTAAAGATATATGGAACATAGTATCCATATCTTAAGGAAATGTAGCACCAATTAATGTCAAGCCAAGAGATCATGAAACTCATTTATTTTATTTCTCCCCCTTTGTCATTTCAAAAAGATATCCATATAATCATTTTAAACTTACTCCCATTGAATGGAATACTCCCCCTTAATAGAATAATCACGTTTAAAAAACAAACGTGTAAAATGTCTAATTAAAGCCACAATTCAAAACAAATATAGATTATCGATAAAAAAATTCATGAACAAGTGAACACAATCAAGCTCAATTTCATTGAAAATAAAGTAATTACATAAGCCTTACTACTCACAACATAGAATAACAATATCACTTGAAAGAGTTCAAAATTACATCAACTTCATGATCTTTCCCAAGGAATGGAGTATCATTATAATACTTGACAAGTGTCTTGCAGTCAAGTGCACCTATCTTTGTGAGAGCATATGCTTCTAGAAAGGTAGGTGCTTGATCAAATATGAAGTGAACAGTTATGTCCTGGAGTTGCATGGGTGAGTATTGGGTGTGGGAAAGATTATTTGATGGTGGTGGTGGAACTTGGGTGTGTTGGATGTAAGGGTTAAAAGGATAGACGCTCCTGGGATATAGTTCATAAGGGTATGTGTCAGGAACATTAGGAGATAAGTCTTGCATTGTTTGGTTTAGATAGGTCATGGCATGGTGGTTGTAGTCTACATGTCTCCCAAGTTGATAAGTGGCCCCTTTTAGATAGGAAACATCATTGTCAATATTTTCTATGGAATAGATAGGAGGAGTAGGAGGTGGAGGATTAGCTTCAGCAGATGTCTCCCCTTTAGTCCTGGCTCTTTTGTCCCCAAAGTCAATTCCCATTTTATCACAGTGTTTTGGGTGATTCTTTGGGTACGTCTATCACATTTGTATCCTAAGTCCTCTAAGTTTTTTCCATGAGAATGTTGGATTATTTAGAAAACAAAATCAGCATAAGGTGGATTTTTAGAAAAATCAAACATATTGGATAGGATGATATGAGTGAAGTTCACATGATTGCTTTCAAGTATGGAATAGATAAGGTGCATCTTAAATTGCAAAATTTTAGTTTTATCGACTCTAGGATAAATGTTATGAGAAATGATTAGATTCACTATCCTAGCTTTAGGGTTAATAAGATAGCATAATAAGTGCCCCTATGTCCATGTCACGAGGTGTTGGGAGCAAAGATGACCTTTTTTAGATGACTAAGGTGGATGGTGTCTTCTTCAGTGGAGAATTTTGAGATAGGATTGCCAGTGGTTAGGTCTAGAAATTCTCCATTTTCTTCAACATCCATATCTAGCATTTTGAGGATGTCATTTTTAGAAAAATGAAAGGATAAGCCATCAACCATGGAAGTGAAAGAAAATGGTTCATTGGAGTCTCTAGTAAGGTTAGCATAGAATTCATTTACAGCTTGGGTGGACTAGAAATGAAAGGAGGGGATAAGAAATTTTGTCAATTTTTGCACCTTGAAAAGTTGGGAGAGATTGAGAAGAGTGATGAAGTCATTGAGTTCCACCGGCCATCAAGGAAGAGGAGACTTTTGAGGTGAGCTTCAAGTAGCGTTCTCCCATAGCATCGTCACTGAAGGGGATGTCATTGATGATCTCAAGGATGGAGTGAGCGTCCATCCCTTCCTTGCGGCAACTTGCTTCTTCCCACCACGAGCTGAAGAGGAAGCCATCTTGATCAAAGGTGGTGGAAGAAGAGGTGGATATGACAGGGGATGTATGTTGTTGGAGGATGCCTCTAAGAAACACTAGAGAGGTGATGGAGAAGAGAGAACTTGAGTTGTGAAGAAAAATTGAAGGATTGGGGTGCTATTTATAGAAAAATAGAACCTTACTCGGCCGACACACTCATCGACTAAGACCCCAATGACTCTTTTTCAACGAATCTTTTAACGACTCGTCAGTTGACGTTTGAATTTAAAATTTTGGTAGCAATGATTGAGGACTCGGTCGAGAATATTCTTGACTGAGGGACCTATGGGTAAAAAATTTCGGTCCATGAGTTATTTATAAGAATCTCAGCTAGGATTTGCATAGTCGGTCGAGGGTCCCACCTGGTGAAACTCTATCGAGAATTTTGTCAACTAAGGACTTTCTCAATCCAATATCTTGTCGACTGAATATGATATTGTGAGTAGTTTTGCATAATTGAATTGAGCTTGTTTAACTACTTGTTCATGATATTAAATTATTGTGGACAAATAAAGGAATAGTTTTACAATTTTTATATACTAAAATATGTGAATTTAAAATCAAAAATTATCAAGAATTTTGAGCACATACATCAAAGAAAATATCTTCTAGAGGATTAATAAGTAACCTTTTTCTAATATATTGAAATTAATCCAAAGGAAGCGATTTGGTAAAGATATCAGCTAATTACTCTTCTATATCAACATGATGGAAAGAAATATTATTCTTAGAAATATGATCTCTTAAGACATGATGTCTAATCTCAATGTGCTTGGCACGACTGTGTAAAATAGGATTATGATCCAAGTTTATAGCACTAGTATTATCGCATAAAATAGGCGTAGAAGAAAATGTAAATCCATAATCATTCAAAACTTGTTGTATATATAGCACTTGAGCATAGCATGAGCCAGCAGCCAAGTATTTGGCTTTAGTGGTAGATAGGGAAATTGTATTTTGTTTCTTACTAGACCAAGATACTAAGGCTCTTCCTAGTAAGAAACAACCACCACTTGTGCTCTTTTGATCAATACGACAACCACCGTAATCGGCATCGGTGTAAGCTTTTAAATCTAACGATTGACATTTAGGATACCACATACCATAATCTATAGTGTCGTAAAGATATCTTAAAATTTTTTAATGGCTTGAAAATGAGAATGCATTGGTTTTGATTGAAATCTAGTGCATAGTCCAATGGCAAACATGATATCTAGTCTAGAAGCGGTTAAACATGGCAAGCTACCAATCATGGCTCTATATAATGAATCATTAATGGGTTCACTATCTTCATCCTTGTCAATTTTAGCAGAAGTGGCCATAGGTGTAGTAGAATGTTTGCAATTTTGCATATTAAATCATTTTAAGAGTTCCTTGGTGTATTTCTCTTGGCTTAGAAAAATTCCAGTGGGTGTTTGTTTTATTTGAAAACCAAAGAAAAATGTTAATTCACCCATAAGACTCATCTCAAATTCTTTTTGCACGATATCACTGAATTGATTACATAAGAAATCATTTATGGCACCAAAAATAATGTCATCAACATATATCTGAACAATAAGAAAATATAATTCATATGTTTTGAAGAATAACTGGAATCTGATTTTTCTAATAGAGAAACCATTATCAAAGAGATAATTTTTAATTCTTTCATACCAATTTTGTGGTGCTTGTTTTAGACCATAAAGAACTTTCTCAAGTTTATAAACATGTTCAGGTTTGTTAGGAATTTCAAAACTAGGTGGTTGGGCAACATAGACTTCTTCTTCTATGATTCCATTTAAGAAGGAACTTTTTACATCCATTTGAAATAGTTTGATGTGATTATGGGAAGCTAGAGCTAATAACATTCTAATGGCTTCAAGTCTAGCCATAGGTGGATAGGTTTAATTATAGTGTATCCCTTCTTGTTGATTATATCCTTAAGCAACCAACCTAGCTTTGTTTCTAACTACTTCCCCGTCTTCATTAAGTTTATTTCAAAAAATCCACTTAGTTCCAATGATGTTTTTGTCTTGAGGTCTAGGAACTAAGTCCCATACATTGTTCTTTGTGAATTGATTTATATCTTCTTTCATAGCCATTATCCAATAGTCATCTTTTAGAGCTTCATTTATCTTTTTTGGTTCAACAATTGATACAAAAGCCATGTTTTCAACATCTCTAAATGATGATCGGGTTTTTACTTTATCAAAAGATTTCCTATGATTTTATCTTGAGGATGGTCCTTGATTATTCTAGGAATAGACTCTTGTGCCTCATTATTATGTTTTTCAGTTTTAGAATTTTGATCATCTTTTGTTGATATGGTTAGGTCCTCAATTTGATGTGTAATATCATTTAAGTTTCTATTTTCAATTTCATTTTCAGCATTTCGTGTTGTCATTTCATGAAATGTGATATGAATTGATTCCTCAACTTTTCTTGAAATAGTGTTGTAGATTCTAAATACCTTACTAGAAGTAGAATATCCCAAGAAGAATCCTTTATGTGATTTAGGGTCAAATTTGTCTCTATCATCCTTTGTATTCAAGATGTAATAAGGTGTACCAAAGGTATGAAAGTAGTCAACTCTTGGTTTATTGTTGAAGATGAGTTCATAAGGAGTTTTCTTAAGATGGGAGTGAATTGACACACAATTTAATACATAACATGTTGTATTTACTACTTCAACGCAAAAGGTTTTAGGTGTATTATGTTCAAGTAACATTGTTCTAGCCATTTATTGTAAGGATTGGTTTTTCCTCTCCACTATCCCATTTTATTGTGGAGTGCGTGGAGCTAAAAAATTATGAGTATACCCTTGGGATATGAAAAATTCTTCAAAGATTTGATTTTCAAATTCCCCACCATGATTACTCCGAATGGTGCAAATTTTGTTTTTGTAGTGGATTTTCAATCTTATACCAAAATTGAATGAATATTCTAATAGTGTCATCTTTAGTTGAGAGAAAATGAACCCATGTATATCTACTATAATCATCAATAATGACAAAGAAATATCTTTTACCAGCAATAGATTGAGTCCTCTTGGGGCCAAACAAATCCATATGAATAAGTTCTAATGATCTAGTAGTATTAAGCATAATTTTATATTTGAAAGAAGTTTTATTTTTCTTGCCTAGAGTACATGGTTCATAGTTTTCAGGTTTGTCAAAAGAAAGTTTAGGTAAGCCACAAATAAGACCATACTTAATCAACTTTTTGATAACATGTGAGCTTGCATGACCTAGCTTTCTATGCCATAATTGTAAAGATCCATCATTTGCAAGAAGACATTTTCCAACAAAGGCTTGCATAGAGTTAGGTTTAAGTAAATAAATATTTCCTATTCTTTTTCCTTCATAAACAACATCATTAGTATTTTCTAAAAGTAACTTGCAACAAGATTTTTAAATAGAACATCATAACCATGATCACATAATTGACTAAGACTAATCAAATTGTGATGCAATCCATCTGGTAGCACATTTTTAGTTTGAATATTTGTACCAACATTACCTATCCTGATAATTTTACCTTTGGTGTTATCTCCAAAAGAGATTGTTCTGCTCTTCTTTTCTTCAAGTGTATGGAAAGCTTCCTTTTTTCTAGTCATATGTTTGGAAAAACCACTGTCAACCACCCAATCCTGCAAAATAGGTAGATTTTGGTACCCATGTGGTGGTCCTTTTGGTTAGGGGTATTAATTAAAACATTTCATATTTTAGAACAACTTAATATGAAAAGATCTTTACAGTTTTAAAGCACCAAAGTTTAATGTAACACATGTTTATGATTTCAATAAAAAGTTCTTGACATAACTATCCTCGGTCAAGCATTTCTTGGACTGCAAGTGTTCTCCATTAAAATATTTATCGACTGGGACATTTGTCAGAAAATACAAGCTTTGATAAAACTCTCGTTGGTCGATTATTTCTTCGATCAGAATAGGTCTCAGTCGAGAACTTTGTCGACCAAGATGAAGTTTTGTGTATTTTCAGTAAGTTTATTATTTCAAAGCAAAACATGTTATCATTTTTTATCAAATCATACAAGAATATGCAAAGTAAAGCTTATTTCAGTTGAGATAAGTCAATGTGGATTTCAAATTGAAGTTTAGGTCAAATCTCAACTAATATGTCCAACCATTTTAAGTTGGGGGTTTTGGAACCCAAACCAATTCATCATCTTTCTTTTTCTTGTATGGACAAGAGAATGAATAGTGCCCAAGACGTAAGAAGTAATGACAGCAAATGAAATCAATTTCATTTTTCTTCTTAGCATTGTGATCGTGAGCTAGATTGTTTTTAGAAACATACATGGCATTAGTCTTAGGTACTTGCATCCTTCAAGCACTAGGTTTTTGATAGGATTTATCTTTGGGTACATAACCTAGGCCTCTCCTTCCAATTTGACCAGCTGAGGTTTCTAAGATTTTATCGAGAATATCATTATTTTTCAAGCTACTAATATATTTTTGCAACTTAGAAATTTCATCCATTTTCCTTTTAATTTCTAACTTTGCTCGATCTATGTTATATAACAATCTATCTCTTTCTTTGACAATAATATCATAATCCAAGTAAGTACATAGAATAGGTTGAGTTTGAAGATCATTTATCTTAGCAAGCAATTCAACCTTTTCTTGAGAAAGAAGATTATAGTTTGTTTCTAGAGAAAGCAACTTGACATTATAATCATTGATAGATGATTTCAAGGTATCTTTTTCAGATATAAGACTTTCATTTTCAGAATAAAGCACATACAATTTAGCATGCAAATCGTCATTTGTTTTTGTAAGCTTCTTTAATTTCTTGTTACAATCAACATATTTATCATGTAGTTCTTCAAGACTAGTAACTAACTCTTATTTATATAATTTAAGAATGATTACCTCACTTGACTCTTCATTTTCATCTTCCTTAGCCATGAGACATTCCACTTCTTCCTCTCCACTTTCACTATCACCTATTGATTCATCCCAAGCAGCTTTGTAAGCTTTATCTCCCTAGTCTTTCTTCTTGAAGGAAGATTTATTCCCTTTCTTGGTCTTAGGACATTTATTCTTTACTTGTCCTTTCTTTTCGCATTCAAAGAACCCAAGGGAAGAAGAGGAAGAAGCACTATAATTTTATTTAGATTTATACCTTCTATATTTCTTACCATTTACAATGAGTGCATCTTCTTCATCATCTCCTACACTTGTTTCATCACTTTCTTGAGTGATGACTTTTGATTGAGCCTTGGTTGTATCTTTTAAAGAAATGTCCTTCCTTTTTCCTTTTTGAAGTTTGGCCTCCAGTCTTTCTTCTTATTCAAGGGTGACTTCATGAGTCTCTAGATTTCCAATGAGTTGCTCCATCCTCATTGTGGTAAGGTCACTGGCTTCTTCAATGGCCGTCTCCTTTGGATTGTATTTTGGAGGCAAAGATCTAAGGACTTTGGACACCTGGTATTCCTCACTTATATACTTACCTAATGCACTCAAGCTGTTAACAATAGAAGACAATCTTGTATACATTTCACTAATGGACTCATTAAGTTGCATACAAAATTGTTCAAACTTTTGTTTAAGCATGTTAATTTTGGTATTTTTAAGTTGAGAGGTACCTTCATATGTAATGGAAAGTTTATGCCATATATCATAAGTTGTTTCACATGAAGATATCCTATTAAACTCACTAATAGAAATAGAACAATATAATATTCTTACCACTTTTGCATTTAATTGAACTTGTTTTACCATATCGGGATTCCATGTTGTATATTCAGTAGTAGTAGGAAGTTCATAAGTTGAAGACACCATCCTCCAGAGTTCTAAATTGATCCCTTGGAAGTAGAATTTCATTATTCTTTTCAAATAGGTGTAGTTTCTTCCATCAAAAGGGTGGTGGCTGAGTCACATGAGTTCCTTTAAGGTGCAGGTTGCTAAGCAAGTTGTCCCCCATTCTTCAAGACATGTTAGGGATCGTTAGTGACCTTCTCTGATACAAATTGAAAGATCTAGAGGGGGTAAATAGAGATTTTTGATACTTAAAAATAATTAAACACTCAAACAAAGAAGGAGGAGGAAATCAGGAATACACTTTGATGTAGAGTGGTTCCAACCTTTGAATCTAAGGTTGTCAGTCCACTACCCAATTGTCTCCAATTGGGATTTTGAAAGTGATTAATTTTATTTACCTCTCAAGAATGTTACAATAAAATACAATCACCTTCCTTGAAGTAGTTGTCACCTAGAAGTAGCCTCAACCTCCTTGAAGCAACCTTCTTTGAAGTAACCTCAAACCCTTGAAGCAGCCTTCTCCTTGAAGTAGCTCCAACACCTTGAGATAGCCTTCACCTAAAAGTATCTCCAATCTCATTTGAAGCTGCCTTATTGAAGTAATCTCAAGAAACCTTGAAGAAGCCTTATCCACCAAGAAGTAGCTCCAATCAAGCTCCCTCAAGCAGCCTCCACAACTTGGAGTAGCTAAGGAGCACAAGTAGCTTAACTTGTGAATGGGGATTTGAAGAAAGGAAGTACACCAATAGAGTATTGTGTTTTGATCCTATAATAAGTGTTAGACCTCTCAATCCATTTATTATGGACGTTTCTTGGATGATGGCTAAGAGTATATGGCTATAGGACATGAACTTGGAGCTTGAAGAACAAGATGGCAAGTGTTCCTAGCTTAGTTTCTCACTAGAATGGATTCTCAATTGTAGCTTAGGTGTCCTAAGTCCTCTCCTATTTATAGGAATGGTTTGCAAGTGTTTAGGCACATTCTAGGGAGTCTCTAGAGTGTTCTTAGTGCTTAACTATCCATTAGGTAGAAAATAGTTGGCTAGTAATGGCTAATTTGTTTGTGCTTGGAAGAACAATCCAGAACCCTGCTCGATTGACAAGTTTGTCGGTCGAATCGTGTCTCAGTCAAACATTTCTTTAACTCAGCCTGGGTTTAAGGCAAATGTGTACCAACGCCTATTTCCAACTCCCAACCACTTGGTCTAACGGTCATAAGCTTTGGACTGCGGTTGAGTTGGTTGACTATATTTTTGACCAAAACACGTTTTATAGAACAAATGTGTAAGGTTTTGATTAATGCTTAGTATGTTTGATCGAGGTGCTTCTCGGTTGAAAAAATCTTACCGAGGGTGTCTCGGTTTACTAGTTTCTCAATTGAGGATGTTCCTATTTCATACTTTTGAACCACCTATTAAATGTGTGTTCTAATGGATGATAGTGACTCTAAGTCTAGGGGGGTCCTAACTAAGGGTTATTAGTGGATAGGAAGATCTAACACTTGATTTACATGATATCTAAGTACTTGTACATTATATCTTTGTACAAGTGTTTACATTGAGTACAATCATGAAAACATAAACAATTAAGCACATTTGATCTTCAATTTCTATTGATCTTCAACTTTCGACGTAGTAGGATCTCCTTATTACCTTGAACCCTAAAATACTCAAATAGCATGTTAGATCTATAAGTATGAAATGTTTGTCATCATCAAAATAAAGGATATTTTAGTGTCCAATTTATCCAACAACAATATCACAAGGGAGACAACAAGTGAAATAGAAGTAATAATAACCATCAAGTGAATAATGACAATTATTAAAAGAGAGACACATCAATTTTGTGCAGAAAGAATAAACTTGTCAAAAGAGATAAATCATGGTTTCAAGGGAAACTTGAACATATAACAGTTGAGGTCTTGAGATTGAACGTCATCAAAACATGAAAACATGTCAAAAGGAGAGAAATAACATCTTAGGGAAACTCACACATATAAAATATATATAATCCAATGAGTAACATTAAGAGGACTTAAAGGTCCCAATATAAGGAATAAGTAGAGGTGTAATTTAGGGTACCTAAAATGGCACATGACACAAAAATTCCTAGTATGGAAAAAGAGAAAAAGACATACCCCAAACAAGGTAAAATAGCAAGAATGATTCAACTAGAAAGACAAATATGATACAAAATAAATATGGACAAATAAATGGAAGTCAAGAGAAACATACCTCAAATCACCGTTCCTCGGCTTAAGAACATCAACCCCAAACATCAATATTCCCCATATATTTCCAAAATTCACACATAATACATATTTTCCATGATTTATTTTTTTATATAATCTCATCACTTCACAAACACCTCTTGTTATTTGAATAGCATTTTTTATGTTACTGTGGAATTTAACTTCAAGTTTCATTTTTTATGAGTTTTATAGTATTTGATAGGGTTGCTAAAATGTGATATGTGAAATCCAAGAAATCTCTAAATCTTTGTGGGAGATAGGATGGATTCTAAATGTGAGAAATTAGATCCTCTCAACAACCCACAACCTAGGGCAAAACAATGCCCCCCACACGTTCCCCTCATGCTAGAACGATAAATAATAATAGGAGCTCCCTTCAAGATTCCCATGAGATGGGAAATATAAGACCTTGCACAACCTATTGCTCTAGGACCGCCTTCATTTCCCAAAAGTAAACAAAGTGGACACTAGCAATTGAGGGAAAGTGAGAAGAGGTTGGATGTCTAGAAAATAAAAATATAAATAAGGAGAAGAAAATATGGTTAAGATCACAAAAGAGAGGAAGAATAACAAGCCTAGAGAAAAAATGACTACAGCTCAAAGAAATTGTTGTCTATAATATGTATTTTTGAATAAGTAGGGAGATTAAACAGACCGAATTCTCACCCATACAGAAAAAAAATGAGTGCAATGCGAGATCTAGATGACTATCAAAAAAAATTCTTAATGATTTCTATAGTTGGTGAGGCACTACGCTCACCCACTGTGGTCTCCAACCAAAGGTGTATCTAAACAAGGGGATAACAGGCTCAAGCTTCCTCTCCCAAATTGAAAACTTTATTTGTATATAGACATACAATAAGTACGTAAAAATGATTATCTATATTAATGTATCCTAACTAAACAAGTCATTGTTGGTAGTTTTATCCATAACAAAAAAAATGTTAGATAACCTAGACTTGGTCATGAATCATTTCTTTTTTTAAGTAAAGAGATAAGGTGAAAGTGAATGGAAACCATTATAAACTTATTCTTGTATTTTTTACTATTTCCATGATTTTCTGTAGAGTTTTCTTGGAGCAATGTTAATGTGGTGTAATCTTGTTATTGTATTTCTATCTTTGCAGTTGTTACTTTTCTTTTGGTTCCAAAATTTGAGATACAAATATGTATTATTTTTAGTGGTACAATATAGTTTTTGTTGATTGGTCCTCTGAGTTTTCTCTCAAGGATTTTGTAGTTGAATTTGATGTTTATTTATTCATGATTGCTTATATGTTATATATATACATAATATATATAGGGATCATAAGGGGATCATTCATCCTTCCCCTCGCCTTTATAGAACTCCAAATGGATAATAGTTATAGGTTGAGTGCTCTGAAGAGCTCCTCTTTCTAAACAACTCTCAAAAAGAAATCAGGACACCTACTCCATGTGGTACTGTATTGCACCTTGTTCAAGCTCCACTTCAAAATAGAATCATCAACTTTGTTTGTGGATCTAGGAATGTAGAATTCCTCATTATTATTTTATTGTGTCAACGCTTACTTAATCACAAAGCAAGGAATTTTTTATTAGAATGGGGAGTTTTCTTACTAGAAACAAAATGGTTCACAATTTGGTTGTTAGTGTGAATATTAACAGGGCCCTCCCTACTAGAAGTAGCACAAATACCATGGATAATAGCTCAAAACTCTCCTTCTAACACATCATTGATGAAAACCTCTTGGCAATCCCATCCACCCATTGACCATCAGAGTCACACACCATGAAATTGGTAGCCCCACTCCTTCCTTAAAATCCATGTCAACGTTCACCGTCAACCCACTGTTAGGTGGTCTTGTCCATTTATCAAACATTTGTCTTGTATGCATGCTCCTTTGTTCCTTTGTAAGATCAAAATCAAGGCTACTCACATTTAAAAGTTTTCAAATGGATTTCTATGCACCTCCTTTATTTCTCACAAGATTCTTGAACAATTGGTTATTGCATTCTTAACCAAATTTACCAAGTCTGTGAAAGCAAAAGTTTGAGGTTTTTCTAAGTCATCCTTGTCTTCCTTGGTATTTCTTGAGATCCAGGTATGTGTATAGCTTCCATCTTTAGATTTTAGAAAATTACACCACCCCTCCCTAGCCCACATGCAGTCCCCAAGAGGATGGATTGTTGTATCAACCAGAGAGTCACATTCTGATCACCTACTACATGTACCATATACTGTTTCACCCTAAAATATCCCATATAATGCCATCATGCATATATTTCCATATATTGTTTTGACTTTAGGGGGCATTTTTAGCTTCCACAACATTCACCAATTGGTTTGATTCATGTCCCTACTAGCTTTAATTAGCTAGTTGTAAGCGTCTCTAGTCCTACACTTCAATGTCGAGTTCCCTAACCAAGACTACTCATCCCTCCCCGTCATCCCCATAGGAGGGCACATACTAAGGATTCTCTTTGCAATATCAGCATCAAACCAATAGTAAATGAATTCTTTATCCCATTGTCCCACAATGGTTGTTATAGAGCTTAATTTCGAATCAATTAGATCATAAGGGATCACCCTTCCATGTCTAATAACATGCTCTAGTTTATAGGAAACCCTAAGGATCTTTCCGCACATTAGTCCACTCCCCATTCATTACAACTTTACCAGCTCTAGAAGCAACCTCCAGATAATTTTTCATTATGAACTTTTAGAATGTAGACCTCGTTGATACGCCCTTATCCTTTAGTTTATTATCCATAGAGAGCATCAACTTCCTCCGAGCATTTCTTTTAGTGAAATAACCCCAAAACATCTTATGTAGAAGAGATTCATTAAGATACATGGTCTCCATTATACTCTAATCTCCTCTATGTTTGGCAACAATCATTTTCTTCCAATTCACCATGCTAGTCTTTTTGTTCTCCTTGGATCCAGTCCATATAAAACATCTCACTACCTAGTTATTATGTCACAAATAGTGATATGTGGGTGCATAGTCTGGATCATATACACCAGTGAACTTCTCAATATTGATTTCATAAGAGTTACTCTCCCAACCAATGAGAGTAATTGATTAACCCATGAGCCAATCATACACTCAGTGTTTTTGATAGTATCAAGGTATAAGGCTTTATTAGCATGAGATTGAAGGACCAAAACACCAAGATGACTAAAAAAAATTTAGTCATCAGGATACCCACAAACCCTCAAATCCTTCTCTACATAACATCACGGGTATTCTTAGAAAAGAATAACATAGAATTATCTTTCACAAGCACCTGCCCGAATTCTCTTCCAAACTCTTTGAGATAATCTAGCATGACTCTCTCCTAAGGAGTTGATGCTTTTCCAAACAAGATAATATCATTTGAAAAACAAATGTAGGAGAATAAAGGACCTTTTATAGAAATAAATATAGGTTTCCAATTCCTTTCCTGAACAAGTTTTAGAATCAATTGGCTGGATTGGTCAATGCACATGACAAATATAAGGGGAGTGGGGATCACCATGTCTCATCCCCCGAGAGGCTTTGAAAGCTTTAAGATTTACACCCTTCCACACAATCAAAATTGAACCTAGTGCAATGGTATTCATTGTCACGTGGATCAACTGAAGAGGGATAGAGGTTATATTCAAAGTATGATGGATAAAATCCCAGTTCATTTTGTTGTACTCTTTTGTGAAACCCAACTTCAAAGCCATACATGGTTTCTCATTGGATCTGGTACACATAGAGTGCACCGACTCTTGAAAAAGAATGATGTTATCTTGTATCTACATCCCTAGGATGAAACTAGTTTGCATATGGGCAATCCAGTTTGGAGATAAGGTTTTATCCTCTCTATAATAATTTTAGACACCATCTTCAGACTGCCATTGTTTAGAGCAATGTGCCTTAGGTGTGGCAACCTGCCATGCTAAATGAGATTACTCAAAACCAAATGTTGATCAAACACTTATTAATCACATTACCAATAAGGTACATAATTAAAACGGAATAAAATTTCAGCATTCCATACAAAACATATACACAAGGGTCCAACTGCATAATATATCCATACTAGGTATCTTTACATATGTTTGATGGCCTCAACCAAAACTTGTATACAAAAGATGATGTCCACTTAATTACATCATTTATACTACTCAGGGCATACAAACAAAATCTTGAGTCGATATACATGATATACAAAATCCCAGCCATGACCTGAGAGTACAAGGACTCTCTACTAACCACACCCACCTTATGACAGTACTAATATTCAAACTATGCCTCCTCGTAACACTATGTTTGACAGTTATGTCCATCACCTAAAAAGATGTGGTAACCCATGAGGTGAGACACATTCCCCAACAAGAGATAGAACTCCAAAAACATCTTTTGCTTACCAAGATTATATATGTTAAGAAGTTTTGACATATAGTATTCAAGGTAACGAGAGGCGATGGCGAGATGCGGAAGAGGGTGTGGGAGAGGAAGAGGTTCTAGGGTTGAGGGTGGATCGACGGCGGAGAGATCTCCTTCAAGTGAATCGGTTCCGATTCCTCCGAGTAGCTCGGGCGTGGCTGCTGGAGTGTCAAGGACTCCCTCACCACAGGTCGGCCAAGGTCCTCATACGGTTTCCCAAATAGAACCCCCACCCTCTTCTCCCCCGATTTCGCAATCGCCAGCGGGAGAACAGGCGTCTTCTTCTTCAAGCGTGGTTGACTGGCTAGCTGCTAGCCGGGTTGGTAGACCTTGCGAAGAAGCCCCTGTGTTAGACTTCATCGAGCCGGAGATCAGAAATGGAGTGAGATTCTTCTCAATATCAAGTGGAGATGAAGCCACCCCTTCGTGGGTTGAGTATGTCTCCATAATATTTGCGGGAAGAAAACCATTTTGTAGCCAACTGCACAGCCAGATCCGCCGTCAATGGCATCCAAGTGGCCCATTCGAGATCATCGTAGAGGAGATAGAGGGCTTCATAGTCAAGTTTTTGACAGCTACAGAGAAGGAAAGGGTGCTCGACGAAGTGCCTTGGATGATGGATGGCTTTCTGATCATCGTCCAGACATGGAAGCCAGGCTTTCCCCTTCCTCCGCTATCCTTCTTTAAACTCCTGATATGGATTGTCCTGGAGAATCATGGTTTTCATTGGACATCCAGGAGACTAGGAGGGGTGGCAAGCTTGATTGGGAGACCTCTAGACATCGAGGATGCATGTCTCTCTGTGGACTGCCTCAAAGACGCCCTTGTATGTGTGGAGATTGAAGCTAGCTCTGTTCTCCCAAAGGAGGTGACGGTTATGGTGGACGATGTCCCTAAGCTGCTGAAGGTGGGATATGTTGTGAAGCCGAAGGTCTATTCTCATTGTTTCCAGTTCAGGCATCGGCTTCCATATTGTCTGACAACTGCAAAGACCAAGGCGCTACCCAGCAAAATGCAGCTAAGAGCTGGGAAGAACAGTAAGAGGCAAGGTGTTTGTCAGAATGCCGAGGTGATCAATGCCAGGTCTATGCGACCACCTGGTGAGGTCTCTTCTATAGGTGTTGATTCCAAAGAGGGAGAAGAAGTTCCATGTGGAACTTTGGAAATGGACATGTATTGCCATCCACATGTGGGGGACGATGGATCCCTTAACCTGGAATGGGAGCTTCTCCTTACTAAGCTAAGTGCTACCCCCACTGTGTGAAGCAATTAGCCTTCGACACTGGTTTGTCTCTGGAGTATCAACAGAGATTTGCCTAGAATTCGGATGAAGCTTCTTCGATCAATTCTTGTGATGTTAATCTGGAGAGGTTGGACGATTTTAGTGTAAACCAAGCTACCAGATCGAAGAGAAAGAAGAAAAAAAAGCACAAGGAAGCCAGAAATGAGGAGTCTTCTCCCTGTTGATTGCAACCTTCTATTTTGCAGGTTGAGTTTAGCTACCTATCTGCTTGTTGTGGACACTTGAAGTTGGATGGACCCTTGATATATGTGGATGATGTAACTCAGTCTGTGAGGCTCTATTTGTGGGTGTGCTAATGGAAGTAGCGTTCATGGTCCAGTTGTTTCTTTTGTAGATGCCTATGGGGAAGTATCTAATGGTGTTATGACCTGATGGTTGATAGTTTATGCTTGACCGTTTGGGAGAAGGGTTGGGTTTTGTGGCGGGTAACTCATCCCTTCGGGAAGAAGATAGGAGTGATAGTCCTATCCTCTTCATTGGTCTCCTACCAGTTATGTCCAGCTGGGATCTTGTTTGGAGAAGAGTTAGATGATGACTTTGATTTCCATCATAGAAGTTGAGATGATGGGTCCATAGGTATATTTGTGGATGTGCTTTCTGGATCTATGCACCCGTTCTCTTTTTCCATTCTGTATTTCCCGATTGTATCCCTTTTCTCTTGGCTTTTTTCCTGTTTGGTGTTTCTTTTCTTTGTTTAGATCCTTTATTTGTTTCCTCTGCGAAGGGACAATAAGGATCTGTTTTGTTTCCCTATGGGGCACTTCCATGTACCCAAAGTTTTGGTTAAATAGTAACATATTTTTTGCCGACAAAAAAAAAACAAATAGTATTATAGAGTTGAAAGACTGTGTAACTTGCATTAAGATCAGGCATATCCACATTCATGAGTATAGTTGATTTCTCTTACTACATTATAAACCATTTACACATTTAAAGAAATAAATCAAGTATCACAACTTAATGTGATTCGCTGAGTAAACCTAACAAATATATACTACATGGCTAGATTACATATTTTATTAAGCCTTGGGTAGTTTGAGGTACATCACTCTAACTACTAACTAATTACTATGAAGTCAAAATCAGCCTCATGGAAGGTGTAGGATGACCAGAATCCTAAAATCTCTTTCCCCTAGTCATTACGAGTAACAATCGTAGTGGCACATTGGCCCAACTACTAAAACAACATAGTTTGTTCTAGGTACATAGGCCACAACACTAGAACCAGGGTATAAACTCTCAAATTTGAGTCATGACCATAGTAAGTGTCAGTTACTTCCACATCCGAGACATGGTCTTGACCACTCTCCGAATAGTGGGATTAAGATGATAGGGATTTACCCTGCGTACACCAGTATAGACTCAACAGTATATGAATTTGAGATCCTTTTGGATTACTTGTTTCACTATCCATCAAATTATGGCACTAAAATAGTTCTACAGACCCAAGGCACTACATGATTGAGGTTACACTTGATTACTAAGATCAATCTAAACATTTTTTCCTACATCACTTAAGTTGCATACAAGCTTCTAAATAATCTTTCTAAAATAAATTACAGATTGCAACTTCAAAAGATATAATATGTATAAACATGTTTCTTGTTAGTGCATCATGGTATAATGATCCATCATTATCCATAAAGAGGACTAAAATTCCAACTAGGGCACAAAATAGCCCAAAATTCCCTTCATACAAAAATAATAATAAATTCTTGTAGGGACATCATTATCCTCTAAAATTTTGCAGATACTATAACAAGTCATAGACAATATTTCACCCAACATTTCAGCATAAATGTCCATCGAACGTAAAAGGTATTGCATTTTGAACTAGGGAATTATATGTCTGAAACGTAACCTAGATGAGCTAGTTTTAGTACTAGATTTTTGTCCAATTATTATATCGGAAACATAATAATATATAAAAACTTTATGATAACCATAGGTTAACCACTATACATCCAAGTTTAAAGTGTGGTCAGACTTTAAGCGTTGGGTGCCAAAATCAACACTTATATGACATTTATAGGAGTCCTTACACCTATATTTCGAATTTTAGACCTTGCATGTTCAAAGAGAAACTCATTTTACAGTAGAGAAAAGTTCATAAGGTCCAAAAAGGCTTAATAAGACAGGTTATTATCATTTTCATGTCAAAAGTACACAAAAGGCCATTTTCTCTCATATTAGAAGTTCTAAAGTAAGAGTAATGACACGAATGCAGAAGGTAGGCAAGAAATGCATTCAAATTTATATAATTCACTTTTTAGAGAGAAGAAATTTGAAAGCCAAGATGAAAACTCCTGAAATATCAGCATCGAAACGTCAATCTCAACCCTATAAAGGTCCAAGATCATCTCCTCGTTTCACAAATAGAGTGGAACAACATCAAGGAAGAAGAAAAGAGAGTGCTCAACCCACATGCATAGGGTTCTAGTAAGGAAACACCAAGAAAAACCCATGGAACTCAGCCACAATAGGTATGAGGGTGATGAACAATAAGAAAATAGGTAGAAGAGCAAGAATCATACTTGAAAGAAGCAAGGAAAACAATCAAAAACTCTAGATCAGTCTAAGGAATCTCGATTCAAGCACAAGCAACCGCAAAAAACCTATGATCACCAACCTTGACAGACTCCCATCAATCATCGCTCTCCAAAAAATCTCATCGGGCTCTCTGGTTGCAAGTGGAGCTTTATAAAAAATGAGAATAAAGGAAAGAAGCATAGAGGTATTTAGTGGGCTAAGACCCAGAAAACTTGTCGGTCAACACATCGTAGAATCTATTGATCAACATCTAAAAGCCCATCCGATCAAGATTCCCATTGGGCACCAAAAAAACTATTGGGCACCAAGAAAATCATCGAATACCGAGAAATAAGTAGTCACCAAGAAAGCTATCAACCACCGGGAAACAAAAGGTGATCAAGAAATCATCAGTCGATGAGAACACTATGATACTGTCTCACTTAGATTTTGTAGATTCCACAAAAGCAAGGTTCAAAAGCATCTAAAGGAGAAGTAAAATTATAAAAGTCTTATGTGCATAATGAAACAACTCAAGAAAGTGTCACAATTATGTGCATACCACTCAAAAAAGGTTATTTACATAAAGATCCACTAGTTACATGAAATTGTATAACTAGGCAAACAAGGTTTGTTATGATTTAAATTACAAAAATAGTTTCATCATCCAATGTGTCATAAAAAATTAGAGTTAACTTTCAAGATTAATCATCAAAGTAGTCTAATTAAGCCAAATAATTACATTTGTGAGTTTAGAAAGGTTAGGCGCCTCACAACCATAAAACCCTAACAAGGATTTTTCCCCCAAAATCCTAGTTAAACAAGGAAGGATACTTCTTACACATATCATCATCTAACTCCCACATGGCTTCCTCCACCCGACCATGATGCCACAACATCGTAACTAAGGCTATATCCTTCTTCCCAAGCTTCTACACATGCACATCCAAGATCAACATTGGACCCTCAAGATAGGTAACATTCTCCTCCAACTCAACATTTACGAGCTGCAACATCTGTTGCATCACGATGACACTTCCTCAACATCAAAACATGGAACATGTTATGTAATTGATGTAACTCTGGTGGCAACTATAACATGTATGCCACCTTACCAACTCATGCTATGATATGGTATGGTCCCGTGAACCTAGATCCAACTTACCCTTCTTACCAAACCTCAAAACACTCTTACAAGGGGATACTTTTAGGTATACACAGTCTCCCACATGGAACTCTAGCGGTCCACAATGGTTGTCAGCATATGACTTTTCCTGTCTTGGGCTGCCTTCAACTATTGTTGGATCACCTTGATCTTTTTTATAGTCTGGTAAACTAACCCAGGACCCAACAATTTATATTCATTGGCTTCACACCAACAAAGAGGTGACCAACATCACCTACCATACAAAGCTTCATATGGTGTCATATCTCTGATCCTTTAATAACTATTTTTTTAGGAAAACTCAATCACACTCAAATGAACATCCCATCTACCAAGAAACTGAAGCACACAAGCTCTCAACATATCTTCTAAGGTTTGTAGGGTCCTCTTTAACTGGCCATCTATTTGTAGGTGAAAAGGGTATTGAACCTCAACTATGTCCCCAACACTATATGTAGGCGTTCCCATAATCTACTTGTAAACTGAGGACCTCTCTTTGATACTATTGTAACTGGTATTCCATGCCGACAAACTATGTCATCAACATAAATATGTGCCAACTTGTCTATAGTATAGGTATTCTTGACCAGTAAAAAGTGAATTTACTTTGTCAACCAATCAACAATCACCCAAATGGAATCATGACCCTTGGCTATCCTAGGTAGGAAAACCTCAAATTCCATGGTTATATGATCCCATTCAACTATGAAATTGGAAAAGGTTGTAATGTCCCTACAGGCTTCTAATGCTCTGCCTTGACCTGCTGACAAATTGGGCACTTGGCGACAAACTCTACTACATCATGCATCAGACCCAGCCACCAATACAAATCCTTAAGATTATGATACATCTTCATACTTCCAGGATTCATCATGTACATTAGGGAATGAGCTTCCTCAAGTACCATCTACCTCAAACCACCAACATTTAAAACCACTGATCTGTTGTGGAAGTGTACTATCCCATCATATATCTCATGAAATCCATCACATTTGTTACTAGCAAACTTTGGAATGATGTTCAGTATCATGGTATCACCCTTTTGTGCATCTTTGATCATTTGTATCAATGTCATCTTGACCTATATTTGTGCCAGTAACCCTGCTAAAAGAGTTACTTTCAACTATACATTCATTTCATGAAGCAGCACTAGCATGTACCATTTGTGACATGCCATGGAGTGCAATTGTGCTTTATCTGAAGATGACGATGAATATGACTTTCTTATCAACATGTCCATCACTATATTTTCCTTTTGTGGATGATAGTTTGTCATGTAGTCATAGTCCTTGATCAGCTCCATGCACCTCCTCTACCTCATGTTCAACTCTTACTTTGAAAAGATATAATGGAGATTCTTATCATCTGTGAAAGATTGACACTTCTCCCCATACTAGTGTCTTCAAATCTTCAAAACAAGAACCACGAATGATAACTCTAGGTCATGAGTTGGGTATTTCTCCTCATGTATCTTTAGCTGTCAAGAAGAAAAACAAAATCAAATTCTTGTCCTGCATCAACACACATCCCAACTCATTCTTCGAAACATCACATAAAACGGTGTAGCCTTTCCCAATTTGTGGCAATACTAACATTGGAGAACTCATCATCTTCTCCTTCAATAGCTAGAAAGAACACTAACACTTGTCGTCCCAAACTAATGGAACTCCCTTCCTAGTTAGCTTGGTCAAAGGTAAATCTACTACACTAAAATTCTTAATGAACCTCCTGCAATAATCAAATAAACCTAGGAAACTTCACACTTCTATTGGTGTCTTGGGTTGCTCCCACTCCAAAACTGACTCCACCTTCTTAGTATCAACACAAATGCCTTTTGCAAAGATGACATGATGAAGGAAAGACACCTCAGTTAGCAAAAACTTGCACTTGATGAACTTAACATATAGCCTATTCTGCCTCAGCAACTCCAACACTTGGCGAAGATGTTGGTCATGTTGTTTTCTATCTTGTATTATATCAAGATATCATCTATGAACATCATCACATATTGATCAACGTAAGGACTGAACACTCTTTTCATCAATTCCATACATTCTTCCAGTGCATTGGTTAGCATAAATGACATAACTACAAACTGATAATGACCATACGTAATCCTAAAAGAGGTCTTAGGTATGCCACATTATCCTCTATTGGTGATATCCTGACCTTAGTTCTATCTTGGAAAACACTATAGCACATCTCAACTGGTCAAATAGATCATCTATCCTTGGCAACATGTACTTTTTCTTCATTGTAACCTTGTTCAACTAATGGTAGTCTATGCAAAGCCTCATAGAACCATCTTTCTTCTTCATAAATAACACTAAAGCAACCCAAGGGGAAGTGCTCAGTCATATGAAACCCTTCTCCAACAACTCCTGCAACTATTTCTTCATCTCAGCTGGATCCATCCTATATGGCACTTGTGTTATGGGGTGCATGCTAGGAACTAGATTGATGTCAAAATCAATCTCCCTCGGGGGTGGAACACCAGGAAACTCATCAGGGAAAACATCTTCAAGATCCCTCACCACATGTACATCCTAGATACTAGGACTCTTCATCTTGGTATACAATACATGTGCTATAAAAGCTTCACACCCTTGTCTCATCAACTTCTCATCTATAATAGCCAATACTAGACAGGAAGGAAGAATCTTCCTATATCCTTGGAAGGTCCACAAGACATCACCATTATAGAAGCTCGTGACTTTGGAACTACAATCCAAAACAACCTTATAATCTCCAAGGTATCTATCCCTAGAATTAGATCAAATCCATGTATATTAAGTGCCATGAGATCCACTTGAATGGTGTGTCTTGAGAAAGAAAAAACGCAAGTTGGTCACATTTCCCTCAACATTGTGGAACCAACTAAAGGAGTTTCTAACAAGAGGCTATCATTTCTACTACATACAAATAGATTACAGTTATTTATCACCTCTCTAGTGATAAATGGGTGTGTCACACCCGGGTCAACCAAAATAGATATAAAAGAAGATGTAGATAAGTCAGAAAGAAAAAATTCCATATGACTTCACGACCCATGGGTTGACCACTCCTTCCGGCTAATTCATAGCATAGAATCTACTTGTTTCCTGTTGTCTCCCTCTTCCTCTGCTAATCGATCATGAAGACCCTACATATGATGTTTGTCTATGACCTCTGCTGCCACCACCACTGTATTGCTACTATTGTTTTTGTGAGCACTAGTGGCTCTGCCTCGGCTACTATGTAACCTCTTGGTTCTTCAATGGGTAAGACCATCTCACATGCCTTACATAACCACACTTGTAACACGTCCTTGTATCATATGGTGGCTTGGACAGCACTATCACTGACACTGAACATGAACTATCCACCATGAATGGTGGAAAGCTACATCCTCTCCCCTTGCTAGGGGAACATTGTCACTGCACTTGTGTCCTTGGCTCAAAAAACACTGACCTTAGTTGATTGTTGGTCCTATGGTGAAGAAAACTTTAGCTTTTTTAAACTACCAGATGGCGATTCTTGGAACAAGATAAACCTCTTTCTGGCATTGGCTTCTCACTACTCCACTACTATCCTCTCTATCCTCCTCACGGATTCCACAAATGTGCAAAACTTTTCTTGATTCTCCACAGAAGATATCGTACTTTCTAATTCATCATTCAAACCCTTCTCAAACCTTCTAATTTTCCCTCTCTATGGCCATGATGTGAGGAAATAACCTCAATAGCTCCATGAACTTCATCTCATTTTCATTGATAGACAATGATCCCTAGTGTAACTATTCAAAATGAGCCATCTTCTCCTCCAGATACATCTCTGGGAAGTAACGGCTGACAAACGCATGTCGAAACTCCTCCCAACTGATCACCTCTCCCAGTCTTTTCTCCTCATCGATGGCCCGCCAATGGATAATACAACCCTTCATATGGTAGATCACATGCTTCATGTTGTCTCCTCAGATATGTTCATAATCCTAAATGCCTTCTCTAACTCTGTCAACCACATATATGCATCAACTGGGTCTGTTGTGCCCTCGTACTCTATGCCTCATATTCACTTCATCCTATCAAAGGTCTTCCCTAGACCCTAAGTTTCAACATTTGGTATAGGTGCCCTAGGTTAGAGTGTAGGCATCCTATCTTGTAGATGCATGATCCTCACCATAAGCTATACAAAAAAGATGAGAAAGCCAAACTAGTATGACTGAAGGATCAAATGAAGGTGAAATAGACTATTCTGGCCTCGTCTCAAGTATTCCTCCATTAGGTACTCGCCTCCTATCACCACCTCCTAGCACCATGAAACTACTCTATGCATGTTATTCACATTCTCCTAATATATCTGCATTACTGCATACCATGTTTAGATATGTTGGATAACATAAGAATAGACACAAAAACCTAAGTCTTATGACCCTATAGACTCAACGAACCTAAAGCTTTGATACCACCAAATGTGACAACCCATCATGCTAAGTGAGATTACACAAAATGAAAATGTCAATCAAACACTAATTAATCAAATTACCAATAAGATACATAATTCAAATCGAATAAAATTCCAACATTCCATAATAAACATCTGCATAAGGGTCCAACTACATAATATATCCATACCAGGCATCTTTACATAAGTTCCATGGCCTCAACCAAAACCTTTATGCAAAAGATGTTGTCGACATAATTACATCATTTACACTGCTCAAGGCATACAAGCAAAATCTCGAGTCGATGTACATGATCACAAAATTCCCTACTAAGACTTGAGAGTACAAGGATGACTCTAGGACTCCATACTAACCACACCAACCTTATGACCCTATTGATCTTCAAACTATGCCTCCTTGTCACACTGTGTCTGACAACATTTTCGATCACCTAAAAAGATGTGGTATCCCATGAGGTGAGACCCATGTCCCAAAGAGATATATAAATATATCTTTTTCTTACCAAACTTGTGTATTCTAAGCAGTTTAAGCAGATAGTATTATATATTTGAAAGACTATATAACTTGCTTAAAGATTAGGCATAACCAGATTCATGAGTATAATTGATTTCTCTTACTGCATCATAAACCATCTACAAATTAAAAGAAATAAAACAAGGATCATCATCCAATGTGATTTTCTAAGTAATCGTAAAAGATATGCTACACAACTAGATTACATATTTTAATTAAGTCGTGGGTAGTATGAGGCGTACCACTCAAACTACTAGTTGATCACTCGGAAGTAAAAATCAGCCTTGTATAAGATCTAGGATGACTAAAATCATAAGATCTCTTTCCCTCTGTCAGTACAATTAAATGGGTACATAGTTCAGGGCACTAGAAACCACAATATACACCCTCAAATCCGAGTCACGACCGT
Source organism: Alisma plantago-aquatica (assembly GCA_963693085.1). Lineage (NCBI taxonomy): Eukaryota > Viridiplantae > Streptophyta > Magnoliopsida > Alismatales > Alismataceae > Alisma > Alisma plantago-aquatica. The sequence goes on along the minus strand of OY856414.1, from coordinate 553,872,265 downwards.
AGTCACACTCAATCACTTCCATATCTAAGACATGGCCTTGACCACTCTCTAAACCTTGGAATCAAGATGACAGGCATATACCCTCCCTGCACCCGCATATACTCAAAGTATATGAATCTGGTCTCCTTTCATATTACTGTTTTCATTATCCATTAAGTTCTGACACTAGAATAATTCTACACACTTTTAGAACTACATGATTAAGGTTACACTTGATTAGTTTGATCTAAAACTTTTTTGACTACATCACTCATGTTACATGAAAGCTTCTAAATAATCTTTGTAAAATAAATTATAGATTTCAAGTTTAAAAGATATAAGATGTATGAAACATGTTTCTTGTTACTCCATTGTGGTAAACTGATTTGTGAGACCCCTAACCTTGTTTAAATGGTTGAACATACTTAATTACCATAATTTAACTCTTATAACTATAATCTAACCTTGTGATGTTCTTTGAAATCATAATACAAGCTTAAGTTTCAAATTTGGTCCAATTTGGACATTGTTTGAGCAAGTTATGCAATTTTATGTACATTTTGGATTTTTCTACAATTTACCCAATTGAGAGGTTTTCTTTGCAATTTATCACTTTCATTATATTATTTTTATGTTTTCTCGTAATTTTTGAGCTTTTTTATCCATGGGGAACCTAGTTGAACCTTGGTTTGGAGGTGTTTTCTCCAAGGGTATTTTAGGGTTTACCCCTTCATGGATGAGCTACCTTTAGTAGCTATCGAGTAATGAATTATTTGATTGGCTTGAAAATTCAACAAACGAGATATACGAATGTTTATATGGATGGTTGGGGATCTTATTGTGTGTGTTCTTGTATATTCTTAATAGTTTAAGGCCATTGACACATGGAGAAGCTACTTTTACACCTCATGCTTGCTTCCATCCTTATCCATGGGCTATATTTACCTCTTCCTTGCCCAAGTATGAAACTTTGCTTTCTTTCTCTTTACTATAACCTGGAGAAACGACTCCACTCTTTTTTATGTGGAACCAAGTGCTCTAAGGTAGAAGATAACCTCTTTTTGGAGAAGAAGGTCTCCTAGAGCACCAGCTAGCCCTACCTAGGGTTTCCAATGTCATGTTCTAGGGATTTCGACCAAGGCAAGTTGTTTTCTTCCTTCCTTATCCATTCTCTTTCTCTTATCCTTCCTTATACCTTCCTCCAGGTCAGAACCTTGCTTTTCCATGGTAGAAATTGCTCTAAAGCTCTAAAACCCTACCTTTCTTGCTCCTTATGCTTAGGGTTTGCTTCTTTGATGGAGAAAGGTGCTAGATGGACGAGTTCACAGCTTATGCTTGGATTTTCTACCCTACCTACTTGTGTTTTCTTCTGTTTGGGATTTTATGTTCTAATTAGAGGCAATTTTTATAACTTGATCCACGTTTATTGCTTACCATAAGCTTGCTAGCTCATGTTCTTGCTTGAAAATGATGATCCATGCACTAAAAAGCTATGCTTGACTTGAATATTTCAATTTTTATAATGTTCCCTGTTCTGATTTCAGTTCTAGATGAACATGTATTCATGTGTAAGTTCTTCCTAAGGTATCATATGACTTGGATCAGGTTGGTTTGACAACCTATGGTGCTAAGCACCTATCAACCAATGGTCAACGTTAGGGTTTTAAGTTGATATCTTCTATAAACCCATGACCTAATGGTGGTACCATTGCAACAACCCTATGGTGTTGTCTTCATGACAACTGATGGTGGTGACCAAGGGTGTCAACTAAAGTTCACCCCTTAGGTTATGTTTTGGCCTAATTATAAGCTTAATGATCAACAACTAAGTACCATAATGATGCTATCAATCAATGGTGGCATTAGCTTGATATTCAATGGTGATTAATAAATATAGTGTTTATCTAACAACCTATGGTGACTTAATGGTCACTAGTGATGGTGGATCAGGTCTCCACAGCCTATGGTGAGTTAATCATGTAGATGTAGCATCAATTAAGCCTTAAACCAATGGTTTCTTAGGTCATTTGATGAAATGGTCGGACCTATACTCCAATTGATGGCTTTAATATATGAACTTGACCTGATTGTTAAGATCTAACATTTCTTCATCCAATAAATTGGAATGATTCCTAAATGTAATATGTTGGTCCTAATAAAGTTATTTAAATGGTTTCCTTTATGAGATCAACTTAAGAAGCTCATTTACTGACGACGTGTTTTAAATAAACAATCGCTTGTGGGTTTTACCCTACTCTTAATGGAACTTTTTATGTTGTTAATCAAGGTATGTCTAGGGTTAGATGGTGACTCTTTCTAGAGCACAACTCAATAACTTCATAGATGGTTTTTTTTATATGTTTACTTATGTAAATGACCAATGGCTTACCTTTTCAACATGTAATGGTTAGAAGTTGATGCCTCAATATTCCCATTATTTTGGGTGAAGACTACAGTGTAATGTTATGATTCTAATGATGAGAATTTGATGGTTCAATGCCTTAAACTTGTAGTCTTACCCTTACCCTCGTATGATTATGATTTATAATCACCATAATGAATTAATTGGTAACCCTAATGAGGTATATCTTGTCATACCTAGCTTTAATATAACTAAATGATGGTAATTGGGTATGAATAGTCCTTGAATGATAAATACAATCATGGAGTGATCTCTTATTGTTGTTGAAACTTTAGTATGCTATAATTGATGGTTACACCTTGATTTATGTGTGGGTCCATACTTGAGAATAGTATGGAATGTGATGGTAATGCACCTTATGCATCCATGATCCAATGGGGATGATGTGAGTTAGGGTTTGGGTATGAGTGTTGATTGGTAATATTAATATAATGTATCTTGTTGAATCTAACTCTAATGTGAACAGATAAATATGTGTATTCATGTTTAACCTTCTTATATGATGGAATGATGGTGGAATAATCTCCTTATATGATCATAACCTTAATGTACTAATTGGTGGTTATCATAGCCACATGGTTGATACTTTCTTATGCTAAACATGTGCATTACGAATATGATGAGGGTTAATCATATCTATATTCCTTACATGTTGATGTAATAAAGGAATATTATTAATGTTAATATAACCCTGCTATGATTGTTTATGAATATCTCCTAGATCATTAATGCAATATTGTGTTGATCTGGTGTGTTGTATGTAAGTGATATTGTTGAGCCTTGTTATAAGGCATGGAAAGATAATGATGACCTTGCAGGGAATAGTATGATGGTCTTAATGACCTTTGGGCATGGTTGAGCCCTGAATGAGGTGTAATCCTCTTGTGTTGATAAGGGTCGATACCCTTTAATATTGTGAAAAGGATTTATATCTTGTGATAGTATGATGACTAGTGTGGTCTCATGAATGGCAAGTGAATGGTACCATGTGACGATGATTTGAGAAATTATGTCCACATGTTTTATATCTTTTGAATTTGTGATACTTATATGCTTGCTAGAAGTGAATTAGGGTTTGTATGTCTACTTGTTTGATGCAGCCTTAATTCACCCAATTGGCATAACTAATCAAGTGGAACTCTAACCATGTAGTACGTTGTGCCATAGAGCCATCCTTAGTGTCAGAACTTGCTGGATGGTGAAATGAGTATTCCTAAGGAAAACTTGAAGCACATACTATTGAGTATGTGGGGGTGGAAAGTTGAGGATATATCCTTGTCATCCACAATGCAGGTTATGGGGGATGGCTATGTTCATGCCTCAGACATTTGATGTGATTGAGGACAACTGTAGTTGTACCTCATATTAGAGGGTTTTGTATACCCTGGTTTCTAGTGTTGTGACCTGTACCAAGGGTGGACTCGTGGTTAGTAGCTTGACTATATGTAGTTGTAGCGGCATCTTTGACTGATATGTCACTGACTTTTTACTCGTACTAACCGAGGGGAAGAGATCTTAGGATATTGGCACTCCTTGATCTTGTATGGAACCGAATAGCCCTTCACAGGGGTCAGTTGGACTTTAGATAGTACGATTCAAATTCCCCAAGACATAATAAAAGGTGTAATACATCCGTCTAGCAAATCTGTTTAGGGTTATACACGACGCTTCATATTGGATGATAACCCTTGTTGTTCTATGTACATAGAGATGATGTTAAATGCATTAAAAGATAGTAGATATTCTTATGTTGTGGATATGCTCATGTTATAAATGTGTACATATAATAGTCATGTTTTAGTTGATAGAGATATTATTACTATTGGCTATGATTATGACATTCATTATCACATGTTGTTATCTATGCTTATATTTCTATCTATGCCTTTGTAACTAGAGATGCCTATATTGCCAATCATGTTTATGCAGATAGTTGTGTTGATATTGTTAGCTCTACTTATGATGTTGATATGTTCAACTTGATAGACATAATGATGTTGTTAGCTATGCTTATGATACTAGATTTATTCATGATGTTAGAGATGCTCATGCTGCTAGAGTCCTTATATTATTAATAGGGATATGAGAATAGTCTGGCTAATGAAGATAGTTATTATTTGCTCCTTTATGTATTTTGTTAATCATCAATGTTGTGGAGATGATTTGTTATATATAATTAAAATGCTTAAACCATCTCATTACCTAAAAATGTTGGAATCAATAAACGTTGTTGGAGGTTATATCTCTTGTTGGGACATGGGTCTCACCCTTGTGGTTTGCCACATCTTCTTTAGGTAATCATAAGTAAAACATGTGGCATCAAAGAGGATCTATAGTAGTGAATCTTTGAGAAAGTTGATTAGATGTCTAGTGTGTCCTAGAGTCATCCATGTACTCTCAGGTCCGGGTGAGAAAAAATTGTATATGGTGTTTCAAACGAATCAAACTTTTGTTAGCATATTAATGCTTGTTTGTGTGGCATATATGAATATTGTTCTCCTGTGTATATATGTTGTGGCTAAGACGATAGAACAATTTGTATCAAATTCTTGGCATAATATGGATATAAGAAAGATGTTGGGCCGTTATGCAAATGTTTTTTAGCAAGTGTTGACGTTGAAATCGGTTTTAATTTACCGATATTTTTGGGTATGAGATTAATTAGTGAGTAATTGTGTTTTAATGTTATGAGTAATCTCATTTAGTGTAATGGGTTCTTACATGATCCATCATTATCCATAAAGAGGAATAAAGCTCCAACTAGAGCACAAAAAACCCCATAAAGCCCTTCATATAAAAGCAGTTATAACTTCATGTAGGAACATCATTATCCTCTTTATAGGAAGTCTAAAAAGTCATTAGAAAAGATATCAGTCAAGATTTTACCATAAATTAACTTTGAATGTAAAATTTATGGCATTTCTAAGAACTAGGTATTTACATGTACGAAACCTAACCTAGATGAGCTAGTTTCAGTACTATGTTTTCCTCCAATTATCATATTAGCAACATAATAGTATATAAAAGATTTATAATCACCATACATAAACCACTATATGTCTAGGTTTAAAGTGTGGTCAGACTTTTAAGCATTGGGTACCAAAACCAACACCTATATGACATCTATAGGAGTCACCACATCTATATTTCGAATTTCAGACCTTGTATGTTGTGATGTCCCCAGACTTTCTAAAACGTAATATGATGTGTTACATCCAAATTGAAACCTTAACCTCAGTGAGAATCTCAATTTAAAACCACACACTAGGCTAAGAAGAAGAAAATCAGAGCAAGTCAGAAGGAAACAACAGTAGCACATGCACATGAACAAGAACAAAACCATACAACACATGTTCACCATTCAACATATAATTACATAATTAAGTGTTACAACATTTCATATTACATATTGAATAGCAAACTTATACATATGCAAGTACTACCACTAAACAACAAGATCTTAAGACAGTAGGTCCACTTGTACATCAACTCGCCATACAACTCTCAACTATCCTGGATCTTCAAGACCCTCATGTCCACAACCTATACAAAAGATTACATGTGGTACATGTCAGCACAATAGTCAAGAATATTGAATTGAGTACACCTATGTATCTTTCATATACCTCTCATTACTATGACTTGGCAATAAGATAAAACTAATACTTGGCAGCAATAAACAAATATAACAAAAGGCATATATTGGAACAAACATGTTTATTAACAAAAGGGAGCACATATTTTAATCACATTTTCCATTATATATCCATGCACTGACTGTTGCAGGTTTTGATGCATTCTTTTGACTCTCAAGGAGCTCAAGATTAAGGCCGTTATGATCGACTACCAAAGAGTTAGATCATATGTACAATGTGACCGACTACCAAAGAGTTAAGTCACTTCCAAGCATTGTACTACCAAAGAGTTTAGTGCTTTCATATAATGGAACAAATATATTGTTTCATGTGCTCATAGCCATAAGTATGGAAAATCAAGCAGGATATCATACAAGAACAAATCATTTCATCCAATATCATATGCTAAGTATTTAACTACACACATAATACAAGCATATTGTACAATAAGACAAGTAAGAGGTAAGGGTGTACCTTGATCAAGATAATCTAATCATCAGATTCTTAATATCACTATATGCTTGGTCAAACTTGATTAAGGCAAGATAACATATCACCATCAGGTTCTCATCATCTTAACCCTAGTCATGACTCACTTTAGGGTTTTCTTACTCATTTGGATATGTGCATCATTATTTGTCTTCTTGTTATATTTATCTTACTAATCTTAGTTTCCAATCATGTTCCAGGTTAGGTTCATTAACAAACAATTGTGTTTCACATTATTATGTGAACATATTGCCCTTAGGTTACATGCATTAACCCAAGTTAGTGTTTTCTCATCATTTTAGGGTCTTTTACAAGTAACATGATTTATATAAATAACTATGATCTCAAAATTATAAATTAGCTTCCAATTATTGATATGATCTTACTCTATAAATTATAGGGTTTCTTAAACATATTTGCAATTATTTTACATTAATTAGGGTTATTAGCCCTAATTAGCCATATCAAGCAAATTATATGATTTTGTGCATCAACATTACAATTACTGACATCAGATGGATTATAAGTCACATTTAGGAGTTACTGGAATATTTCCATAATTTTATTCCATTGTTTGGTATTTATTATACATCAAACAAGTATATAGCATCTCACATGATATTACTAATGTTTAAGCTTCAAAAGACTGATATCATGCTACCAGTTATTCTACTCTTCTTTTTTTTTTAGAATTTTGGTACCTTATTTGTATTTTTCTGATAAATCGGCTATTTACTGTGAATTGTTGAAGCTATGCATATTTACTAAACATTATTACCTTGTCCAGCCAATTGAAAGTTTCCAGGTGGCGGCCTCTGACTCATCCACGTGTGTCATACTCCTCCCAATAGTTTGCACCTCTCCTCGCCTGATCCTCTTGAGGCAGACTGATCGGTTCAAGGTCCTAGTCTTCTGGTTTAGGGTTGTAGACCCAGTTTAAGCTGGACCCAGTGTCTCTCTCTCTCTCTCATGTGAGGCGAGACTCTATTCTCCCATAAGCAGGAACCACTATGGCTGGGACTGCTCCGATGAGAAATTGACACAGTTATCCTCCTCCTTGCGAAAGAATTAAGCTTCCTTTAGCCTCGGGCAGGTCTTTCCGGCATCCACGACTGCTATTCTTCTTGGTTGTGGTTGTGGGGCTCCTTCTCCACTAGAGCACTGCCACCTAGCTTTGGCTGCGGTGGGACAAAAAGGTAAACTGCCTCTTCTCATTTTCATGCCAGTCTGAAGCTCCTAAAAGCTTCACAATACTTTCATGAACTCGTACATGTCCCTCGTTCTCAGCGAGAAAGTCTATACACAAGCCTTCAAACTCCAATTGTAACTCCAGTGGTGTTCACCTCATCAATCAATGCCACCACCTCAGAAAGACATGAGAGTATGTAGGATCGAAACCTCTGACCACCAGTTCCACTTCCCCTATAATTCTTTTTTAATGCTACACTCGAGGTCCATCCCATTCCTCCTCATTCCTACAACTAACAAGGCTAGAGAGACACACTGTATGGAGAGATTAGTTCTCCCTCTCCTCTCTACCAATGGCTATATGTAAAGGGTCAATGTGTTACCCTCATCATGGTATACAGGGCTACCTGCTCAAAACTGCATCTTAGCCCACGATCCACAAGCACCACACCATCGTGGTCATTTCCTATGGTCAAGGCAGTAACCGCAAGGTAGGAAAAGGTTTCTCTACCGCCAGATTAAATCCTAGGGCTAGAAAGGACACTTCATTTGTTTGATCCGTGTCTCCCCCTATATTAGGGTGCGTGACATTCCTATATCAAAACCTAGAATATAATTAACAAATAAATTGGTTCAACTTACATAAATCATGAACAAATGTTACTAATTTCAAACCTAGACATGACTTTCTCTAGGAAACTCTAATAGCCACCAAAATTTAACCACAGTCTTATAACAACTTAGACTACATTCTATTCAAATTTGGTGATAAAACTTAACTTTTTGATTTATCAATTAAATACTCCAAAGGCATGAACTTAGGGGTCTTAATCATAATATCAACACCAATTAACATCCATATTTTGTCAAAGCACTTGGAACTCTTTAAATTACTTAAAGATATGAATTCACTTATGTCATTAGGTATCCAAATACTCTAAAAGTTCACTCCATCACATCCTACACACCTTAAAAGAAATTTTGTCCTCAAACTTAAGCCAAAATCTAGTCTATCACACATGTTCAAAGAGGAACTCAATTTACATAAGATAAGCATTCATAAGGTCCATGGAAGGCTTAATAACTCATATTATCATCATTTTCATGTCAAATAATACACAAAAGGCCATTTTTCTCATATTACGAGTTCTACAGTACGATTAATGACATGCATGTAGAAGGTAGGAAAGAAATGTATTCAAAGTTATATAACTTTCCTGGATGAGAAAAGAAATCCAAAAACCAAGGTGAAAACTCCCAAAATCAGCACCCAAAAATCAAGCTCAACCCATCAAAGCTCCAGGATTGTCTCCTAGTGGAACTAGAGCAAGGAAGTAGAAAAGAGAGTGCTCAATCCACATGCACATGGTTCTAGCAAGGAAACACCAAGAAAAACCCATAGAACTTGTTTAGAAGAGGTAGGAGGATGAAGAACAACAAGAAAATAGGTAGAACAACAAGAATCTTACTCAAAAGAATTAACGAAAACGATCAACCACTCTAGATCAGTCCAAGAAACCTCAATTCAAGAACATGCATCCACAAAAAGCTTGTGATCACTAACATCAATGGACTCATGTAGATCATCGCTCTCCAGAAAATCTCACTAGGCTCTCTAGTTGCAACTGGAGCTTCATGAAAAATAAGAAGAAAGGTAAGGAATAGAGGGGGTATTTATAGGGGTAAGACCCAGAAAACTTGTCCCTCAACACATTATTGAATTCGCAAATCAACACCCTAAAGGCCATCCGCTCAGGATTCCCATTAGACACCTAAAAACCATTGGGCACCGGGAAAATCGTCAACCACATAAACAAGTAGTCACCAAGAAAGCTATCGACCACCAGGAAATAGAAGGTCATTGAGAAAGCATTTTTCCATGAGAACACTGGGAAACCGTCTCACTTAGATTTTGTAGATTTCATAAAATCAAGGTTCAAAAGCATCCAAAGAAGAAGTAAAATTATAGAAGTTTTATTTGCATCATGAAGCAACTCAAGGAAGTGTCACAATTTATGTGCATACCACTCGATAAAGGTTACTTACATAAAGATCCACAAGTTACACGAAATACTATAACTAATCAAACAAGGTCTATTTTGATTTAAATTACAAACACAATTTCATCATCCAATGTTTCATCAGAAATCAGAATTAACTTTCAATATTAAGCATTAAATTAATCCAATGAAGCTAAACAATTACATTTATGAATTAAGCAAGTTTAGGGGTCTCACATTGGGGATCAACACAAACATTGAATCTGTCAACTTACTATCCAAATTCTCTCCCATGAAGAACTTCTTTATCATCTCACATAATCTACATTTAATATAAGACCATTTCTTCTATAGAAAATTAGCACCTACCCCATTCAGACCTGACACTTTCAAAACATTCATTCTTTTTTAACACCAAAAAGATATCCTTTTCATTAGAGATACTTCCCAACCTACATAGCTCACTCTTCTATAACATGGAAAGCACCCAATAAACTGGGGACTATATTTGGCTCTTAACCTTGACCTATCTTTAGTAAAAAGTTTCTTAAAGAAAGTGCTCACCAACACCTTTAAATCCTTGTCCTCTTCCACCTAGACTCCTCTATCATTCTTCAGCTTCTTAATAGCATTCCTTCTCCTTTTTAACCTAATTGTGGCCTGGAAGAAACATGTGTTAGAGTCCCCTAACTTCACCCACTCATAATGAACCTTTTTTTTGTGCTCTGCTTCTTCTTTGCATAAGATGTCACATACTTTTATTGAAGGGAATCAATCTAAATGTCTAGATATGAATTGTTAGAGATAGCCAGTCTACTCTGCAACTTACAAATATTTTTCTGTAGGTAGTTTTTTACTTGCTCTTAGCTCTCCTTTCTTCTCCATCCCACCCAACAGTCAATGACATACAACTTCTCACATCCTGGGGAAACTCCACGTCTTATATCTAGTTACTGGCAATTTTTTTCTTGAAATTTCTACTAGAATTCCAAATCACTTTAGCTTTTAGGTGAAAAGGGGGTTGATTACAATTTACCTCACATCTAATCAATGTAGGTGCATGGTCAAAAGAAATTTTTGGTATCACACCATTGTAGAAGGAAATTTATCAAGCCAATCAGAATTGAACCTAGCTCTATTGAGTCTTTAATGGAACATTCATCTCTTGAATGACATCTTAGGTTCAACAACACCTAAGTTGTAGAGATCCACCTCACTGAGAGCTAAAGAAAACTCTGTGCAACTTACAAGGAAAAAACTTTTGCTACCGCTCTTTTCTTACACATTGAGAATGCACTAAATTCTCCTAGAACCAGTGACACAAGCCTTGCTACATGGCTAGGCTCAAAGGGTTCTCCCAAAGGATGTGCCACTTGTGTTGCTTCATGCTAGCTTTGAAAAATGTCACTAGATTATTGTTGTTCACAATATAATGAATGAACTTCTTGTTGCAAGCTAAAATTTCAATAGGCCATGTATGGTACCTTCACATCACCCAAATCCCCCTAGAAAACCCCTCACTTTTCTAAGTGAGGCATAAAAACTCATCCTCTTCATAATATTGTCAGCCATAATGCCACTCGTTCTTGGCTCCAGGATAGCTAGAATCAAACTTATACCTCCTACTCAAGTCCAGAATAGTGTTTTGGGAACCCTCATTGTCGATCCCCTGAACATTCCAATCTGAGTACAATCGTTAAGACAAATTTGGTACACATGGGACATTCATCCCCTCTCTCTTCTATGCAACATCTTCTAGAACCATCTACTTTCATCTCTTCTTAGAAATTGGTTGAGAAGCTTTATTTGTCCCTACAGTCACCACTTTCCTATTCCTTGTGTAAACGGTCACACTCCCCCTATCCCATTTTTTATGGGGTTACCTTCTCTCCACTTCCTTCTCGTTATGACTCCTCATTTGAAAATGAAACCTATGTTATTCTCATAAGCATTATTATCTGGAAGAATCATACTATCATCATCAATCCTCATCTTATTATGTTGATTATCTGTGCCTCTTGCATGGTTCTTCTCATTGATAATTTGAGGGTTACTCTCTCTATTCGTTCTTAGATCCTTCACCTTCAAGGACTGCCTCTCCTAACCCCATTTATTATTGTTCTTCTTGTAGTTCGCATTCCTTTTCCTCTAATGGATCCTAGACACCACTCAATCTGTAACCTCGTGTCGATCAACATTATTCTCTGCATCATTTTCCTCTTTCTTGAGATGTTGGACCATGTTGCTCATGGTTATCCATTTTTACCCCCTTATGCACCTTGCTTCCTTTGCTTTCTCTAAATGGACTTATGTAACACCTTCAAGAAATCCATCAATGGCATCAATGAATCTTTTAATGTTTTAATAGATGTCTCCTCATTTCCTTTCGTGTTCCTCACTTTCTTAATGCACTTTGAATTCATAAGGCCCATCATACAACAATATATACATATACAAGGGATATTCTCATACTCTAACGAGTACATCTCCTCCTAGAGTATCACCACATATGTAATAGGTTTCCTAAAGTTCAACTTAACTAATATTCTTACAAATCTACCTCTCCCTCAAATCGGTTTTATTGTCTACCCTCAACATTGTGCCTATACAATCACCAACATCCTCAAGGATTTGTCATTGGTACAGGAAAATAAGTAGACCATGGATGTTCACCCATGCTACAATCTTCCTGGGATGTTTACCCGTTGTCATAAAGTATGGTTTCCAAGTTTGGACACAGAGATATGACTCCATAATTGGTCACAAGACTTCTATAAGAGCCCTTAGGTAATTATCTACCCCGAAAGCTGAAACATAAAGTAATCATTATCTAAATCTATCGATCTGAATGTTCCTATAGGTTTCCACATATTTCAAACACGATCCTAGAGAGTCATGTATTCCACTTCTCTAGAAAACACCTTGACAATAATTGTGTAACCCCCTGATTTCATCAGGTTATTGCAAGCTTCTTCTTTAATGTCAATGGATGGAGTTATGTGATTATCCCTTACCGTTAGAACTAATTTGGAGACCTAGGCATTTAGATTTTCCATATAGATGTAGGGTTTGGCCAAAGTCTCACTTCCAATAGACACCACATACGAGCTATGTTGGTTTGAGACACCTTGTTTTGCTAGTCATGCGACTATTCCCAGCACTATTAATTGTTAGTGAAGGAAAAGCACCAGACTCCATATCGACATCCATGGTATATTCCTTATCCATGATCTACTATTGCTTCTATGAGAATGAACTCCGGTGCTCCAAGCTAATCCCAATCCCACTCAAAACCTATGTACCACCTTAAACCTCACGGGGTCTCATTCATCCTCATGTGGATCCGTTGGAACTCACACCCCATCATCGCCTGGTGTACCCCCATTCCACTCATTAGGTCACAAGAAATGATCTATCTATGTGGTTTTGAAGAAAAAGAGTGTACCAGTCTAATACATTGACTTGATTAAAGACATGTATGATAACTCTACTACAAGTGTGAAGACTCCTGGAGGAGAGACATCAATATTTCCCATCACAGTTGGGATACACCAAGGATCCACACTCGGCCCATATTTATTCGTTCTTGTTATGGATGAGTTGACAAAGAATGTTTTAATATGATATTCCTTGGTGTATGTTATTTGCTGATGATATTTTATTGATTGGTGAAACTAAAGGCGGATTGAATGATAAAGTTGAACTTTGGAGAAAGGCATTGGAATATAATTGGATTGATGATTAGTAGGAGCAAAATTGAGTAATATGCATTGCAATTTCAGCCAATCTCGTAGTGTCAATGGTGGAGCCAAGTTGGACGGAGTAGATATACCAAAATCTAAAAATTTTCATTTATTCAAATAAATGGGGATGTCCAAAATGATGTTTGTCACATGATCACTGTAGAATGGTTGAAGTGGAGGAGTGTAACTGGAGTATTGTGTGATCGGAAGATCCCTCTCAGATTAAAAAGCAAGTTTTAAAGAATAGCTATACGACCAGCCATGATATATGGGAGTGAATGTTGTGTAGTGAGAAAAAAATGTCTCAACAAGATGACTGTGGCTGAAATACGTATGTTGAGATGAATGTGTCGGAAGACAAGAAAATATCACTTGACAAATGACTATGTTAGGGATAAAGTGGGGGTTTCAAACATTGAGGACAAGTTGCGCAAGGGTCGACTCAGATGGTGTGGACATATGCAATGCAGACCGAACTAATGCACATGCACAAAGCAATGCTTTTGAGTCAAGCATAATTAATAGAATAAGAAGAAGTTCTAAATTAACATGGGAAAAGGTTATAAAGAGAAGTTTTGAATCTATACATCTTGACCAGAATATGACCCATGATAGATCTGAATGGATATGAAGGATCCATGTAGCCAATCCCAACATAGTGATGATGATGATGATGGTGATGAATTCATATGTATGTCTTTTATGTATACACAAGGTTATCAGTATTCTAAGTGGAATTCATCAGGTTATGTTGAAGCCAAATTATAATTTATGTTGAAATAAAACTTCCAAAAGGTTTAACATATATGATTCATTTTGTTATTGTAAAATCTTTTGTCATATATATACAGCAAAAAAGACATTTTTAATATTTTTAGGGAGAAGTCAGGAAGCACTCTTATTCATATTGCCTTGTGTAAGCAATTCTAATGGGGAGATACAATCACTAATAATGTTTGAAGACATAAATATGGTAGTACTACTACCATTACATTTATCCAACCTTATGAGTTCTTCTAACCCAGGAGGGGGTGTAACATAGTGGAACACCTTGTGGTGTGTTTTTAAGTGATGCTTAGAAAGACGGTCCGCAGACCGATTCTTTTCTCTACAGACACATTGAACACGATAATTTTGGCTGAGCATCCTCTGGATCATTGCCACAAAGTACGCATATTTGGGATAAGTCTTATTAGTCTTCCTGATTCACTTTTATTGCCGCCATGCTATCTGTTTCAATAGTTGCATTTTGTAGATGCCATTCTTGTATATATTCCAGTGCCATGTGTATACCCCTTAGCTCTGCCTCGACTATAGATGTGGACATGAGTTTTGCACAACAACGGCAAAGGCTGCTCCATCTCTACAAACAGCTGCATCAACGTTGATCTTTATGCAACCTTCCGTTGGGGCTGTCCACTTACCCATCCTGGTCTACTTCACACCTGCATCAGTAGTTTTGCATGCTTGGTCAAGAACTTGCAGGTTCTTTAATATATAGTTAACATGATGCTCGACAGGGGTGATCGTCTTTATAAGCACATGTACATTCGGATTCTTCCAAATACAGTGGCAGACGATTAGGAATAATCTTTAAACTTTAGGTGAATGTTTCATACGTTGCTTCTACCACGACCTCCCCTCTATATGTTCCCAGAAGCAATCAATGTTCGTACCTTCAAGGACCCTCTACCACACTAGTTTTGCCAAATGCAGTCCCTCAGAGCATGCATTAAGATTTCCTCCTTCCACTGGCACCGTCCGCATAAACCATCCTCAGTCAATTGTCTGGCTTTCCTTCTGGGATTGGTCAGTAAGGCTTCATGCTCAACCAGCCAAGCGAACACCTGGAGTCTACTCGTGGTCCTTGCCTCCCATATATACCCCCATTCGCCATGTGTTGAGACCTCCCATGCTTTTCTTAGAGACTCATACACCAATCTTGTGGAGAACCTACCATCCGGTGATGGGCACCACATCCAGATGTTACCCAAGGGTGTGTCTGCACTAAGAACTTTTATCACCCAAGCTTCCGACAGTCTGCTCCTCGAAAAATCAGCATCCCAATGACCTTGCAGGTCTATAAAGTTTCCTACACACAAGTCTTGAATTTCCAAAGGTATGGGCTTCAGGGTGTACTCTTTCAGAGCTACCCTTGGATTTAACCAAGGGTCATCCCAGAAATTGGTGTTCCTCCCACTCAAAATACAAACATGGGAGTTCCCCAACACTTTTTCTTTGGCATTTAATGCATACTTCAATAGCCTTAATCATGATGGTTTCCTAACATTGTTGAAAGCCTTGAATCTACTATAGAGGCCCTCGCACAACAAGGAGTCTCTACTTCTAAGGAGGTCCCAAGTGTTTCTGATACATAATGCCTCATTCTAGTCCCTTGTCATTTTCATTCCCAGACCACCTTTACCCTTCATGTTGGTCACTTTGCTCCACGCCACCATGGACATAGGACTCGCTTTGTTACAGCCTCCCCAGATGAATCTTCTGACTATGCTATCAATCTTGTCATAGAGTCCCAAAGGGAGAACCGCCGTCTACATAATGTAGGTAGGCATGGTGGTCAGAGTTGCTCTCGCAAGGCAGATTCTACTAGCCAGTGACAGACAATGTGAAGACCATGCATTCGCTTTGTTATTGACACTCGATAAAACATTGGAGTATGTGTATTTATTCACTCTAGAGTGGAGTATTGGTACTCCTAGATATTGGCCCAAATCACCTGTGACTTGAAAGCCATCAATTCTTCCTATGATCCTCCACTCCCTGTTTGAGACTGATTTGGAAAAATACAATCTTGTCTTCTCAAAAGAGATGGCTTGTTGCCCAGAAGCCTTCTCAAAGATATGGAAACATTCCCTAATGATTTCTGGATTGACTTCCTCCAACTTACTGATTTCCAATGCTTCCTATCAACTGAATCATGTATCATCTGACTGAGATGTTCTAGATACAGACTGAACTAGTAAGGTGAGAGTGGATCCCCTTGTCAAAGCCCCCTACTCTCTGTAAACTCCTTGGATGCAGTACCTGGAGCCCCTAGTAATAGAATTCATGATGTATTTGCAGATATTTTCAGGAATGTCAAGTTGGACCAGGGTGTCATCCACAAATTGCCATGACATAACATCATACGCCTTTGTGAGATCTACTTTAATGGACATTGTCTTTGCACAAGTTCCTCCTCATTTTGCATATCAGTTCCTAAACCAGTACTATATAATCAATGATCTTCGTACCTGGAATAAAGCTACTCTACTCTCTTGAGATCCAGTTGGGAAGGTGCAGTTTTAGTCTCTCCACCACCAGCTTTGATATTAGCTTGAGGATAATGTTGTTCAATGAAATAGGACGCAGCTGTCCACATTTTTTAGGCCTTGGGACCTTCGGGATCAGTACAATTGTGGCGTTGCAAATCTCAGTATTGAGGGGACTTCCAGCCATAGCTATTGTCACTATTTTCATCACAGATTCACTCACAATTTTCCATTCTTTCTATAAAAAGAGCACACTCTCCCCATCTGGTCCTGCCTCTTTATGGGGATTCATACTCTTTAGAACCCTATAGACTTCGTCCAAGGTGGGAGGTACAGCAATTAGATACTTCTGCACGTGTGTCAATGGCTTGAATCTTTGCGGCACCCTACAGAGGGGCATACGTCTGTCACCACCTGGATCAATCAGTTCATTCTTGAAATGGTTTACAACCATATTCATAAGCCCAACCTCCTCAGTAATCCATACATTCGCCTCATATTTAAGTGTGTCTATGTGATTACTCATATTTCTTTGGTTCACCCAAGCAGGGTAGAAGCAAATATTGTTGTCACCCTCACGCAGCCAATTAATATGGTCTCGTTGCTTCCAATCCTCCTCTTCCTTTCTCAGGATATCATCTAGCTCTGATTGCAAATCAAGGCATAGCTTATTAGTAATAGGGTCATATTGACTGGTCAGATTCGTCTGAAGCAAGTTAATATTTTGCATGAGCATATTCTTGTTCCTCCTTTGCTTGTGCATTTCTTCTTTATCCCACTCTGTAATCCGCCCCCTGGCCACGAGCATGGCTTTCTTGAAGGACAGCTCATTGTTCCACTCTCATTAAAGCATGTTTTTGAACTCCTTTGCAGTATGCCATGATGCTCGAGTGCCAAATCACCTATTGGTTCCTTGATATCTATTTGCCTTTAACTATAAGGGGCAATGGACTGAATGTATCCTTGGAAGATGTTGGACAGACACATGAGGAAATTGATCGATGAAGTTGTCATTCTCTACCGTCCTATCTAACCTTTCTTGCAAGTTTCCATGCTTATAGGTGAATCTCATGCCTGAGAACCCTAGATCAGTCAGCCCAGCCTCCATTAGAGTATCACTGAAGCAGTTGGCTTCGCTAGCATTGAAAACATTGCTTCCAAATTTCTCATTTGGTTTGAGCACAGAGTTAAAACCTCCCAACACTAACCATGGTTCATGAACCTTCTTGCTCATCTTTATAAGGTGCTTCCGAAGGAGTACATAGAGTGATTTGTCTGGGATAGCATACACAAATGTCACCAATAAGGTATCATTTAATCTGTAGGTGGCAAACTAGCGGTGGCTATTGATGATATTAAGTTTATAGGAGGTATGCCATCCAACCCAAATGCCTCTAGAAAAGCCTCGAGCTTCAACCCTGTGCAAGTTCTTGAAGCCTAATCTTTCAATAGTTCTAATGGCATTTAAACCACCAATACGAGGATCAAGCAATGCAATGACTTTTGGATTATGAGTACAGGAGAAAGATTTCAAGGTATTGCAGGTCTCCACGTTCCTGATACCTCTCAAGTTCCATCAAAATATGATCTGCATATCTCTGAGTAATAGATAGATTATAAGCAACTTACAAAGATGTCTGTTTCAGCATCTTCCCTTCTTCAACAACCTCCTAAACTCCAGCGGCAACCATTGGGTGAATATCATCCTACGTAGCTCCATTCTCGTTGTTGAATTCCTCTCCTTGTCTTACGGTTGAAGGAACCACAGGTGGTCATCGCAGACTCCTACGACGTAACTTGGGTGGCAGGAGAGGCTTTATCAAACCTTTGCTTTTCATCCTTGTTCTGCTACTTTTAGACTTTCTACCCAGCAGAGAGGCTGCCATGCCTAATCACTCCACAGGTAACTCTTCCTACCTTCGGGAAGCTTCATTCATCTTGAAGTCTGGTGTTTCCATATTACCCTCCATGTCATACCCCAAATTTTGTCAAGTATCCATGTGAATGAAAGTAATACTAGGAAAACTGTAGTTATGTGAGATCAAGACAAGTGAGTCAAGTTTTACATGTTTCATCGTGTATTAGGATCCAGTGATACGTATCTAGACCCAAGGACGTTTTGGTGAATTGATCATCATGGGATTCTAGAAAGATCATACAAAAATTTAAGGTTGATTAATATGGTCATAATGAAGTTTTTTCTAGAATTTAAGGACATTCTAACTATCACTGGATTACATAACATACTTAAGAGTACCTTAGGCTTTTTCTATATTAGGCTCTCCAATGTAAGTAGCAATGAAATTTAGGACTAAGTAGGTGTTCTCAATGGCATATAAGAGGTGACACAATTTTGATGATTCAATTTGTTGATCTAGATAATGGGACAAGTGAAATAGAACACACTATATTGGTGTAGTCTAGGAAGTGAGTTATGTCATGATAATTTGATACAAAAGATGATAGTTATATGAGGTGTTGGTCAAATTTTGGGACCAGTCTGGATTAATCAATATCCTCTAGAAATTATATAAGAAAAGCAACATTTTAATGCCTTTTAAGCAGAGAACCAAGAAAATAGAAAGTTGAACCGTTGGTTTATGACCAACCCTTTGGTTCATTTGAATTAGGCCAATTCTGTGAAGAGCATTGGTATAGGAGGAAGGTCCCGATATCTACAGAAATAGGGAGATCATCAGAATTTGGGTTGAGTCTGGTCTCATTACGAAACCGAGAAGAGAGGGGCCTATAAAACCCTCAGGCGTCGGCATTGTGAAGGAGAAAGTTCTGTAGGGTTTGGAGCAGCTGAGAGGGACTCATATATAATGGACAACCATAGAGAAGAAAGGGGAGAAAGAGGAGAGTGGCGGCGACTGATGCCCCAGCCCTCTCCAGATCTGTGCCCTCCTCAGGAAACAAGAGGAGCAAGTCTCAGACGTCGATGTTGTTCCCACCGTGATCTGAGGCGCCAAGCAGCTTCCCAGGCAGTGTGAAACTCACATATAGGAGAATCGAGGGAGATAGAAAGTTGCAACAGTGGATATCACGGTGGGCAACCATGGAGGCTAGTTGCCAAGCTCCATTACATGACCCCTTTATCTTTGAGACCAAGTTTTCTGTACCCACGAGAGCAAGGCAAAGCTAACGAGGGTTTCTTCCGATGAGCTACGGTGTTGAGGAAGAAGATGGATCGAAAAACCACCAGGGGCGGCTGCTCTGTTCGTGACGCAGAAACAGGGGAGGCGAGCTCCCAGTTAGGCTGTGCGGGTGAGGAACTTTCTTAGTCGAGCTCAGAATCCACCTCTGTGCAGGCCTTATCGTCAAGAAGAGGGAGTGGTGGTGACGCTGACCAAACATGGCTGCTGGATTTGGTCTTGGCCGACCAGACTTCGTTGGAGAAGAGACCAGGAGTCGGCGCTCTGTCTCTGTGGAAAAATAGGGGTTGCGATCCCTGGATCACGCCGCCTGGGTGAAGGAGAGGGAGGGGACCGGGTCCCTCCTTGTTGGGCCGCCAATCTCAAGGCCCATTTAGCCTGAAAGGTGGAGGAAATAAAAGGTAATATAAATGACCAACTCTTTATTTGTTAAGAAACTTTAGGAATTCATAGATATTGATCTGATTGTTAGAATGAAGCATTTAAGGGCTTGTTTGAAAGTTAGAGATATGAAGAACATATTGAAGGAGGTTTCAGACTCTTAAATTATATAGATAAGGTAATTTAATTGGAGGAAAGGTTAGATAAGTACATTATGTTCATATATGTTGATATTTGTTAAATCAATGTGATAGGTGTAAAACTCATCATTGAACTTCAAGGAAGTGTTACACCACAAGTTTTATAGGATTTAAACCCGACTAGAGGAATCCAAGATGAAGATTTTATTTTCTCTAATACAGGTAAGTGGTTCATGCCCATGAGTATTCATATTTATCAAACTCAGCATATTTTCATAAGACTTCATACTTTATGTGATCCACTGTTCTAAGATTTTATGTTAAGGTATGCAAGTAAGATTTTCATACATTCATGGCTATTTCCTTACATGTGCCTAATATCTCGAGAAGAGATATGTTACTAAGATTTATAAGAACGATAGAGACTCATGAACCAGGTTCATGAGAAGACTAGAGAATTATGTTTCTATAAGAACTATTAGTAATTATTCATATTGATGAATATGACTACAAGATAAGATATGCAACCAAGATAGTCATACATGATAATGTGGGATAAGAATGTATTGCGATTTCAAGTAGAACATGTTGTTAAGATTCTCCTCATTTATAGATGTAATTGTGTGCTAAGAATTCAAGTAGGAACATGTCATCAAGGTTTCTTATATATATGTAGAGATCTAAGAGTTTAGAAGTGAAATAGATTTCTTAAAAGATTAGTGCTTAAAAGTTAAGTTATGTGGTAATGTGGATGTTGCACATGGTAGACCATGGCCCAATTTCCAAAGTAAAGGTACTGTTGGGATTAGAATATATTATAACACGAGTTTATGATTATGAGACATTAAGTCATGATTAAGTTGCTGAGATGAGACTCTATATGATTCCTACTTTAAGATTTAAGATTTCAGTTCATATGAATGTATTGAGATCATATTTAATGAAATTTTATAGAAATTGAGTTACCTTGTCAGAATTCACATTAGTATAGACATTTGATACTTAAGAACTCTCATACTTCATATTTCTATTTTTTTTTGTTCAGATCCTTTCCCTAAGCATGTAAGCTTAGTTGTCATTTATTTAGTGTCAAAAGTAGTTAAGTCATTTCTATCAGATTGAAGTATTAGATTAAGGACTATCCAGATAATATAGATATTAGATTTATATTCAGACTTAGACTACTCATTGTGTGAGTAGCCATATTTTGAATAAAGATACATGATAAGGGTTTTAGACTCAATCTCAATTATGAAGTAATTGAGATCCATATTCACATTTAGTTCTAGATTAAGTTTAACACTTAAGAATAAAAGATTCAGATTCAGATTCAAATATAGAATTCAGTACATGCTCAGTACTTAGTAATCAGTTTCAGATAAGTTTAATTATCAGTATTCAATTTTAATATAAGATAAGTTCAGATTCAGTATTCAACAAAGATATCAGTATTCAGCCTCAGTTCAGATTAAGAATTAAGTAAGTTTAAACTTAAGATAATTAAGTTGAAACCTTCACATAAGACATTATATGATAAGTCCTCATTCAGTTAGTCTCGAAACGATTCAGAGGCATCTGTTGCCAATTCAGAGGAGTGTTACTCCAATTCAGAGGTGTTGCGGCACCAATTCAGGGCGTAGTCACGCCAATTCAGAGACACCTTAGTGTCATTCAGGGCATGTAGTGCCATTTCAGGGTACCTTGGTACCAATTCAGGGCGTAGATATGCCAATTCAGGAAGACTTAT
The DNA here is from genome assembly GCA_963693085.1 of Alisma plantago-aquatica. NCBI lineage: Eukaryota > Viridiplantae > Streptophyta > Magnoliopsida > Alismatales > Alismataceae > Alisma > Alisma plantago-aquatica. The sequence goes on along the minus strand of OY856414.1, from coordinate 553,850,114 downwards.
TGTATAATGGTGGCCACAGTCAGATAAAAATCGTAAGTAAAATATACCTTAGATTAGAGATGCCCATAATCTCATCCATAAGTATGATGAGAGGGAATTAGATAAGACCAATATGACCCATGCACTATGATGCAGGTCTTGAGACCCAGGTACCAGAGTACAAGTCTCCAGAGAAAGATAAGTAAAAAGATAAGAACTAAGCTAAAGTAAGAAGAGATATTTAAGTTTCATATTTTGTAAAGTTTTAATGTTAGTATCATGTTTATAGTGTTCAAAGATATTTGTAGCATTTTATCTCTTAGTAATATGTATATTAGAATACTCATGGCACTTACGCTAACAATCATTTTTCTAATGCATGGTTGGGTACGAGATGTCTGCAAGTGAGAGCAGGAGCAGAGTAGATCTCAGAGATTTAGAGCACAAGAACAGAGCAAGATAAGATCTGGTGGGGTGCCAACTATAAGATGATCCTCAAGTTTATAGAATCAGCTATATGTTTCAATGTTTAGAACTTTATAGTAAAGACTCATGATGTTATATAAGTTTATCATGTAATAACATCTATGTTCCTATTGTAAGAATAATCATGAGAATACTTTAATACTTCATCCTGCGTGATTGATTATATTATTGTTATGAATGCCAGTTTTACGTAATACCCCCTTGAGTGCACGAGTTATGGATAACTCGGTGTTGCTTCCTCTATGTACATGTGTGTGCTCAAAGAGGGTGTTACACTCCACCACCTTCTGCATAATGTTTTCATCACTCACAAGGATTACTTCAATAACCTCATCAACTCCCGAATTCACCATTGTATGGTTGCCCTTTTGTGTATTAGCTACATTTCTCATACTTTTCCTTCTGGTTGTGCCTTCCTTCGGAGTAGTGTCTCTAATCCCAGTCAAGTTCGTGATGTCTCCAAGAACTTACCTAGCCTGCCCATACTCATTTTGTTTTGCAGTAGATTTCTTCTTCCTCCAGACTTTCGTTGGTCTAGTCAGGCCTGAAGCTGCTTCCTTGGGAACTATTTGTTGTTCTGCCTGACCGGCCTAAATCGCGCGTCCTAAAATTGGAGGCGTATTTGAGGTAGTCGAGCCTTCGCATTTATAACCTGAATCCTTCTAGGCCCCCGCAACTTTGTTTACGGGGTCGAAGTAGTCATACGGGGTCGAACACAGGGACAAGGTGGGTTGTGTTGGCGACTCTAAATCGACACTCTACACTCCGAAGGGTATAAAGAGATATTAAAATTCCCCGAAGGGAACAACAAGATGTCACGATTAAATCAAAGAAAACTATCTCCAACTGGAGCTACAAGAAAGATTAAGATTTTTGTCATTTAGCAGTTTTTAGGAATTTTCATGCAACAGAAAATAGAAAGATAAACTGCAGTTAAGGCGTAATGCAAGGGATAAGACTTCAGTAAGACAAGCGGAAGCAGTATCACCCTGCACCCCTCCTCTCAGAGCGGGTGCCTCTAACCAAGCTTCAACACCCCTCTCGAGGTTGCTGTTCTCAAGTTAGAGTGGAATGATACTAAAACAACTCCGTTCCGGGCACTCTCGTACTCCAGAACCGGACCGAACACTAGAGCCACAACCCAACTCTCGAAGTAGTTGCGACGGGAAAGACGATTCGGTAGCTAAGCGAAACGCGATCCAAAACATGCAAGCTAGAGTTCAGACATCTAACACAGCAGTTACCCAATCATAAGGCATCAAGCATTAAACAAATTGCAATTAGGCATTTCTATTTCCATCAGCAAAAAGGGTCTTAATACAGTGCTAAAGTAAAGAATTTAAATAACAGAATTAAAGATAAATGTCGCCTTCTTGATGTAGAAGGACGACAGACTACTACTACTCCCAGCCCGATACCGCCCAGGGACCTATCCCGGTACAGCCGTGTCGGGCGGCACGAACTCTCGAACAGCACGCCTGACAGACGACTATATCGTTCGAAGACCCTGGCCGATATGCTCATGTCGGGCGGCATACCCTCTCAGGCGGCACGCCTGACGGGGAGAGCGTATCGGTTTCGGTATCGTGTCGGCCATGGATTTACATATACTACTGTCGGGCATTGCTGTCAGGCACTCGTGTCGTGTATCTACATAGGCCGATATCGGCCCTCAGTGTCGTCCGGTACAGTCCTAGGTGAACCGATCCCCTCCCTCTCGGGATGAGGATGAGCTCACCTAGTGTCGTCCGGTACGAGCACTGGGGCACGATACGGTTGCTCTCGCACTTCTCTCGTAGATCGCTCAAGTCCCCAACTGTCCGAACTGTGAACTGGCCAGCCGTCCCGACCTATCCAACCTGTCTTTTCGGCTTCCTGTGGCTGTTATTTATAGTCAGCTAGTTGGTGAGAAAACATGGTGCTCGAAGCGCCATGTAGCTCCCTTATACGCCGGTCGATGGATGTGGATGGCCGATACAGGCATATCTCGGTGCGAGGTGTTGGCTATTGGTCACGTGATGGGCGGCACACCTGCCGGTGGGTGGTCGTGTCGCTCGTCGAGCTGGGTCGTCGAGCGGCTTTGGCTCCCTGTCGGGTAGAAGGTGTGTCGGCCGGCACGTCCCTTTCGCAAGGTGTCTTCCTCCATCGATCATTCTTGTGTCGCCCAGCCCCTGTCGGGCTGGGTTGTATCGGGCGTCAGGAAGGTCGAGGCGGGCTTAGACTTATTGTGGGCCGGAGCCGGCCTTATTGCACAAAAACGAGGAAAACTCTGTAGAAGATAGGAAAAATTGGAATAAGAGTGTTGCTTGGCCAATTATTGCGAAAATGCTAATAAAATAGAGGAAAATAGCAGAAAAGGGTAGTTTTGATAACATAATAAAGGGCAAAAACGTCACAAAATTTGGTGTTATCAACTCCTCCAAACTTAGCTTTTTGATTGTCTTCAATCAATATTTAAACTAAACTTTGTGTTGCTTCTTCTTGCACAGCAAAACTTTAAGGCTAAAGGGTAGCACAAGATTTGCGATGTCTTGGAGGTAATGCTGTCTTAAAGCGAACAAAAGACCTTGCCCTACTTGCCTTATTATTTAAGTAAAATATTTCTTCTCCACAGCTTCAGCGAGACTTTGGTGTATAATTCCGAAGTTAGCTTCCACACCAAACAGCTTTATTTTAAGGGTAGAAAGTTGTGTATAGGGTAGGCTAAGGCTTTTTGGATTTTCTTCTTGTTTCCCATCAGTCCATCCAGGTAAGGGTCCGTTAACGAGCAAGTGGTCCATGCAGTCCAAGCCAGTTGGCTTTAGAGCAGTGATTTCACATCCTATTACCACTGCCCCGGATCTACCATGCCTAAAGATGGGTACTTTTGGAAGACAAGGGTGTATATATATTTTTTTCTTTTCTTTTATCGAGCACAACTCTCATACTTTTATTCACGCTCATAAGGCTTCTTTCTCTTTTTGGGATTTTTGCTGGGTAAGGGAAAACAAAAGAGATATCTGCTGTTTGGGCAGCTTTTTCCTTCTCCATACTCGTCTCTTAGCTGTTTGCGAGATTATTATTTTTCGAAAATTTTTGGATGGCAAGGCACAATCTTTTGTTTGTCTGAGACAACATTATCAGAAAGATTTGACAGAACTTGTAACTCGTTAGATATACAGAAAGTAAACTTTGCAAGAAGTCACAATAGGTTTTTATTATTAAAGCAACTTTGTACATATGCATAGGGGTAGAAATTTGCAAAGGAAAGATTTTTGTAAATTTTTATATGGCATGCATGCGTACATTAGATATAGAGGAAGCTGTAAGAGCACATCAGGTAAAAGAGAATGAATATCGTAGAAAGCTAGAAGTGATACAAAAATTTTATACCTCCCTCACTGGCATACCCCCAAACTTACTTTCTACTCTGTCCCAGAGTAGAGAAGAAAGCAAAAGTGAGGTAAAGCTTAGCCAGTGAGGGTTAGCTTTATGATGTGCTGCAAAATGCTCCTGCGAAGTTGCAGCATGCCATTGGGAGGTTGTCTAGTGGGTTCGCTTTGGCGATGTAGCGGTTGAGCTGGAGCGAAACCCTCAAAATTCACTTCTGGCCCCCCCTTTCTTCACATCTCTGTTGTTAACATAAACAAAGGGACTGATTATCCGTCCCTAGTTTAGTTCCCAGGAGTGTGTAGTCAGGGTGGGCCCTCTCCCTTAAGAGGGCGGAACCAGGGTGCCTCGAACTTGTTCGGAGGCCTTGGTTGCCGCACTCATAGCTAGGCCACTCGCTATTGGAGCTACCAAATCAAGAGGAATCTTCCCTTTCATTGTTGTTGCCGTTTCTGCCCGACAGTTGTTGCTGATCCCTGCGCCGTGCTTGCTGGCGCGGCAGGTGGTTTGCTCCATACGAGCCATACCTGTTATTTAAAATTTATTTATTCATCCGTTAGGCAAGAAAGATGAAAAGAAAGAAAACTTATTAAAACTGGGCGATAAGCGATCGGACGACACGATGTTGTCGCGCGATAAGGCTCGACGCCCGACACAGGGGTGTCGGGCGATTCGAGGTCACATGAAGTGAAAACATGACATCACCGTGAGAAGCATGACGCCTGATACGAAACATCGGGAAAACGCTATCGACCGTCGTTACGCGCGAAAGCATGTCGGGCGATAGAAAATCTGCAGGTCAAGCGAACCCGATAAGCGTCTCGATAAGAGATACTGGCGTCGGGCGACAGGGTTATCGGCCGATAAACGTGTCGGTCTACGAGTCTATCGGGCGACAAGCCATGTCGTTTGGTAAGAAAACAACAAGCCGGCCGATACGCCCCACACGATACAAAACCTGTGTCGGGCGAGAGATAACGTGCCGGGCAAAAGGCGTATCGGGCTATACCTTTGCTCTCAGGAGGCATCGCTCGATACTAGGGTGAAGGCAAGATGGCCGACACACAAGCAAAAGGGGAGGATCACTGCATGCATTTCCGGTGGCAAAAGGGAGAAAATGATAGATAGCCCGTCACGAAGAAACCTCCACGCTATTTATAGAGAACCCAGCTGGGGGTAAAACGTCAAAACATGGCGCGCGTCGGGTGTTTTAGTCATGCTATTCCCGAGACGCGAAGTCCCATCGGCCAGTCCAAGGGTCGTCCGCTGCTTTTGCGACGCCCGGGGCGAGGCTGCCCGATACAAGCGGTTCTGCGCCCAGCTGGTCGACACGGTAGAAAAGCTGGCAGTCAAAAGGCCAAAACTAAACCTTCGTGAAGTAAAAGGCCATTGCAGGGTAAAGCATCATTGGTATAGAGAATGATCTCCTACCTCAGATGGTATTACTCCTCAATGCTCCGCAAAATACAGTGATGGCCCATAAAACAAAAAGAGTCAGCACACGTGTGCATGTACTGACTCGGGCCTTATTACAGTCCATAATGGTTGTTTTTACAAAGAAAACAAATGTATCCTAATCTATGACTCGGGCTGCCTCCCAAGGAGCGCTGAAGTTTTCGTCGCTAGCTCGACCGGTGTAGGCTCTTCGGTTGTACCCACATCCAGTAAGTCAATCTCTGCTTTCCTGACAAAAGCTTCGTCCTCATAAAACCTTTTCACTCTGTGCCCGTTCACCTTGAAGATCTTAGTCGGGTCATCCTTGTCGCGGAGCTCCATCATTCCTGATGGGTATATCTTTGCCACAGAAAACGGTCCCGGCCATCTTGTCTGTAATTTCCCAGGAAAAAGACAGATGGAGGACTTGAATAACAAGACCTTATCCCCTTCGCTCACATCCTTTCTTCTAAGGTGGGCATCATGCCACATTTTTGTTCTTTCCTTGTAGATCTTTGCATTCTCGTAGGCGTGAATCCTCATCTCTTTGAGCTCTTGAAGCTGTAAAAACCTTTTTTCTCCTGCTTTGTCTAGATCCATATTTAGGAACTTGATCGCCCAAAGGGCCTTGTATTCTAGTTCCAAAGACAGATGGTAGGATTTTCCGTATATAAGACGGTAGGGGGTGGTTCCAATGGGTGTCTTGTAAGCAGTACGGTAGGCCCATAATGTGTCGTCAAGTTTCATAGACCAGTCCTTCCGCGTGCGGCTGACAGTCTTTTCTAAGATCCGCTTGATCTGTCTGTTTGAGACCTCTACCTGCCCCGACGTCTATGGGTGGTAGGGCGTAGCGATCTTATGTTTTACTCCATACTTGCATAAGAGCGCTTCGAACTGCCTTTCTCCGAAGTGTGACCCGCCGTCGCTTATTACGGTGTGCGGTATACCGAAACGGGGAAAGATGGTCTTCTCAAAAAGCTTGATAACCGACTTGGCGTCGCATGTTTGGGTGGCTACCGCCTCTACCCATTTCGACACATAATCTACTGCCACTAGTATGTATTGATACCCCTGGGATGGGGGAAACGGCCCCATGTAATCAATCCCCCAAACGTCAAATATTTCCACTTCGATCCAGCTTGCCATCGGCATTTCATTCCTCCGCCCTATATTTCCCGTTGACTGGCACTCTTTGCAAACCTTTACAAATCGTGCAGTATCTTTAAATAAGGAGGGCCAGTAGAAACATGATTGTAGTACTTTTGCCGCTGTTCTTTCGCTACCCAGGTGTCCACCATAGGGGGAGGCATGGCATCCCTTCAGGATATCAGCGGTTTCTTCTTCCGGGATGCACCTCCTGTACAAGTTGTCTGCGCATCTTCTGAACAGGAGAGGATCATCCCAGTAATAATTCTTGGCATCCGCGAATAGCTTCTTCTTTTTATTGTAGGTGATGTCAGGAGGCAGCTCTCCACAAGCAAGGAAATTGTAGATGTCTGCAAACCAGGGCAAACCTTCTTCTTGAGCTTCAGCCATCATGAGAGCTTCGTCGGCAAAGTTGTCGTCGATCTGTGGCCCTCTCTGTCTCTCAGCCACTATCCTCGATAGATGGTCTGCGACTACATTTTCCGCACCCTTCTTGTTGATGATTTCATGATCGAACTCTTGGAGCAACAAGGCCCATCTCAACAATCTGGGCTTTGCGTCTTTCTTTTGCATTAAGTATTTTATCGCCCCATGATCTGTGTATACTTTGACCTTTGATCCGACGAGATACGACCTGAACTTGTCAAATGCGAAGACGATCGCGAGCAGTTCCTTCTCGGTGGTTGTGTAGTTTACCTGTGCTTCGTCCAACGTGCGACTAGCGTAGCAAATCACATGGTGCTTTTTATCTTTCTTTTGCCCCAGGACCGCTCCCACTGCGTAGTCGCTAGCGTCGCACATTAGCTCAAAGGGCAAACCCCAATCTGGCGCTTGAAGGATAGGTGGTGATACTAAAGCATTTTTCAGGGCCTGAAAAGCACTGAGACAATCGTTAGAGAAAAAAAATTCAGCATCTTTTACCAGAAGATTGGACAATGGTTTGGAAATCTTTGAGAAGTCCTTGATGAATCTTCGGTAATATTCGGCGTGCCCGAGAAAGCTTCTTATCCCCATGACGGAATTTGGTGGAGAAAGCTTAGATATAGCTTCGATTTTGCTGGTATCAACCTCGATCCCACGCCTTGAGATCTTATGCCCTAGAACGATGCCTTCCCGCACCATGAAATGACATTTTTCCCAATTCAGGACCAGGCTGTTTTTCTCGCACCTTTGAAGTACTAACGACAGATTCTTCAGACAGATATCGAAGTCCTTTCCATAGACGGAGAAGTCATCCATGAAAACTTCCACGATGTCTTCTAGAAAATCTGAGAACATTGATATCATGCATCTTTGAAAGGTGGCGGGGGCGTTGCAGAGTCCGAAGGGCATCCTTCTAAAGGCATAAGTGTCGTAAAGGCAGGTGAACGTCGTTTTCTCCTGGTCGTCGGGTAAGATGGGTACCTGGTAAAATCCTGAAAAGCCATCAAGAAAACAAAAATAATCGTGATGCGCTAATCTTTCAAGAACTTGGTCGATAAAAGGTAGCGGAAAATGATCCTTTTTTGTAGCCTGATTTAGCTTTCGGTAATCAATGCACATTCGCCAACCGGTGACGGCCCTTACCGCCACCTCGTCACCCTTCTCACCCTTTACCACAGTCATTCTGCCTTTCTTGGGTACTACATGGATCGGGCTTACCCAGTTGCTGTCGCTATTTGGGTAAATGATCCCCGTGTCCCTAAGCTTTATTACCTCTTTCTTGATGACCTCCTTGAGCATCTGATTCAGCTTCCTCTGGGGTTGGGCCAGGGGCTTGGCAGACTCATCCAAGTTGATGCGATGCATGCAAAGGGTGGGGCTAAGGCCTTTGATATCGTCTACGAAATATCCTATAGCCCCCCTGTGGAGTCTTAATTCCTCAAGGAGCCGATCTAGCTGATTGCTTGAAAGATCTGCATTTACGATGACTGGGTTCCTCTGTTCTTCATCTAAAAATTCGTACTTCAGTCCCTCAGGTAACGCTTTTAAATCCGGCTTTGCTCTGGGTGTCTCCTCCTGAGGTTCTCCTTCAAGGGAGGCATACTTCGCATAGTTCACCTCCTCCTCTTCTTCTTGCAAGTCTTTGTCAGAAAGGTTGAAAATATCGAGATGCTTCACGACCTCAGGATTTTTGAAGTCGACATCCTGACAGCTTATTGCTCTCGCGAGGGGATCCACTGTCCGAATGTCCTCCTCTATTTCCTTGCAGAATTTATTGTAACTATCCGCAAAACAGGCCGATTCAGACAGGGATGGACCTCTCATGATTTCCTTCATCTTGAAGTCCATGTGGCTGTTTCCAACCCTCAAGGTGATTATCCCTTCAGAGACATCAATCAGCGCCCTCCCTGTTTCCAAGAAAGGGCGTCCGAAGATGATCGGACATCTAGGATCTTCGGCTGTGTCGATGACGACGATGTCGCAAGAAATAAAGAAATCCCCGACCCTAATCGGCACATCTTCGATAATGCCAACAGGTCTTTTGAAGGAGTGATCCGCCAGTTCAATCCGCATATTGGTTCGAACTATGTCGGTCAAACCCATCTTTTGCGCGAAACTTAAGGGTGTGAGGCTGATGCTTGCTCCCAAGTCCGCTAGACCCTTCCGCTCGACATTGTCCCCGATGAAGAAGGACGTCATGTTGGTTAAGGTTTTGTGGTATCATCGTGGTGTAGAGGAAGCCACGTGGGATCTTGAGGAGGATATGTGTAGGAAGTACCCATCTCTTTTTGTGTAGGATTTGGAGGCAAAATCCTTGTTAGGGGTTTATGGTTGTAAGGCATCTGACCTTACTTAGTGTGTGAGTATGATTTCTTTGCTTAATTATATGCTTGAACCTTAATCTAATATCTTGAGATGCCTTAATACCATGTAACATGGTTGTGGTTTTAATTTGGCCATGCTTGAATGTTGTTTGAGCTATGGTTGCTTGTGTTGGACCAAGTTGCAATTTGCCCATGTTGAGGGGTTATCTTGCAATTTGTAGCATGTAGTGTGTTCCCTTTGTACCTTGGCATCATGATAGAGAGAGGAGTGTGCTTTAGGGTGCCTTTTTGAAACTTGGTTGAAGAGGAGAGAGAAGGAGACATGTTGAGAGTGGTTTCTAGGGTTTGTCTTGATGCCCTATGTTGATGTTGACTTTGTGTTGCATGTTTGAGTTTTGGGTATTTCAACAATCATACTTGTTGTTTCTTGGTGGTTTCTCTACAGTGGAAGAGTTTTTGGTGGAGCTTTGAGATCCCTACAATCGTAGAGGTTTGAGGCTATTTCTTGGGTCACTTGACCAAGGGTTTGAGTGCTTTCGGTTGCTTGGTTTTATACGACCATGTGCCTTAGTGGCTGATGCATGGGTTTTAAGTCACTTTTATAGGCTTATTTTATATTTGTTTTATGCATGTATTTGTCATTTTCTTGATTATATTTGCATAATTCACTATAGTTGGCCTTTAAACTCTTTTTGCATCAAATTATACTTCTTTTATCATATTTATATGATTTTATATAATCCCTGGACTTATACACATGTTTCGGCACTTTTTCAGGCACTTTTGCATTGTCCGGAGTCGATACTATCGACCCCCAGGTCGATAGTATCGACATTTCATCAAAAAGCAACCCCAAAACGCGATCTTGGAAGGAATAACCTGTGCCATGGTCGATACCATCGACCTTGGGGTTGATATTATCGACAGCGTCGGGATCTGGCGATTTTCAGCACTAAAACAGAGCGTTTTAATCCGACGGTTGAGCTTTTTCGGAGCCGTAAAGTGGTCCTATGACCTAAGAAGAGCACGGACGGCCCGAGGGGGATCTCATATTTTGTTGCACAACATCCAAGAAGGAGAGATAGAGAGAGGAGACGAGAGATGAAGGCCATCAACTGAGCGATCCGGGCACCTCCGACAGGCGATTTTGCTGCCGGAAGACTACAAAATGCATGTTTCTCGAGGAGGATCTCCAGGAACACCTTTGTATCAGGGGTTACACGAGTTTGCTCCATGTTTCCCATGTTTTTTTTCTCTAATCCTCTGTCTTTCATTGAGAGGACCATGCAGGGCTAATCCCCTTTGTCTTTAGGACCGGGAGTAGCCCGGGGAAGCATTGTATGACAATTTTATCATAGTAAGTCATCTTTTATCTCTTAAATCCGTGGTATGATTTCATTTTCTCAATTATATTGTTATGCTTGATCACCATAATAATAATCTAATACCCTTAATTGCTTTGAAAGAAGAATTAACGGTTGAAAAGAGACGAATATCACATTAGTTGACAAATCCCTTGAATAAGGTGGTGTAAGGTTAATGGTGGATACCGAGAGATCGATTCTAATGCACCTAGTTTAGGGTATATGTTACTACGACGGTGGAACCGACCTAGACATAGGTAGTGAATTGTACCACGACAGTGGGCAATTCTGATTTCAGGCCACTACCCGGATAGAGAGATAAATCTGAGTGACTATATTGAATTTGATACATTGAAAACCTGCGGTGAAACCGCAATCCTAAAGATCTCATCTTGAATTGGTTAAACTAAACATTTAATCGATTGCTTTGTTTTGTTTTGTTTTCTTTTCTTTTAATTTTACAACAACTCCCAACTTTTTAATCGGTCTAACTGATTGTGAGTAGTTAGTAGTAGTCTCTGATAATTCACGTGTCCCTGAGTTCGACTCGGGCCTCACAAGGCCTATATTACTTTGACGCGTTCACTTGCGTTTCTACGCACGGTAAATTTGTGTCAGTGGCCATGTGATCCCTTCGACTGATGGTCATGTAGGACCAAGTGAGGTTGCTTGTTTTTCTTGTTTTTCACGACCTTAGTGGTTAGCATGGTTTTCGTGGATGCATTTTGGTTCTTTGGTGGACATGTGGCACTCAGTGCATGACACCTAACCTCTTTGGTCTCTCTCTACCTGTGGGTATATGTACCCCTCCCCTCACATGCATATTATCCTTTTACACCCTCTTTCTTTCCTTGAGTTTGGCCCTTGCATGCTTGGTGGAGAAGAAGCTCATCCTTGGAGCTTTGGTGGCCGGTCCTCTTGCATGTGGTGATCAGGTGTGGAGCTAGTCTTCTTTGTTGATCCTATGGTGGTTATTGATCCTTGGTAAGTGATCCAACCTCTTGATTTTATTTTCTTGCAAAATCCTACCTCTTTCTTCTTCTCTTGGCCAAACCCATGGAGATGCCATGGTGGTGCTTGTATTGGGATGGAGATACTCTTTTTTATTGAGTTGAATCCTTGGTTCTCCAAGGTAGCACTCAAGTTGAGTGGATGAACTCTTCTCCATTTTCTCTCTTGTTGCTCTTTTCGGTATTGTGGTTTTAGTTCCTCTTCTTGCCCTTTTGACCTAGGGTTTTTCTTCTCTTTTGAGGTGGTGACTAGCTTGGTTGTGGAGGTTATTAAAGCTAGGTTTCCTTCTTGCTTTCGTAGATTTGCTTGGAGGTGCTGCAACCATCATCTAAGGTGGGCTAATAACTCTTTTCCTTCTTCTATATTTCACTTTAATTCCACATGAAACTTGCTCTTAAAGTAAAATCTTATGTTGTTCATGATGTTATGTTGTTCTAGGTTTTATGTTTATGAAGTAATCTTGCTTATATTATCTCTTTTTGCTAAATCCTAGCTCATGTTCTTATTCTTGAAGATGGTGACAATTTGATGCTTGATGCATACCCTAAAATGTTGGTTTTGATGTCCTTGATGATGATTTTGGCTACCTTGATTTGATGGTGGTTTTTGGTTCTTCAATTACGTGTTTAATGTGTGGTTATCTTTCCCTTATCTCTATTTAATCTTTATATGTGTTAATGATAGGAATTTTAGGGTTTTTAGCATGTTTATGCCTTAATATGTTCCTCCTTTGAGTTTTGGTTTCAAGTCAATGACTACCTATTTTGATTCTATTTTGTGAGTAATTTTTCTATCTAAAATGATCTTCATGCCATGTTCTAAGTTCTTGAAGACTTAGATATGGAGGTTGTCGATTAGGTGGTCACTTTGGTTTTGGGTCACATAAAATGCTTCTTCAGTCAAATAACTTTTCTCTTTGGTCGCATAGACATATCTTCCTCTTCGGTCACATAGATGGTTGATTCTCTTCGACTGCTGAATAGGTGGTTTCCCTTCGACCATTTGGTTGTGATTTGTGCCTTGATCACTGGCCTTGAGGATGGTCTTTGACCATGATGTATATCTCCCTTTGATCACATTGATTGTGACCTAATGCATGAAAAACACTAGAGGGGGGTGAATAGAGTTTTAAAACAATTTTAACAATTATTGAACTCAAACAACCACAATTGAAATTGGAAGAAGGAGACAGGTGTTTAGAGTGGTTCCAACTTTAGCAAATACTAAAGTTGTCAGTCCACTACCCGGTTTCTTACCCAACTGGGATTTTGAAAGTATATATTTTATTACCTTCACAAGGATTTATACAAAATACAATACTTTCCTTTACACCCCTTGAACAGCCTTCACTCGAAGTAGATGCACCAACTTGAGGTAGCCTTCTTGAAGTAACTCCAAGCTCCCCCTTGAAGTAGCCTTCCTCTCTAGAAGTAACCTCCCGTTGCACCAGCCTTCTTGAAGTAGCTCAAGGTCTCCTTCTTCACCAAGAAGATCTCCACCCTCTCCAATCCGCAGCCTCCAACCTAGGAGTAGCAAGGAGAGTACAAACAATAATAGAGAACAAGAAAGGAAAAGGAAATTACAACTTATCCTTTTGTAGCACAAGGCTTGATTTGCCTAGATCAAGCGTATAGATCTCCTAACCAAAGTGTATGGAATTGTAATTGCAGTGGATAGGAGATGCTAGCCTATAGGACACGAAATATGAGCTAAGGAAGTAAGTAGCCAATTGTCACAATGCTCAATTTGCTCACAAACAGATTGCTCAAAGTATGCTCAAGGATTTCTCAAGTGTAACAAGTGTGTTTGAGTGTCCTATGGCTTGTCCTATTTATAGGAATGGCCTAAGGATGCTTAAGGACGTTCTAGACAACTTCTAGGGGTTTCTAAGTGCTTAACTAGCCGTTAGGTACAAGTTTGTTGCTTTAGCAACGGCTAATTAATTTACTCTGCAGTTGCTGTCAGAGTTTATCTCGGTCGAGGAATGGTCGACCGAGACACCTACTCGGTCGAACTCTTGTCGACCGACAGGCTCTCTGAATCAAGTGTTTTGCAACGTTTATCTCCAACTGCCAACTACCTTATCAGTTGTGTCTAACGGCTACTTTGGATCTTTCTCGGTCGAGAAGATTGTCGACCGAGAGTGTCTCGGTCGAGGAGTTGGTCGACCGAGATTGATCCTGTTTCAATGTTTCAATTTAGGCACTAATTATATGTATGAGTGTGCATATGTGATCCTATTTGAAGGGGATGACTTATCTAAATGTGGTGTTTATCTAGGGAAGATCTAACGCTTGATTTACATGAAATCTAAGTACTTGTACATTATATATTTGTACAAGTTTTTACAAAGCGATTACATTTCATGAAAATATAAATATGTAAGCATATGGATTTCCCTAGTACTTTGTCATCCACCTTGTTCTTGCACACTCAAGTAGCTCGTTAGATCAATAAGAATGAAATGTTTGTCATTATCAAAACAAAGGTATTTATAGATGTCCATTTAGTCAACAATCTCCCCCTTTTTGAAGATGACAAACATTTCCAAAATATAAATGAAGGAAATATAAAACATATGAGTTTCATACCTTAAGATTACCTTTTGTAGCTTTTTCTCTTGCTTATAAAATGTGTGTTTATTATTCCCCATGAATTATGGAACATGAAATCCAATTCTCTAGGGAATATAGCAACTTTCAATGTAAAGCCAAGAGTTTGTTTATGAAACTCATTGATTGAGTTTTGCATAAATACTAAGTTTTATATTTATTTCTCCCCCTTTGTCATTTCAAAAAGATATCTGCTTAAGAAAAATTCCCCCTTAATTAGATGTCCCATCAAATCCAATTAAAAAGATGTCCATTAAAAGCCAAAATGATGCAAGTAAAAGTTTTTGTTTAAGAAGCACAAATATCAAAGAAAACATCTTCCAAAGGAGTGATAAGCAATTGCTTCCTAATTTTGTTAAATTGGTCTAGTGGAAGCGGTTTTGTAAAAATATCAGCCAATTGATCTTCCGTATCAACATGATGAAGGGAAACATGATTCTTGGAGATATGATCCCTCAAAAAGTGATGACGAATTTCAATATGTTTAGCTCGGCTGTGTAAAATAGGATTGTGTGCTAAGTTTATAGCGCTCGTGTTGTCACAAAAAATAGGCGTAGATGAAAGAGTAAAACCATAATCGTTTAACACTTGTTGCATATAAAGCACTTGAGCACAACAAGATCCAGCTGCCATATATTCAGCTTCAGTTGTAGATAGGGCAACCGTATTTTGTTTCTTGCTAAACCAAGATACTAAAGCTCTTCCTAACAAGAAACAGCCACCACTAGTACTCTTGTGATCAAGTCAACAACCAGCATAATCCTCATCAGTATAAGCTTTAAAATCCAAGGATTGTCCTTTTGGATACCATAAACCAAAACAGGTAGTGCCGGCTAAGTAACGAAGAATTCGTTTAACTGCTAGAAAATGAGAGTGCATAGGTTGTGATTGAAATCGAGCACAAAGACCAACGGAAAACATAATGTCCGGTCTAGAAGCAGTTAAGTAAAGCAAACTACCAATCATGGCTCTATATAAGGAATCATCAATAGGTTCCCCATTTTCATCCTTATCAATTTTAATAGAAGTAGCCATAGGAGTAGTAGCATGTTTGCACTGATCCATCCCAAAACGTTTTAAAAGTTCTTTAGTATACTTTTCTTGGCTTATAAAGATTCCGGCAGGTGTTTGCTTAATTTGGAAACCAAGAAAGAAAGGTAGTTCACCCATGAGGCTCATTTCAAATTCTTTTTGCATAATGTCACTGAATTGTGTGCACAATGAATCATTAGAGGCTCCAAAAATAATGTCATCAACATATATTTGCACAACTAGGAAATCAGATGTATATGTTTTGAAAAATAAAGTAGAATATGAACTTCCAATAGAAAAACCATTATCAAAAAGATATGTCTTGAGCCTTTCATACCAATTCCTAGGTGCTTGTTTTAAACCATAAAGTGCTTTCTTAAGTTTATAAACATAGTCACCTTTTTCCGGTATTTCAAATCCGGGTGGTTGGGCAACATATACTTCTTCTTGAATGATGCCATTTAGAAATGCACTTTTTACATCCATTTGGTAGAGTTTGATGTTTTTATGTGCAGCAATAGCTAGTAACATTCTAATAGCTTCAAGTCTAGCTACTGGTGCATATGTTTCATCAAAATCTATTCCTTCTTGTTGATTATATCCTTGTGCTACTAACCGAGCTTTATTCCTTATTACTTCTCCTGCCTCATTTAACTTATTCCTAAAAACCCATTTAGTTCCAATGACGGTTTTATCTTGTGGTTTAGGAACTAAATCCCATACATCATTTTTAGTGAATTGATTCAACTCTTCTTGCATGGCTATTATCCAATAATCATCTTTAAGAGCTTCAGATATCTTCTTAGGTTCAATGATAGAAACAAAGGCCATGTTTGCAACATCTTTGAAGGAAGACCGAGTTTTGACTTTATCATTAGGATTTCCAATAATTAGTTCTTGAGGATGATCCTTAATAAGCCTAGGTGTAGGTTGTGGTTCAGCTTGGTGATTGGTTGTAGTAACTTTCTCACTATCATTTGGTATGTTTAAATTTTCGAATTGATTAGTGAGATCTATGATTTCTAGATTTTTAGATTTTGACTCTTCATGAAAAGAAACATGAATAGATTCCTCAACTTTTCTAGAGATAGTGTTATATACTCTAAATGCTTTGCTAGAAGTGGAATATCCCAAAAAGAATGCTTTGTGTGATTTAGAGTCAAACTTATCTCTATCATCTTTGGTGTTTAAGATATAGCATGTGGAACCAAAGGTATGAAAATAGTCAACTCTAGGTTTCTTAGAATGTATTATTTCATATGGAGTTTTCTTCAAATGAGAGTGAACAGTTACTCTGTTTAATACATAGCATGCAGTGTTTACAGCTTCAGCCCAAAAGGTTTTGGGTGTGTTGTGTTCGAGCATCATAGTTCTAGCCATTTCTTGTAGTGATCGATTTTTCCTTTCAACTATACCATTTTGTTGTGGAGTGCGTGGAGCAGAAAAATTGTGAGTGTACCCTTGAGATGTATAGAATTCCTCAAATATATGATTTTCAAATTCTCCACCATGATCACTTCTAATGGTACATATTTTGCTTTGTAATAGATTTTCAATCTTGGAACAAAATTGTATAAAAACATGAATAGTATCATCTTTGGTTGCAATAAAATGTACCCATGTATATCTACTATATCTACTAATTGTCGATCGAGAAGGTTACTGTATTACAAACAAAGAAACATAGAAATTCATCTCGGTTGACCAATTTTCGACCGAAATAGTTGTTGTTTAGTTGTTGTAGATTTTGATTTGTTACAGACATCCAGTCGGTCGACAAAAGTTTGACCGATTTATTGTTCGGTCGACAATACTTCGACCGACTAAGTGTCTGTTTCAGTACAACAGTTCAGAAAATTTACAAATGCATAAAACCTTTTGTTAAGTTGAGATAAGACAATATAAATTGCAAAATGGAGCATTTAATCATATCTCAACTAAATTGCATTTGACTCTACTAAGTTTGGGGTTTTGGGACCCAAACTAAGTCGGAATCCTTAGTCTTATAAGGGCATGAAAATGAATAGTGTCCAAGACGTAGACAAAAATGACAATTAATAGAATCAACTTCATTTCTCTTTCTAGCCATTGTGTTCTTAGGTACAAACATAGTCTGAGTTCTTCTGGGTTGATTTTTCTTTGGAGCATATCCCAAACCTTTTCTTCCATTGAAAACAGTACCAACGCTTAGAATGTTATCAAGAATATCTTTTCTTCTTAACTCATAAAGTTCTCTTTGTAGCTTAGCAATGTCATTCATCTTCTTGTGTAAATCTTTTCTTGCTTGATCTAAATTAGATAATAATGAATCTCTTTCTTTTGCAACATTGTCATAGTCTAGATGGTTACACAGAATAGGTTGAGTCTGAAAATCTTTTAATTTAGCTAACAATTCAGTCTTTTCTTTAGAAATAAGATCAACATTTGTTTCTAAAGTGAGTAGCTTTCTAGTGCAATCATCTAAAGATGTTTTTAAAGACAAATTTTCAAGATCAATGTTGTTCTTTTCAGAAGAAAGATTATCTAATTTAGCACATAGCTCATCGTTTGATTTGATAACCTTCTTTAGTTTCTTCTTGACATCAACATACATATCATGAGTTTCTTGTAGACTAGTAATTAACTCTTCTTTAGGAAGATCAAGTAGGCTTACCTCTTGAGAGTCTTCATCATCTTCCCTTGCCATTAGACATTCCACCTTTTCTTCTCCGCTTTCACTGTCACTTGACTCGTCCCATGCAGCTTTATAGGCTTTTTCTCCCTTCTTCTTGTGTGAGCTTTTCTTTCCTTTCTTTGCTTTAGGACATTCATTTTTGAGATGTCCTTTCTTCCCACATTCAAAGCACCTAGGAGGAGAAGAAGAAGAACTAGAAATTTTGTTAGATTTAAACCTTTTGTATTTCTTACCGTTGACAATCAAGGCTTCTTCTCCTTCTTCTTCACTTGACTCCTCACTTTCTGGTGTGACGATCTTTGAAGCTTTTAGAGCCACATCCTTCTTATTTCCTTGCTGATGTTCACGTGCTATTATTTCTTCCTCTTCTAGGGTTGCTTCATGAGCTTCTAGGTTGCCAATAAGTTTCTCCATTTTCAGTCGAGTGAGATCATTAGCTTCTTCAATGGCTGTCACCTTTGTCTTATATTTAGGAGGAAGTGATCGAAGGATTTTTGATACCTAATCTTCTTGAAGAACAGGTTTTCCTAGGGCATTTAAACCATTAACAATAGAAGAGAATTTTGCAAACATTTCACTAATAGATTCATTAGGATCCATACGAAAGTGTTCAAACTTTTGTTTAAGCATGCTAATTTTGGAATTTTTTACTTGGACTGTACCTTCATAAGTTATGGACAGTCTATGCCAAATATCATAGGCTGTGTCACAGTTAGATATCCTATTAAATTCTCCTACTGAAATTGAACAATATAAAATGCTTACAGCTTTAGCATTCATTTGAGCCATCTTTACCATATTTGCATCCCATTCCACAAATTGAGTTTGAGGAAGCTCATATGGGGTTGACACCATCCTCCATAGGTCCCAATTGATGCCTTGGAAGTAGAACTGCATTCTTCTCTTCCAATATTGGTAGTTTGTTCCATCGAACGCTGGAGGTCTAGCAACAAGTGTCCCTTCAAGGTTAAGGTTGTTGAGCACTCCGTCACCCATTCTTCAAGACCTTGTTAGGGTTCCTTGAAGCCTGCTCTGATACCAATTGAAAAACACTAGAGGGGGGTGAATAGAGTTTTAAAACAATTTTAACAATTATTGAACTCAAACAACCACAATTGAAATTGGAAGAAGGAGACAGGTGTTTAGAGTGGTTCCAACTTTAGCAAATACTAAAGTTGTCAGTCCACTACCCGGTTGCTTACCCAACCGGGATTTTGAAAGTATATATTTTATTACCTTCACAAGGATTTATACAAAATACAATACTTTCCTTTACACCCCTTGAATAGCCTTCACTCGAAGTAGATGCACCAACTTGAGGTAGCCTTCTTGAAGTAACTCCAAGCTCCCCCTTGAAGTAGCCTTCCTCTCTAGAAGTAACCTCCCGTTGCACCAGCCTTCTTGAAGTAGCTCAAGGTCTCCTTCTTCACCAAGAAGATCTCCACCCTCTCCAATCCGCAGCCTCCAACCTAGGAGTAGCAAGGAGAGTACAAACAATAATAGAGAACAAGAAAGGAAAAGGAAATTACAACTTATCCTTTTGTAGCACAAGGCTTGATTTTCCTAGATCAAGCGTATAGATCTCCTAACCAAAGTGTATGGAATTGTAATTGCAGTGGATAGGAGATGCTAGCCTATAGGACACGAAATATGAGCTAAGGAAGGAAGTAGCCAATTGTCACAATGCTCAATTTGCTCACAAACATATTGCTCAAAGTATGCTCAAGGATTTCTCAAGTGTAACAAGTGTGTTTGAGTGTCCTATGGCTTGTCCTATTTATAGGAATGGCCTAAGGATGCTTAAGGACGTTCTAGACAACTTCTAGGGGTTTCTAAGTGCTTAACTAGCCGTTAGGTATAAGTTTGTTGCTTTAGCAACGGCTAATTAATTTACTCTGCAGTTGCTGTCAGAGTTTATCTCGGTCAAGGAATGGTCGACCGAGACACCTACTCGGTCGAACTCTTGTCGACCGACAGGCTCTCTGAATCAAGTGTTTTGCAACATTTATCTCCAACTGCCAACTACCTTGTCAGTTGTGTCTAACGGCTACTTTGGATCTTTCTCGGTTGATAAGATTGTCGACCGAGAGTGTCTCGGTCGAGGAGTTGGTCGACCGAGATTGATCATGTTTCAATGTTTCAATTTAGGCACTAATTATATGTATGAGTGTGCATATGTGATCCTATTTGAAGGGGGTGACTTATCTAAATGTGGTGTTTAGCTAGGGAAGATCTAAAGCTTGATTTACATGAAATCTAAGTACTTGTACATTATATATTTGTACAAGTTTTTACAAATCGATTACATTTCATGAAAATATAAATATGTAAGCATATGGATTTCCCTAGTACTTTGTCATCCACCTTGTTCCTGCACACTCAAGTAGCTCGTTAGATCAATAAGAATGAAATGTTTGTCATTATCAAAACAAAGGGATTTATAGATGTCCATTTAGTCAACAATGCATTATTCAATCGATGAAGGGTTATGACACGTGTTTGATAATAATGGTTGTCTTTATGAAGGTCATGAAAGACCATAAAGGATGTTTCAAGAATGTGGGATGGTGGAACACCTAGAATTTTTTGATAGTATATGTTTTTGAAACCCTAACCCTAATGTGGGACTATAATACTGGTTGTCTACTTTGTGCAATGTGATAGTATGCAGTGATGATGCATTGTTTCTCTCTACTACTTATATGATACTAACCATGCAGGCGAATGATTGTCATAGCTTGTGAATGCTATGATGGTGATCATATGTCAGAAGTTGATGGTTATGAGCCTTGATGAGGCATGTTTGTGTGATGGGTCTTATGACCTGGCAGAGGCTTAATGCCTAAGTGTGAGGTGTTATCCTCTGGTGATGTGATAGGGGAAATGATATTCCATGGCAGTGTGGTAATTGATATAGCCTTGTATGACAAGTTGTATCATGTGATAATGTGATAGGTTTATGAATCAACCATTTTATATCATCTAGAGTTGTATTATTCCCTTATCTTTGTAGAGTTTATTTAAGGTTTGTACATTGTAACTTGATTGATGCTAAAAGATATCCAATTGGCTTAATTAATCAACTGAAACCCTAATCATGTGGTTGCCCTGTACCATAGATCAATCTTAAGCATCAGTACTAGATGGATGGTGAGATGAGCAATTCCTACGGGAAACTCGGAGCACATATTGTTGAATATGTGGGTTGCAAGTCGATGTATCTCCTTGTATCCTTAATACACTGGGATGGTTGAGGTCATACCCTGGCAGGAGAATGGTCAAGGCCACATCTCAGATGACGTAATTTAGTATATGTGATATGTTACTGGGATGACTGCAGTCATACCCTAGCAGAAGAATGGTAGCGGTCGTATCTCATTTCACTAGTATCATGACCTATATACCAAGGTGAACTAGGCTATTTGGCAGTTGGACTTGATAAGTCACTATGGCAGACTCAAACTGACTTAGTATGTGGAGATATCATGGATTTTGACTCTTCCATTGATCTTGTATGGCAGTAGTTTTGACTTAGTAGTGGTCAGTTGGAGAATGAGTGGTATACCTCATCTCCTCAAGGCATAATAAAAGACGTAATACAACCGTGTAGTATAATTCCTTAGGGTTAAACACGACTCACATTGGATGATCCCTTGCCTTATCTTTGTACTAATTTCTTGAATTGTAATGTGGTAAGAGAAATAAGCTATTACACATGCTCTTCATATTCCTTCTTAAAATATAAGATGTTCTACTGCTCAGTTCTAGATGCCTAAATTACTGCACAATGTTAATTACTTAATGCATATCATTTAGCTGAATCTTCTCAACCCTATAATATATGTTATCTTGATGCTTTAAGTTATCTATGCTTATAATAGATGTTGATGGAGAGTTATATCACTCACTGGGACATTTTGTCTCACCTCGTGGGTTTCCACATCTTTTAGGTGTTCCTGCATGAAGAAGTAGAGATCATGTGATTGAGGTTGAGCAGTAAGAGGAGCAGTAGAGGTTGAAAAGTTGTATATGTTTCTTGTGTTTATAGTAGATTCCTATGTGTCATCCCTTTACTCTCAGGTCCTTGGGGAGGTTTTATGGTTCCATATATCAAGATGATGGTTTGATAGTATGCTTTCTTGTGTAGATATGACATGTATGTATATAAATAGGTTGTTATATATGTAACAGGTTGAGGCTAGTGATCCAGTGAACAATGTTATGTAATAATCTTTTGGCATGAGATATGTTATTGGTGACTTTTGTGGACTTAGATGTAATGTGTTTCTACTTGATTTGGATGTGTGATATCGGTTTTCATTTACCTATTTCATAGTAATATAATTTTTTGATGATAATTCCACTCTTTGTATTGAGTAATTTCACTTCGTGGCATGTTGGGGCATCTCACTCTGCAAAGTATGGTGGTCATGAATCTTCTTGGTGCTATCCTTATATATCCTTGAGCTTTCATAGGCATCTAGCCTGATCTCATCCAACTCATTAAGCTCCAACATGTGTTTCTTCCCTGCATCATCAAGATTGTAATTTAACTTCCTCAAATCCCACTTGGCTTTGTATTCCAACTGTATAGGTAAATGACATGCTCCCTAATAGACCATCCTAGGTGTTTTATAGGATATCCTATATGCCCAAAGAGCATCATTTAATTGCATACTCCAATTGGTCCTATTGGTTGATACTGTCTTTTCTGAGATCTTAATCTCTCTATTAGACACCTCAACTTGGCCATCGATTTGTGGGTGATATGGGGTTCCTACTTTATGCCTCACTCAATACTTGATCAATAGATCTCCAAACTTCTTATTAGTGAAGAAAATCCCCTATCACTTATCATACTCGTGGCAACCCAAACCTACAGAAAATATGGTCCTTTACAAATATGCAAACAACATGTGCATCATTGGTGCGGGTTGGAATTGCTTCCACCCACTTAAATATGTAGTCAATTGCAAAAGAAATATGTATAAATTCACTACTATAGAATGGAGATATGACGTCAGTTATTTTTTCAAGAAAAACCAATGGTAGTATCTATAGTGTCGGTTATAAGTAGACAACCGCCATAGATTGACCACCTGAGAAAACACAGGCTATACTTTCTTTTTATCGTCGGTCTCTTATCATAAAAATAGAGACTATATATCACCCGTGAAATATAACTTCACACAAAATGTTTGTAGGCATTTCATTTTCTTCCAAAACACCTATGTAGTTAGTTTTGATTAAAATAAATGAGGGGAGAAAGTGGTACACACGCCATATGTATTGTAGAAAATATTTGCTCTTTCTTAATAGTTGTTTTGTTTACAACCGATGGGGAAGATATTCACACCATGCAAGTCGTGAAACTTTTCCCACCCCATTTCATATTTCTTGTCAGTTTTTTTTATATGCAACCGACAACGTATGTATCGCTGAGTTGCGAGATTATGCAGCGTTTATTCGTTGACACCCAACAAGAAAATTGTATGTATGCCGGTGGATTTTGTCTTGTAACCAATGAGGAATAGATTCCCATGTCGGCTTTCTGAATAATTGATGAGGAATATCTTACTTAACCCCATGAGAAACCCTTTATGCCCTCTTTTCCCTACCCGCATTTCTTGTGATTCATCTGTCTAATGATTTTGGGGATGATTTCTCTCCTCTCTGTTGATGTTGCTATCTTTGTGGCTGTTGTTAACCGCCATTGTTGCTCGCTTCCGCCAAAGACACTACCTCCAACACACCTCCTCTCCACCACTACTGAGGACATTTGAGGATGATGTTGAGGAGAAACCAGAGCTGAGGATGATGCTACTGCCGCCACATTCTCTTCCTCCTCCATTGCCATAGGTTTCTCTCCTTCTCCTGTCCCCCAAACCTTGCTTTCTTATTGACTAATGATCCTATTCTTCTATCTCCATCTCCCTTTCCCCTTTCCTCCTTCCTCGTCTCCTCTCCTTCCCCTGCCCTAGTAAGATTTCTTCTCATATTCTCATATTTGAGAAGAAATTGTACTAGGGCAGGGAAATAAGAGGAGAAGAGAAAGGAGAAGAGGGGGTAGGGAGATGGAGATAATTAGGTTATATTAGTTCTAATCTATTCTATGTTTCTATTAAAAAATGAGGGAACATTTTGAATTTGTTTTAACCATATTTTGATGGAAATTATAAAAGTAATAGTAAATTGTGATGAAAAATAATTATATTGTGATGAATGAATATATGTAACCATGTATTTAATAATCATTCATGCTAAATTATGCAATCAAATAAACATTTAATGACAATCTTATCTATGTTGTAACGATTACACTTACATGAACAATTTCTCTAAATTAACTTGATATGACAATGATGTTTATCTTGACTCTAAATTAACTCTATTTTTTTAGAACTCCCCAATTATATTCATTAACTAGACAAATCAGTAGATACAAGGTTTTGAAAGAGAGACGGTATATTCCCCTCTTCCCTAGAGTAACATAAATCACCTCTTCAAGCTAGTGAGGCAGATTCATGTGCCATTTTATTACATGATCTAGGAACATGTGAAAAGGAAAAGGAAATAAAACAAGATACAAGCTAAATCATGTCGTGCACAATCAACCCCAAATGATCTAAACGACTGTATGAAGAAGACAATGCCTTGAAGAGAATTAGGGAATCTATTTCCAGAAGAAGATTGTCCCAGCCACGGTCAAGCGCTATGCTGGCACCTTGAAGCATCACCATGCCTTCGCCCATCTCGACAGCCCAAACCACCTTTTGTCTACGTCCTCCAACAAGTATCACATTGTCAGACTCATCGCGCATGACCATTCCCATTGCACACCACACCCGATCCTTCATTGCAAAGTCCACATTCATTTTGACATTCCCTCTTTCTGGTGGCCGCCAACATGGAACCACCACCGTATGGGTCAGTTGAGAGGCCGAGTTCTCATGAAAATGTTCAACTTACACACCACACCTGGTGCTTTGTTGCAAAGGCCACGTTCAGCTTGACCTTACCTCTTTCTCATGTTGAGTTATCAATTTTGGAGTCATGACTCTCCAAAATTGTTTCACTAGAAGAGCTTGGTTGTAAGCATGTATATCATAGAAAACTAACCCTCCTGCTCTTTTGGGTTTGCAAAGATTGGACCAACACTACCACAATAATTTCCTTTCATTGTCCTTGGCTCCCCACCAGAAATGTATGATGCAACTATGTATGTCATCAAGGAGACCTGCCAGTATCTGGAGTACACTCATAATATACACAGAAATGGTTTGAGTAATAGATTTAATAAGAGCCTCCTTCCTTGGTTTAGATAGAAGTCTCTCTTTCCAACCCTGTATTTTCTTCCATATTCTCTCCTTTATGAAGTTAAAAACTGTGGTCTTGGATCTTCCTATAGCAATAGGTAATCCCAAGTATTTTGCATGCATATCACCTCTTTAACCCCCAATAGATCTCTTAGAGGCCCTTTCATAGCATATGATACTCCTTTGCTGAAGGCCACCTCAGTCTTGTCTAGATTAATCTTTTGGCACGATGCTTATTCATATTGAATAATCACATTAGCTAAATTTAAGCATTCATGTTGAGATGCCCGAGCAAAGAGAATTTTGTCATCTGCAAAGAAAAGGTGAGAAATACATGATATGTGCCTACTCACCCTCACCCCATGTAAGAGGTTTGAGGTAGTTGCATGGTGGAGTGAGATAGAAAAAGCATCCACAATAATAATGAAAAGGTAGGGAGAGTGTGGGTCACCCTATTGCGAACCTCAGGAAGGCTTTGTTATTTGGGTCTGGTCACCATTGATGGTGAAACTCTGGTTGATAGTAGAGACACATTCCTAGAATTTCCTCCTCCATAGAATTCCAAACCCCATCTTCTCTTGTACATAATCTAAAAGCTCCCATTCCACTATGTCATAGGCTTTTGACATATCAAGTTGCAGTGCCAAATATCCCTTCTTCACTTTTTCTTCATTCTTCATCTTATTAAAAAGTTCATAGGCAATAATAGCATTGTCAGTTTTCATCCAACATGGGATAAAAGTGATTTGATTTTCAAAAAAAATGGAGTCCATAAAAGGTTTGAGCGTATTAGTCAGGACTTTAGAGGCCAATTTCTAAATCACGTTGCACAGACTAATAGGTCAAATGGGACAAAGTGGATTTTCACCAGTCCTTGCTCAAATTACTACTTTACCCTCATTATACCTATGAATGGTCCCAAATTATTTTTTTCTTATCTTCGTAATCATTACTGAGACTCAAATACAAAATATGGTGACCAATGTGGATTGTATACACATTATAACACTTCAAATTGGATTCTTTCATCACTTTGTCCAAAGAATCAAATTGATCTATAAAAATTCATATTTTGGTCCTCAAACTTTTTATAAATGTTCTCCACGTTTTTTTTAGGCTTTGGTCCAAATTTGAGGTCAATTGGACATTCCTACGTTTTTCTATGGATTCTTGAAGTTTATGCATTGAAAACCCCTTTTTCCCCTTTTATTAGCCCCTTTTCTTGACTTATCCATGTCAGCAATCCATGGCAAGGGATCGGGGGTGTGTCTCAGCCCTTGGATCTCCTTCCCACAAATCAGGGCCGGATCCAGAGGCCATGCCATCATCTTCTACCTGCCGTTGATTGCGGGGAGGAGATAATAGAACTAAAACGGTCAATCAACCAATTAAGATCGCCTTTTGAAAACCTGAGCGGACAAAAAGACTTGCCTCGCAATTTCGAACTGGAAGAACCCTATTTTTACCTAGTTTCAAGCATTGTTGTGCCGCCAACAAGCCCCCCTCTTTCTTTCTCCTCTCTGTCTGGCGGCCATGGCTAAGGGCAAAGCCTCGTTCAGCCCTAAAACCTACCCCTAGTACCATAAAAAGGGCCCTTAGGTTCGCCATCGCATCACCATGCTCAGAGCCACACCCCTACTCACTCCCTCGGGTGTGAACACCCTAAATTTTGTTCTCCGACCACCTGCTTCTCCAAGAAGCGCCGCCACCTTCTGCATTTTGGGCATCTCACCCGCTCCTCCTCCTCTCCTCCTCTCCCCTGCCTTTGGCTCCCATCTAGTCCGCGGGGCCAAGCCGAGATCAGGCGGCATTCTTGCTGCCACCATCGGCCCCTCCTGCTCCCATACCCCCTCCACTCCGGCGAGCCCACAACCTTGCCATCGTGGCTCGCGTAAGGCTTCTTCACAGATGAGAGACAGGGATCCCAAACCACTGGTCCAGATGAGGAAGGACCCGGTCCAACAAACCAGACTGAACCAGCTATTCAAGGAGAGTGAACCGGCCAAATTGAGGATCTGAACTGAGTCCACTAATCCGCTAGACCAGTGAGCTACATTGTGTGATCCTAGACATCCAACCAACATCCAACGACCAGTCTTTTTCGTAAAATAAGGCATCTCGTCTTTCTCTCTGGTAAATATTCTTTAAATGCCTAGATCTTGATTAAATCATAGAAAATGCACCCTGACTCCAAATGATTCGAGTAAATAGTCGATTTTGATCAGAAAAATTCACTGGATCTTTTAAAAATATTTGTGAAACCTGATTCCAAATGATACTCGCTGATATAACTAAATCTTGATCTCTTTCTTAGTTACTTGATCTAAATGACTCAATGTTGTGATTAATTCTTGGAAAACCTAATATCTGACTCTAATGATTATCTTGAAATACAAATCTAGATCTGATCTAGTTGACTCTTGAAAATGAATCATTAGTGATCTTGATCTATTTATTTGATTCAATCTTAATTATAATGGATAATGAGTAATCTTGATTTTGATCTTAATCTTGCAAAACCCTTGGTGTACTTTTGACCCATCAATCTGATCCTTGAACTCCAATGATGTTAGTTATCATGATGATGATCTAGAAATTGATGATGACTTGGATAATGATAATAAATCAGGGTTAAACATATGATCCTAGAAAACCTAGGTAAGTCATTCACACTCAAATATATTGTATACTTGAAATAATGTTGAACATATTGAAATATTGATTATAAGTGGATGACCTAGCCCCAAGGTTGACCTAGGAAAGTTAACCCTAATCTCGAATATTGAAACATGATTTCCAAATATCTTGATCTTGACCCTTGATCCAAACATTGTGTTTTAGGATCTAACTCGAAGGGTTGACCTATTACTAGATGATATGTACTCGAAATCTTCGGTGAAAGGTATGCTATTATATAACTCCTCCTTGATTGTATTGAAGATACTTTTATGTATCTCTTGACCGTATCCTTGGCTACTTAATTGGATGAGCTATTGTTCCCTATGATTAGTCTTCTGTTTTTCTATACTATATTTTGAAAAACATGAAAACCTAAAATGAATGCCCATTATGACTGCCTGTATATTGATAATGATGATGATATTGATAATGTTGATAATGTTGATATTGAGTACAACAAACCCCTCATTTGGAGGTGAGACTTGTACATTGGCTTCATATGTTCCTATGGTGAGAAGGAGCCTAGCGACCTTCCCCATCGCGTTGGGGTAATAGATTCACAAAATATATAAGCATGCTTTTCGAATTACAGCATAATGGGAACTCATAATAAAAGTTGAATTGCTTGAAAAACTTATCGAATAAATGTTGGTTTTGAAAATTGTTTATTATTCCTTGAATATAATTCTTGCCAAGTATACTATTTTGTTATAAATCGCTTTGATTGATTTTGATAGCGTACCGTGCAATTGCATGATTGTGTATCGATTTTCTTGATTTTAGGCAATACAATGGAATACTGAATAAGATCGCTTCCACACACATACACTCTGATGACAAAGATAAATCAGGCATATCTCCATATTGGGTTAGTATGTCTTTTATTTATCCAGTTTTTGAGTTATTTATTTCTTATTGTATATGCCAGTGTGATAGATCATATTGGGCCACTCAGGGATGGGCGCTTCAATCCTTTTACCACTGTCTAGGCAGTGGGATTGGGATTGGGGTAAGAACGGTTCTATGACAGTTGGTATCAGAGCTTTCACACTCCCATATACTTTAAGTAGATAATTTCTCAGGTCTCTTGCACCCAAGAAACCCTAAAGTCCATAATGGTGAAAATTGAGGTGTCTAGGCTCGGGGTCCTGGCATAATTTCTCCTATCCGTCTTCACGGTGGCTGAGATCCCCTGCTCTACCTGGCCTTAATTGATCCAGAACTGGACCTAAAGGTTCTCTTGTGAAACCCTAGAGAGTCTTCTAGCATCTCATCTCTTCTTTAAGGACTATCCTAAGCCACCCATGTAGATGAAGATTAGGTAGTCTTCTCAACTCATCATGTGGTCCTTTCTTGTGACTTTTTACCACATGATGTCTCGATTATGGGTAGCTTATCCATGGGAAAAATGAATATTGCTAAATCTTGAAAATTGATACAATTATCTGACCTGAATTTGAAAACTCGATTTTGATCAATTAATTTTTGAAACCAAATACTCATGTATGACTGTTGATATCATAAAAACTCAAATTGGCTAAAACTTGACTATATGTTCCCTATGTTTGAGGTCAATTGTAGAAATTATGATATGGTGAAATAAGAAGGACTTATACCTTATACCTCATTGTTGATGAGGTCTCTATTTGATTAATGTCCATGTTGCCCTCATACATAGTTAAGCAAACTTTTACCCTATTGATGCCTTTTGCAAACTCAGTTTTGATATGATGATTATGGGCCTACATTTTGCACTATTATGATCTAATTCCTCGAATGACAAATTCAAATCCTTGATTTCCAAATTATATGGCTACCTTGATCATGAAAGGAAATAATTGAAAATCTTGACATTATTGCCCTATTATCTTGAATTTTGATGTTATGACCTTGTAAAACATGCTTTGATCATTGGTGTTCTCCCTATTTAAATAAACTCAATTGATAATGACTAATGTTGATAATGTGCCAGATTAGGGTGGCAGTTGACTCATGACTCCCCTAACCTAGATCACATCCCCATCACGACTACCTCTAAGTTTTCATCCTATTGATTATTTAGAGTTTGGAAAGGTATACCCTTTCACCCAATTTAGACTGGTTGACCTAAGCCTAATTAGGTTGAACCCATGGTTGATACTCAATCTTGAATATTGACTTGATAATGATCTTGATATATGACAATGTTGACTATAGCTTGTGGTTTATTTCCTAGATAGACCTAGGTCTAGATCATTCATCAACCTTGGAAACATGATAATGAAATTATGATATGTTGCTCGAATATTGAATAATGTTGCTCGAAATTGGATATAGATGAATGATACCCCCTAAGGTCTAAATAGGAATCCAAACCCTAGCTTCAAACTTGTGGACCTATAACTTTTGATGTCTAAAATCTTGACGCTTGATATTGATTATAAAATTGTGACTCACGATTATCAAATCTCAATAATTATACAAATCTTATGATCACACTTTTTGGACATTGAGATATATGACTAATGACTTCAAAATCCCAAAATTTGAAAATTTTGAAATGATAACTATTTTGACTTCTCAATTTATGAATTAGGGTTTAGCTCTCATTAGGACTAGGTGGGACCTTCCCATTGATTTTGAGCCCGAAATTATGATATTGAAAGTACGATGTTGTCTCAAAATGTTGAAATATGAAATCTCAAAACATGGATGTATAACCCCACCTAGGCCAATGTAGAGTGTAAGACCCTGAGTTATTGGGATTGAAAGTCACCTTGTACACTTGATTCAAGATCTCTATTTTCTCGACCTAAAATATGATCTCACCAAATTTGTGATCAATAGGATCATTTCCATATTTGCGACTCATATTACGACTTTGAACAATATATGCAATAACCTTGATACTCAATTGCTCGATGATGAAGTAGTGTTAGATATATGCATTGATACTCAGTTACTCGATGATGAAATGATGTTAGTACCAAGTTGATTATGATATGGAACATGGAATCTCAATTATGGTTTTTGGGACTAATTGAAGTTTGAGGACATGATTTTGATTTTATATTTGAGGATGTTCTAGTAATTGAGGATATGATCTAGATTTGAATAATTTTAAACTTGAGGATATTTTGAATTTTGGGGACAAAATTCTTTTTAAGGAGGGAAGGATGTGACAAAGTAGATTTTCACCAGTCCTTTCTCAAATTACTACTTTACCCTAATTATACCTATGAATGGTCCCAAATTATTTTTTTCTTATCTTCATAATCATTATTGAGACTCAAATACAAAATATGGTGACCAATGTGGATTTTATACACATTATAACACTTCAAATTGGATTCTTTCATCACTTTGTCCAAAGAATCAAATTGATCTATCAAAATTCATATTTTTGTCCTCAAACTTTTTATAAAGGTTCTCCACGTTTTTGTGAGGCTTTGATCCAAATTTGATGTCAATTGGACATTCCTACGTTTTTCTATGGATTCTTGAAGTTTATGCATTGAAAACCCCTTTTTCCCCTTTTATTAGCCCCTTTTCTTGACTTATCCAGGTCAGCGATCCATGGCAAGGGATCGGGGGTGCATCTCAGACCTTGGATCTCCTTCCCACAGATTAGGGCCGGATCCAGAGGCCATGCCATCATCTTCTACCTGCCGTTGATTGTGGGGAGGAGATAATAGAACTGAAACGGTCAATCAACCAATTAAGATCGCCTTTTGAAAACCTGAGCGGACAAAAAGACTTGCCTCACAATTTTGAACTGGAAGAACCCTGTTTTTACCTAGTTTCGAGCATTGTTGCGCCGCCAACAAGCCCCCCTCTTTCTTGCTCCTATCTGTCTGGCGGCCATGGCTAAGGGCAAAGCCTCGTTCAGCCCTAAAACCTACCCCTAGTACCATAAAAAGGGCCCTTAGGTTCGCCATCACCTCACCATGCTCAGAGCCACACCCCTACTCACTCCCTCGGGTGCGAACACCCTAAATTTTGTTCTCCGACCACCTGCTTCTCCAAGAAGCGTCGCCACCTTCTGCATTTTGGGCATCTTGCCCGCTCCTCCTCCTCTCCTTCTCTCCCCTGCCTTTGGCTCCCATCTAGTCCGCGGGGCCAAGCCGAGATCAGGCGGCATTCTTGCTGCCACCATCGGCCCCTCCTGCTCCCAGACCCCCTCCACTCCGGCAAGCCCACAACCTTGCCATCGTGGCTCGCATAAGGCTTCTTCTCATATGAGAGACAGGGATCCCAAACCACTGGTCCAGATGAGGAAGGACCCGGTCCAACAAACCAGACTGAACCATCTATTCAAGGAGAGTGAACCGGCCAAATTGAGGATCTGA
This sequence comes from Alisma plantago-aquatica, assembly GCA_963693085.1. Taxonomy (NCBI): domain Eukaryota; kingdom Viridiplantae; phylum Streptophyta; class Magnoliopsida; order Alismatales; family Alismataceae; genus Alisma; species Alisma plantago-aquatica. The sequence goes on along the minus strand of OY856414.1, from coordinate 553,817,937 downwards.
ACCGAGTCCACTAATCTGTTAGACCAGTGAGCTACATTGTGTGATCCTAGACATCCAACCAAAATCCAACGACCAGCCTTTTTCATAAAATAAGGTTTCTCATCTTTCTCTCTGGTAAATATTCTTTAAATGCCTAGATCTTGATTAAATCATAGAAAATGCACCCTGACTCCAAATGATTCGAGTAAATAGTCAATTTTGATCAGAAAAATTCACTGGATCTTTTAAAAATATTTGTGAAACCTTATTCCAAATGATGCTTGCTGATATAACTAAATCTTGATCTCTTTCTTAGTTACTTGATCTAAATGACTCAATGTTGTGATTAATTCTTGGAAAACCTAATATCTGACTCTAATGATTATCTTGAAATACAAATCTAGATCTGATCTAATTGAATCTTGAAAATGAATCATTAGTGATCTGATCTATTTATTTGATTCAATCTTAATTATAATGGATAATGAGTAATCTTGATTTTGATCTTAATCTTGCAAAACCCTTGGTGTACTTTTGACCCATCAATCTGATCCTTGAACTCCAATGATGTTAGTTATCATGATGATGATCTAGAAATTGATGATGACTTGGATAATGATAATAAATCAAGGTTAAACATATGATCCTAGAAAACCTAGGTAAGTCATTCACACTCGAATATATTGTATACTTGAAATAATGTTGAACATATTGAAATATTGATTATAAGTGGATGACCTAGCCCCAAGGTTGACCTAGGAAATTTAACCCTAATCTCGAATATTGAAACATGATTTCCAAATATCTTGATCTTGACCCTTAATCCAAACATTGTGTTTTAGGATCTAACTCGAAGGGTCGACCTATTACTAGATGATATGTACTCGAAATCTTCAATGAAAGGTACGCTATTATATAACTCCTCCTTGATTGTATTGAAGATACTTTTATGTATCTATTGATCGTATGCTTGACTATTTAATTGGATGAGCTACTGTTCCCTATGATTAGTCTTCTGTTTTTCTATACTATATTTTGAAAAACATGAAAACCTAAAATGAATGCCCATTATGACTGCCCGTATATTGATAATGATGATGATATTGATAATGTTGATAATGTTGATATTGAGTACAACAACCCCCTCATTTGGAGGTGAGACTTGTACATTGGCTTCCTATGTTCCTATGGTGAGAAGGAGCCTAGTGACCTTCCCCATCGCGTTGGGGTAATAGAGTCACAAAATATATAAGCATGCTTCTCGAATTACAGCATAATGGGAACTCATAATAAAAGTTGAATTGCTTGAAAAACTTATCGAATAAATGTTGGTTTTGAAAATTGTTTATTATTCCTTGAATATAAGTCCTGCCAAGTATACTATTTTGTTATAAATCGCTTTGCTTGATTTTGATAGCGTACCGTGCAATTGCATGATTGTGTCTCGATTTTCTTGATTTTAGGCAATACAATGGAATACTGAATAAGATCGCTTCCGCACACATACACTCTGATGACAAAGATAAATCGGGTATATCTCCATATTGGGTTAGTATGTCTTTTATTTATCTAGTTTTTGAGTTATTTATTTCTTATCGTATATGTCAGTGTGATAGATCATATTGGGCCACTCAGGGATGGGCGCTTCAATCCTTTTACCACTGTCTAGGCAGTGGGATTGGGATTGGGGTAAGAACGGTTCCGTGACATCAAAAATCTTTAAGCTCTGTTGGCGAAGCTACTTTTTGGATCACGACAACAATACTAGAGTTGACTGGCTCAATGGTATAGTCTCCCTTCCACCACCCATTTATGTAGTTTTTTTTATATTTTTTAGATTCAAAGAGATTATTGTTGTTAACGTGCTTGGTGTAATATTATATATGGATGCAAGCTACAATGTAAAAGTTGATCATATTGGTTGTCTTGACATTAAGAAGAAAAGACACATAATTGTTGTGTGGGCGTAGCGGAAGTGGCACTTTTAGCTATCATTGACAAGTAAGAATCACAACCCCACTGGTGGCAGTGGCCATGTCGGATAAGATGATATATCGATTACAAAGCTCAAGGCTGTAGATAAAGAAAATTATAATGAGGATGAACGACCTTTACACCTTGTAGGTTTGAATGACTATTGAAGTCTCACTCACACATGCTACAACCTATGATCTTGAGTGATTCCTCCACTATGGAGGAATCCCTTTATGTAGTTAGATACATCAATACCAACCACATGCCAATAGTTTTGAAAAAAAAATTGGTTTCATGTCATCTGGTCCTAGAGCTTTATTAGGATGCATTTGTTTTAGAGCTACAAGGATTTGTTCATCAGTTATATCCCTCTACAGTTCAACGTTCATATGGGGATTAACCACTTGGGAGATGCCCCTAGTAACCTTGACAAATCCCGTCAGATTGCTAGATGTAAACAGCTCATGAAAGAACTCAGTAACAACTTTTTCAATTTCCTTTTCACCGGTCTTCCAAGACCCCTCTTTATCTTTTAGGACTCTGATGTGATTCCTCCTCCTGCGTAATGAATACATTGGGTTGTAACACATTTTCTAGTTCCAAACAAAAAATATTTCCACACAAGCCTCATCACTACTAACTTAATTTTGATTATTGTTGATTTTGTGGTAATGATAAACCATTCATTTCATGTTCAAGTTTTTTTGTAAAAAGGTATTAGGAAAAAATAGTAGATGTTGTTTTACGTATATTATTTGAGTTAACACTTAGTATATCAATTTATTACCCTAAAAATGTGACTTATTAATACTCCAAACAAAATACATCTATAGATGATTGCATAGAGTGTTGAAGAACAATCAAATCCTAGTGATTGCAAACCTTACATGCTTAGGAAGGATAGATCAAATATCTATAGGCAATATATGTTGCATTTAAGTGTGACAATCATGAGATATATGACCTATCAACTTCATATCCTTCATTGATGCCAATCTATGGGTACTGGCTGAGTATCCCTGTGGTACCTTAACAGTACGCAAGCACTCACAAAACAAAATCTTCTCCTTTGTAGACAAGGTGTAATGAGTAGGAGGTAGATATGTGTAGCGACCTTTGGTAACTTCTTTTGTTAATTCTTTCCTTATACCCATTTCACGTAGGTCCATTCTAGATTTGATGACATCTTTAGTCTTATCGGGTATATTCAACAAAGTGCCAATAATGCTATCATGGACATTTTTCTCAACATGCATGACATCGATACAATGTCGAATTGTCAAAGAACTCAAATAAGGAAGATCCCAGAATATCGACCTTGTTTTGCATAAATAATTTTCACCTGTGAGGGTAGTACACCATCTCTTACCAAAATGATTTACAAAGTTGTTTACTCTTGCATAAACATCCTCCCCTAACGTGGGTTTAGGGGCACTCCGTTCCTCAGTTGAGATATTAAATGTTTTGCACAACTTTTGATAAGAATGCACCTTTAGCAGAAACCTTTGACGACCAAGATATAAAGTCTTACCACCATGTTTCAGTCTGATAGAATTTGTATTTTCCTCACATACAGGACATGCCTTAGATCCTTAGATGTTGTATCTAGACAAGTTCACATAGCATAACACGTAAATAAAACATCTCTTGGAGAAAGCATCATAAGTTATCACACCTTCTCCCCATAATTTCTTTAGGTCATCAATTAGAGGTTCAAGGTAAACATCAAAATCATTACCAAGTTGTTTGGGGCCCGATATCAACAATGACAGCATGACATAGTTGTTCTTCATACACAACTATGGAGGAAGATTGTATACAACAAGCATGACAGGCCAAGTACTATGTTGGCTTCTTAATGTTCCATATGGATTCATCCCGTCAGCATAAAGTCCAAGTCTTAAATTCCTGGCTTTTTCACCATATTTAGGATATAATAAATCAATCTTCTTCCAATGTGGGGAATTAAACACATGTTGTAGCATACAATAATTATTTTTCATTACCTTTACATGCCAAGATAAATTTTGTACATCTACGACATTAGTAAACAAGCATTGAAATTGGGGTATTATAAACAGATACCACATTACCTTGGCAGGAGACTCAGTTTTGGTCTTACCCAATGTCATCCTTTTGTACCTAGACGCCCCACATTTTGGACATTCTTTCATATCAATATAGTCCTTTTGAAGCAGTACACAGTCATTCGGGCATGCGTGTATCTTTTTAGCCTCCATTCCCATTGGGAAAAACATCTTTTTTGTTGTGCATATTGTGATTGGAAGATTGTTGCCTTCAGGGAGAATATCTATCAACAAAGACAACAGAGAAGTGAAGCTCTTGTCGCTTCATCTATTGTTATCCTTCAGAGTATACAATCTCAACACAGCACTCAACTTTGTAAATTTAGAATAACCTAAGTATAACGGTTTCTCATCAACATACACAATGTTTCTAAATAAGGGAGGTGGGTCTGTAACATTTACCCCGCAAGTGTCTAGCATCACCTCAACCATGTTTGTCAGAATTTATTCATCCTCATCAACATCTTCAGACATTTCTTCTTAGACACAACTACTACTACCAACATATTTTGGTCTCATACTAGGAATCTCTCCATGTCAGCACCATTTTGTATAGCCCTATACAATCCCATTATACATGACATGATCTTTGATTGTATCAACAGTGCCAATTTTCGAGTTGTTGCTACAATTCCTATAGGGGCAATAGAAACTATATCTAGGTTATTTTATATGTTCCTCTACAAATATTACAAACTCATCGAGACCATTAATAAACTCCATAGTGCAAGGATTTGGTTTCAACATCCATGATTGATCCATTTCTATATGATCAGATGGGAGACGAGTAGCTCATTAGATTCTAGCTAGTAAGTTAACTTTAGGAAAATAATATGTTTGAATAATTGAGCCCTAATAATCTACAAGCATTCAAATTCACGAATGTGTACCACCTATCCCATTCATATTAGAGTTTATTCACAAATTAGGGCTTATTCACAAATTAGGGTTTATTCACAAATTAGGATTTATTCACAAATTAAGGTTTATTCACAAATTAAGGGTTTATTTAGTGGAAAATACACTCCCCCCACCCCAATGCTAACCCTAGCACGAGACGTGTCTAGAACAATGACGATGGGTGATCATTCCTCTCCCCCGTGGTTTACCCCCCTCTCATGAGTGGTTTCCTTTTCTCTTGCAGGTCTAAGATTGTGATACAAAAGATGGCGGATGATCTGGTTGACACATGTGCGAGACTAGGGTTACAGGAGGAGGAATAGGAGGTTATCGAGTTAGAGGAAGAAGAGGTCAGTGAGAAGGAGGATCATGTCGAATTGGCCCTAGTGGCTAGAATACTCACTAATAGATTGTATAATTTTTGGGCCCTAAAACGAACACTTACCCAAGCATGGTCATTGTCGAACAAGATATTGTTCAAGAAGATTGACTCCACAATCTTCATCATCCAATTCCTTCATTGGAAGGAAAAACAACATGTCAAGGATGGCGGCCCATGGAACTTTGACAATAGATTATTTCTTACTAATGAGGTTGAAGGGACGGATCTCCCAGGCCAGATACAGTTTCAGGAGTGTTTGTTCTGGGTAAGGATTTACAAGCTTCCCTTGGGTTATAGATCTGAAACTGCTATGTCATCTATTGGTAAAAGGATTGGACGTGTAGTCCAGATCGATCGTGATGACTTTGGATGGGAGGCATTGTCGAGAATTAGAGTGGGAATTGATATCAGGAAGCCAATGATTCGTTCTCTATGATTGAAGGATCAAAAAGGAACTATAGTCTCTCTGGAAGTGAAATATGAGTGTCTTCCTAATTTGTGCTATCTATGCAGCCTCCTTGGTCATGTAGACCGAGACTGTGAATAGGAGGACACCCACGAGATATAAGAAAAAGCATGGGGGCCTTGGCTCAAGGCATCTCTGAGGAAACCAAATATAACTACGGTGGAGGAACTCTAAGGGCAAGGGACTACAAAAAAGAAATTATTATTTCAAACTAAAGTAGGTTGCTCGAGATATCAAGACCAGGAGGGCAGTCCTGCAATTCACAAACAAAAAGCATTGTTCGGGCAAAGAGAGCTTCCCACTATGCTACAGTCAACACAGAAGGAGGAGGACTACTTATTAAGGAGATCTAAACCAACATGTGTGGAGAAGGTGTTAGTCTGGAAGAGGAGGATGAGGGGTCATGATGAGGTTCAATACAGAGAGGGTTATTGTGCACAACACATCACCACGGCATGTTCAGAGGATAAAGGAGATGGAAGCCTCACAGATGAATGATGTTGGCACGAGATCATTGCAAAATCAAAATTGAAATAGCAGATGAGTCAGATGCAAGAGGGCAGAGTGTATTGGTCACCAAACCAATGATTGAGGATCAGAGGAATACTAAGTCTTCACTGCTAGGTGTGGCGGCGCCCCTAATGTCGCATGTGTTCTCGAGATTGACCAATGATTTGGCCAAAGGTGATCCCGTACTGGTCAAACCACCTTTATCTAAGATGTCAGCTATAGAATTTTCCCAAGGGTGGGAGGAAATAATCATCACCAGGGGTCAGTGCAAGAAAAAGACTGACAGGGGTGGAGAATAAGGAAGAAGGAAAATGCAAAAGTGACGGTGAATCTTTGTAAACTAATAATTGTTAGAAGGAAAGTGATGATCAGTGAGTAGGAACCAGAACTAGGAGATGATAATCTAGAGATACAAGTTAGGAGTAAGCGGAATCAGGACATTGATAATGGCAGATGGACTTTGATGAGGACTTGGGGCTGATTTTTCCTATAAAAAATACCATAGTGTTGTTAATGGGATGGGTGTTGATGAGAGGAGCTGATCGCTTCAAGTAGCGGGTACCGAAGAGGACCAGGCCCGCAAACAACAATGAAAATCCTGAGTTGGTACTTTTGGGGCCTGGGCAAACTTGATAGGAAGAAAGCCCTTCGCACCTGGTGCTGGAGGGAACGCCCAATCTTAGTTTTCGTATCAGAAACTAAGATAGACCAAAACAAGCTCGAGTTGATTAAAAGAGAATGTGGCTTCACAAAAGGTTTATGCCTATCTAGAGAGGGTCTTTCTAGCATCCTGCGATTATGGTGGAGGGATGTTGACGTGGTCATACGACCACGTAGCTATTCTCAACACCATGTTGACTACGTGGTTAACGAGGGCCAAGGCAAGCAAAAGTGGAGGGCGGTGGGAATTTATGGCTGGTCAGAAAAACAACACAAGCATAATACATGGGAGTTGATGGAGCATCTAAAAAAGAAATTATTTTATCAGTGGTTTTCTTTAGTGACTTCAATAAAATTTTGTCAAATGATGAAAAGTTGGGCAGTCCACCCAAAGCTGAACGGTGGATCTAAAATTTTAGAGATGTGGTGGATAGGGGTGTACTTCTTGATTTGGGTTTTTCTGGGAGTCCTTATAGGCCTATCGATGGAAACTCTAGTGAAAGAACATCTTGACATGGGGTTAGCTACTCTGGACTAGATTCATTTATTCTCTATTTGTAAAGTCATCCATCTACCTATATATAGCTTAGATCATGCACCCATTATTATTGCAGCAGACACAGAGAGATGAAAGAAAATTAAAAGGGAGAAGTTCTTTTGCTTTGAGACAACGGGGCTTGCTTAAAAAGATTGTGAGAAGGTTGTCATAGACTTCTAGGCAAGTCATGCATGGACTGGTATAATTGACAAAATATAGGGATGCTGTGAAAAACTTTATATATGGGCAGAAAAGCACTTTGGGGAAACAAGGAGGAAAATTAAAGAGATTGAGTCTCAACTTCAAGAGGAGCAAAAAAGGATGTCGGATGTTAGAGTTCTTTCCAGGTGTTTTGAACTGTCCAAGGACCTAGAACAATGGGACATGATGGAGGAATCTTATCGGTATGCACGGGCTAGATTGAAAGAGTTGAAGGAAGGTGATAGAAATGCCACCTACTTCCACCACCCATTTCCTCAAAGGATATTTTCTTTACCCATGTGACGAATCTCATGTCGAGATGTTTATTCAAAAATATAAGTTACTTACCTCTTGAGCAAATATCACTTATTTTAAGGGATGGGGGAGAAATGGAGAATAAAAAAATGAAAAGATGAAGGTATTACATGCAATATGTACACACATACATGAAACAAGTAAAAATACATAGGAGTACTTCAAAAACATACTTGAAATGGTAAACAAAAACTACAATACGATACAATGTCGAACAATGTAGGTAGTACACCATCTCTTACCAAAACAAGCAAGAACTAAGTACTCTGAAGTATAGATCATGAAGGTCCGAAGAGGTAGGACTCACATTAGTGACTCCCTCGCCAAGCACCACATCCAAAACAACTGGGAAGAACGTGTTTATATGGATCCCCCACTCGACCCTATGGGTCACCCCCTCCCTTTCCCTCTATGTAATGGTAGTAGTACTACTAAATTTAGATTCTCAATAGGAACTATAGTAATGAATCCTTCTTTACCTGCACGAGGAGGGCGGGATGAATAAAAACACCTCCTAACTTTCCAAAAAAAAAACTACAATACGTTCACTAAAATAATTCACAAAAAATTATATCGCAAAACTAGAAAGGAAAATAAAATACAACACACATAAATCCAAAATAATAAACACACTACACAACACCAAAAAAGGTACAAGTATGAATACAATATGAACAAGACAAACTAATACAAAAAAAAAATCCACATGAATGAAAAATAGTAAATACAACACCCAATGAACAAAAGTATATTACATGGCCCCTGAAGTTTTTGTCGGCCCGGAATACAAGGGAGAACTGGCGGACGTCTGGGCCTGTGGGGTGATGTTGTACACCATGCTTGCTGGGGGTTACCCGTTCATAGACCCCAACGACCAGACCAATCTCCGAAACTGAGAGATCATGAATCGCAATATGATATACCTCAGTGATATCTCCATCAGTGATGAGTGCAAAAATCTTATGTCACGTATCTTCGAGTTCGACCCTAAGAAAAGATACAATATATGGCAGATCATGAAACATCCTTGGTTCCTAAAAAAATTGCCTGAAGAACTGTCCGATTCAGCACAAGAACGGCAATTGCAACAGTGCAACATGCAGGCGATCCGGTTCACAGAAGCAGAGATTAAAAAAATTGTGGATGATGCAAATTTTTTACCGACGGTGTAGTCCCATCTTATTACTGTCACAAGAATTTCGACATATTTGGTTTCATTGTATTAGAGCAATTCTGGTTCATGTATAATACATTTGGCCAGACATTTACATTATTTTTCTTATTTGAGCTAATCAAGACTAAATGATTTTAGAGAACTTTTACAGACGGAAAATTAATAGAAGTCCCATTTTTGGTAAGTTAATTATGTGTTTTGTACACGGCGATTCATATAACGTAGCCCTCAGGCAATGCAACGCATATCTTTGTAGTCTGTAAAAGTAAATTAAGTATCTTCAAGAAAATAAGTAAATTAAGTATTCTTTTCTATATGTCTGTATTGTGAAATACATCCGTTACAAAAGCAACAGCTTAATAATAAATGTAACCATTAAATATTGATATATACTTGGTAATATTACAGTACAATAGATATGAGCAACAAAACACACAACCTAAAAAATACACAAACATACATAAACAGTACCAAAACACATTTAGACAATTTAATCATTGCTTTCACCCGCGTCGTTAGCTTGTGATGGATATTCTTCTTGAAATACACAACCATCCAAAAAATAGCAAACAAACAATAAAATTATAATACATAAAACTTTACATAGTAGTACACATCAAAGTTTGATGGTTGGAAAATAATGGCTAGAGCGTAATATGTAATGATTGTGTCATCCATGGTCCTGGTATTGTATATCACGTTTTTCTAGTTTATTTAAATAATAAACACTCTCTTGACCACATCAAATTAAAAATTGACAAATCGCATCTATTAAATAATATCTTCTAAGTTTCACGGTTTCAAAATATGACAAAGGGAGGATGGAATCATAATCATATATAATTATTTTTCAATCATTATACACCTAATTACCTATCATATACCTTGGGGAAGGAGGGGAGGGTGGGAAACATAAGTTTCCAGTAGATATGTATTGCAAAACCATAGGAAAGGAAAAAAAGGGAGAGACATGGCTGCATGCACTTACTTCACTGCTATTTCCATTTAGTCGGGGATGAGAGGAGGGAAGAAATCTATAAAGTTTTCTTTTTGATATTGTCTTTGTTATTGTGAAGCATATATAACTAGGGATGGCAATGGTGTTATGAATGAACCATATCTACAGATAACCGCACTACATTTTACACCACATAACCGTACCAAGTGGATGTGGTGCAGATATGGTTTTAAATTTTTAGAACCGCGGTGGTGTGGTGTAGTGCGGTTATGGTTGTAGAGAAAAAATCATGGATAAAAATTGCACCGCATATAATTCATATTAATCAAATATAAATATATGTAGAATATTATCCTAAATATATTATTTGTTGACGCCTTACATAGATAGCTAGATATCTAATTTTCAATGAAATTCAATGTATAGAAATGTAGAGATTTTTATTTATTTTTTAAAACTACTAATATTATTAGTTTTTTTGCTATTTAGTATGAATTGAATATTATTTTTTTTAGATTGTCAATGTTGTTACTTCCATTTATTGTGTACAAGTTCATAAATTTTATGTATAATGATACTATGGTTAATAGAAATTTGTTCAAGTTATGGTGTGGTGCAATTAACCAGAGTTTTTTGGTGGTGCTGATATGGTTTCTCATATTAAAAACCACAGTGGTTATGGTACGGATTTGGTGTTTGATTTTTCTGTGGTGTGGTATTGGTTTTGATATAAACTGCACCATAACTGCATCACTGCCATCCCTATATATAAGATAAAAATATACTTCTATGCCTACTTTAGAGGACTACTTTTTTATCAACATAAATACAAAACAATTGAAAGAAAATCTCTAAATCTATATCTGAGTTATGAAAACAATCAACATATTTGCAACAAACACAATTAAAATGGTTTACAAGAAATATAATACCATTTTCCTGATCTGAAAAATCTTATATACAAACATCACATCAAATAACATCCAAATTTTATTCATAAAAAAATCAACATTTTTCTCAGATAAATCTTTCTCATTCCAAATTGATACATTATAATCAAATCTTGTATTTGTATAGAATTGATACATATTCTATACACACACACGCACATACACACACACACACACACACACACATATATATATATATATATGGGATTAAGAGAAAAAGATTTCTCCCTCCTCTCCCATGCCCGTGGCGGAGGCTGAATGCCCGGGAGGGTGGTAAATCAATGCGACAACTGGGATTTGAACCCATACCCCATCATGAGGAGACACCGTGCTTGACCACTTGAGCCACTCCTTGTCAACGTATATATGTATATATGTATGTGGGATTAAGAGAGAAAGATTCCCCCCCCCTCTCACGCCCGTGGTGGAGGCTGAATGCCCGAGAGGGTGGTAAATCAAGGCGGAAACTGGGATTCGAAGCCGAGTCTCTTTGTTAAGGGACACCGTACTTGACCACTTGAGCCACTCCCTGTAGACATATGTATATATATATATATATATATATATATATATATATATATGTGTGTGTGTGTGTGTGTGTGTGTGTGTGTGTGTGTGTGTATATGTATACATATATGTATATATATGTATATTTATGTATATATATATAACAAACTTGGTATAAAACTCTGCTTGGGAAAGTGAGAGTTATGCGTTTTGTGGATAGTGGTTCATATAACACAACGCAGTAAGGATCAACAATACATAATCTATCCTTATAGACTATTCAATAAATTATGTATTTATTTTATATACGTGTATTATGAAGTTTATTTCTAACAAAAGAGACAACTCAATGATAGTTGTAATCATAATTTTTTTTATGTTTGTCACTATTTAAATATGTACAAATACAAACAATATAACACACCATAAAAGATAGAACCATATATATAACCAATACTACATTATCTATCCTTATAGACTATTCAATAAATTATGTATTTATTTTATATGCGTGTGTTATGAAGTATATTTCTAACAAAAGAGACAACTCAATGATAGTTGTAATCATAATTTGTTTATGTTTGTCACTATTTAAATATGTACAAATACAAACAATATAACACAACATAAAAGATAGAACCATATATATATAACCAATACCTAAATACATTTTGACCTCTTAATCCATTATTTTTGCACTGGTCATCACATTATGATGGATATGCTTTCAAAAAGTACACAACTATACACAAAATTGTACATAAATGATAAAACTGAACTAACTCCATGTTTGCTATGATGATGTCGAGTGTAGTCTGATGAATCATAAAACCAATCAAACATAATTACAAATTTTATACTTCCAATTTATTTGATACACTTCAGCACAAATTCATCAATTTTGGTTGCAGTCATCTGATGTATAAAAGAAATCATAGTAGGAATGGGCATCGGTGGTTTGTCATGTAGTAATGAAAGCGAATATGATCATAGTTGTTAGAATATAGTGCTCCCAAATGTAGAAGGTTTCACAGGTAAAATCACCAAAAATTTGGAGACACGATGGTTTTACTCCCAACCTCACCCATATCTGATGTGGTACCAATTCCTTAATTTGGTTGTTGAATGTGAGGTCTGAAGTAGATTAAAATTAGTCAACTACACCCTAATTCACCTTACAAAACAAAGTCTAAGTAAATAAAGGATAGGTTTTATGGGACCATCTTGGGTCCTATGGGTAACTAAATTAGTTTTTTCTAGTTTACTTAAATAATAAGCACTATAGTGACAATTTCATAATAAAAGAAGGACAAACCATGTAAAGAGTGAGACCCAAAAGGAGATCCACTCAAAATGATATAATACAAGATCCATGTAATAATAAAGCAGCGGAAACAAAACTATTACAAAGTTACTTCATGATTCATTCATACAATTGTTCCTCACCATAATAGGTGATTTTACAAAAACTTGAACTAAGTACAACTAAAACCAATAGCAGAGGGTAATCCAGCCATTCCAAGCTATCCTTAAGTCAATGTCATGCTGGTGATCTTTTTGAGTTCTTGTCTTCCAATGTACCTAAACCTGGGTGGAAAGGAACATCACCCAGAACATAGGAAATAACATAGAGGTCAGCAAAGGTTGAGTATGTACACATAATGAACTTTGGGCATTATATTGGGGTAAAAGTGCAAAAAGAGATGTTCCCACAAGAAGGGGGCTATTTGCAATTAGATAAGTTCAAAAGGAATATAACAAGAGAAACGAGGCATATTAAATTCAGATTACAAGCATGATAATAAACATTGTCTTGCCATAACAATCATCCACATATTCATATTAAAATAACAAACATTTGCATGCATAACAATGTAGACTAAATATATCTAAAACAGGGCCATAACACCATAGGATCATGGCCTAAAAAGAAATAAGGGTGGAAACGCACACCCCGGGCGGAAAACGCACGCCCTATATAAGTATGGTTGTACATAAGTACCACTATTCTAGATATTCTAATCAAACATGTAGTATGCATAAATAGAGTAGCAAGACTGTCATTTCAGTGAATTTCTCATAAAAAGACAATTGTAGCAAGTGGGGTCCAAAACCCATATAACAAAGTAGTTCAACTACCACATGGAATATAATGAATCAAGAACAAGAAATATGAAAGTCCAAGTAAATGATTTTATGTAGAAATTAAGAGCTCAAGAGATGCCTCATTAAAATGAATGTAGGTTTCACTCAAATAATGCCCAGATTAAAATAGAGGATGTACATACCTTATAATTAGACCTAGATATTCAGTAACACCGCCTAAGCACAGGGTCAGGGTTTTCTCAACCTAGTCATAATATGTGTGCATTCAATTAATATAAAATGCATTAATTCTTTTTCTTAGAAATCAACCTTACAGTAGGTTGCAAATCTGGGCATGAAACATATCCCAGTAAATCAGTCATATTTTTTTTATTTCAAAATGTATATATATGCCCTATTTGGGTAAACGGATAATTTTATATGAATTTCTTATGATATATGCTTTGGGGAAGACGACCGCCATCTGAGCCCTCCATACGACCACGATCGAAATTTCTGTAGGGGATCACAGGTGAGTCACTGAGGTCAGGTCCTGAACAGAGAAGAATGGAGAAGTGGATCTAAAGCAAAAAGTCGAGGGATAGGGGGAAAGAGCAACGGCGGCTGTAAGGGGCCTATATTAGGCGTTTTAGATTTAGGGTGCCACAAGGGGTGTATGAGGGCTCGTTGGACTCAGGGGAGCGAGAGGATTATGTTGGCATAGAAAATGTGAGGAAGCGTTCAGCCTAGCATGCGAGAGAGATTAGGGAAAGATCTTGGTGTTGTACACCTCATGCGTATGAGAAAGCCAGAGGTAAGGGATGACTAAGTCCCACTATCTGATTTCCTGACTGCCCGACCTGGGCGCCAACATGACAGAAGAAATCCGGGCTTGGACTAAAGTCCAGGCCGTGTCAATAATTGCAATTTAAATCGACCAAACTTTGGGTTAAAAGCATACATAATCTAATAGGGTCTAATTGGGGGTGCATTTGATGTCCAAATGACCCCAAATTTTGAGGGTTGACTAATTAAGTTATGAGGAACTCGATTAAGGGCCTAGATTTGGGTTATAAGGTTACTTTATCTATTATTTAACCATAGTGCATAAATCATTCAATTAATGAAATGAATTAGATCTAATGGTAAAAAATGGTCAAACCTTCCACCTAGATTCAATTATTGTCCTATAGGATACCCAAGTCAATCCTAATTCACAAATATAGGGTAAAGTAATCTAGATTATCATTATTGTTAATAAGTTTCCTAATTGAAATATTAAACTAGCAAAATCATGTGACTTCAACTCCATGGATCCCTAAATGAGTCAATCTAGGGTTTGAAGATTGAAATATGGTTTCATTTATGCTAACACAGTGAAATTTAGATATTCAAAGGTAGACAATTGAAAAAAAAGGGAAGGGATATTGGATATACACATAATCAAATAGGCATCTAGAAGAATGAGGAATTAGCCTTTGTGTGTGGTATCGAGTATGTTACAACACTCCACCCTTTAAAGAGGATTTCGTCCTTGAAATCCATCAAGTTGTGGTATGGTATACTAAGTTATACTTTTAACCAAGTTATAAGTTTCTTGTATGGGCCTCTACCCCAATGTTACTATTACCTATTAAAGAATATTTGGACATCATTCTAGACGATCATTCATTAGCACAACTCAGTATACCTAAACATTGGTGTTATCTAAATGGAAGATGCTACACGGCTGGTGAAGTGACCCTAAATTTTGGAAATGTGAACATATGTTATCGAGGTTAAGTATGATGTTAACAGAAATCGTGTATCCACATCCAGTTGGTGTGAGTGAGTTGGGAAGATGCTATTGGGTCGTAGTGACAAGCTTTTTCTTCGATCGGTTGGCCAAAATACCATCAAGGTTTGGATAACCAACATCAACAATGAGATGCCCGATCATCTGGTCTGATTTGAGTACTCGACAAGGGATAGCACATATTTGGAATCTTTTGATGAGGAGAGCACACCCAATTTCCCTTCTATTCCTAATATTGGTACCATCCATTTCCCTATCACCATCAGTTCAGATTCGTCAAACAACGACGAGCTCTGCAAAATAGCAACATCAACAAAGTAGGTCCAAGCTAGCAACATGTTGGGCTAGAGGTGTTACATAAAGACCTAGGATTGTGTCAACCGATTCGTATCCATTAAGGCTACCTACAAAGTTATCCTAGTTTTGCCATTCTTTGATCATGATCCACAGTTTTACTTGTTATCACCATCATCATGAAAATAACAACACCATCATCATCATCATCAACTCACCATCATCATAATCATCAATATCACTGACATCATCACCTACGCCTCCTCGTCATCAACATCATCATCATCATCAATAATAACATCGTCATCCCCCACTCATCATCATCATAAACATCATCAACAGAATTATTAATAATAGACACTTTATCTATGGTACACATATATGCCTTGTTTTCCTTCTATATTAGGGTTATATATTAAATCGAATATGCTATATAGACTTTATCAAGGGGGTCAAATTATGATGTGTTACATGACTAATACAACACTTATACTTTAGTAGGCATATTAGGGTTGAGGTGTGAGTTTAGGGTTTCATTTTCAATAGCCTTTCTCATTCATATCCGGGCACTATAGTGTGTTGTATGCAACTTATTGAATTTCTCATTCATGAGCTAACTTTACACATTACATTAGACATGTTTTGATTACTGTGTAATCAATCCCCTATCACTTATATTTATCATGGTCAAATGGAAATGTTCATAAATTTCATCATACTTAGTATGTTCACCCTAGCCTATATTGTATAGTCATCCTCACCACTTAATTATTAGCAATCTGGGGTATAGGATATTAATTTGAGCTTTAGTGAAATTTTACTTTTACCCCTATATGTCTTACCCTTTAAGGATAACTCAAGATAAAATTTTAAGATCCATTTTAATCATCAAAGTAACATGTAGGATGGTATGATTAGCAAGGCTCCTCTAGAATTCCCAGTTTGGTAGCCTCTACATATGTTTGACATTATTACTAGGAGTTATCCAAGTTTTACTTATTGTAGCTATTATTAATCTCAATTATGCCTATTAACTAGATTGTATAGGAACTCCACCCCTTAAAAGGCTTAAACTATAACTTAGGGCATAGCCTAGAGAGGAAAAAGGGTGGATCCGCTAGGTCTTATATTTTTTTTTTAAACTAGCTATGTTAGTCTTAGACCTAGGGTATTAGGGTTGAACATATCAACCAAAAGTACTTCACTAAAGAGCTTCTCTACTACTCCACTTACTTGTGGTTGTAACTTGGTTCTGAAAATCATCGATGAGATCATAAAAAGAAAAATAAATCCTTTGTACATATAATTTAATAGTGAAAATAAGTTTTAGTGATAAAGGACTGGCGATGAAGATGCAAAGTTGGCACCAAAATCAATCTGAGAACCAAGTTAGACACCTTCCACAACATGACGCATACATTACTATCCTATAACCACTTTCTTCTTCAAAATAGGTATGATCCTCCAATCACTTAAAAGGGTCATGTGGGAATACTCTAATATGAAAGCAATGAGAGAGAGAAGGGAGTATATTTCTCATAGCCAATAATTAGTCAAATCCTACCCAAGCATGACATCCACCATTTCCCACGTCATTCTTACTCATAATCCCCACTACCACATCCCAAATCTTAAATGAAACATGAGATTACCCAACATGATAGGTAGTGATTTAGGGTTTTCGCCACCATAGTTCCTTTACATGATAAGGTTACCTATATAGTCTAGATACCCATCTCAATCACTAAGTAAACCAAGTACTCTGAGAGAGGTGATAATTTAAGTATGACTACTAAAACATTTAGCTCCATCAATCGATTCCAATACACAAGAATAACAATCCTAAGGAGGTTGGAATTTAGCCCTTGAGGGGATGGCATCAGGGCATAGCTATCCTAATATACTCACATTGAGGACAAGGCATGCTATGAATAAAGTTGATCTAGTTTAGGACAAAACTTAACATCAAAGGAATCTTAACCCTAATCTTAATTTAGGATTTTGTATTTTACATTCATACATGCTTAGTAACCAAGTGAATATATGTTGGGCATGCTAGATCAACGTCAAATAAAAGGGGTTACATGTGATAACTAGGGTTACACCTAGATATGAATGTCCAGTTCAACCTAGACATAATGTAGTCTAGATAACCTCCCATAAATAAGGGGATATATCACTAGAAAAGTCAATTCCAGTGCAGTTTCATTACACCCCCATAGAGAGGGTAGAGTAGTCTTGGTTTGTCACATATTATGCTTCCACAATCGATGTGTTCGAAGAAGATGTATTGACCAATTTAGAAGGGATTGAAATACTAATTGGTAAACCAATACAAAGAAATAGGTTTGACAATAACCTCTAAAAGGTTGCCCAAGCACCTAATTAAAGAACAATGTAGGATAACTTGAAATAGTCAAGTTACCGACTGCTTTTGGCTCTGATACCATTTTGTAAAGAGTGAGACCCGAAAGGGGATCCACTCAAAATGATATAATACAAGATCCATGTAATAATAAAGCAGTGGAAATAAAACTATTACAAAGTTACTTCATGATTCATTTATACAATTGTTCCTCACCATAATAGGTGATTTTACAAAAACTTGAACTAAGTACAACTAAAGCCAGTAGCAGAGGGTAACCCAGCCATTCCAATCTATCCTTAAGTCAATGTCATGTTGGTGATCTTTTTGAGTTCTTGTCTTCCAATGTACCTAAACCTGGATGGAAAGGAACATCACCCAGAACATAGGAAACAACATAGAGGTCAGCAAAGGCTGAGTATGTTCACATAATGAACTTTGGGCATTATATTGGGGTAAAAGTGCAAAAAGAGATGTTCCCACAAGAAGGGGGCTATTTGCAATTATATAAGTTCAAAAGGAATATAACAAGAGAAATGAGGCATATTAAATTCAGACTACGAGCATGATAATAAAGAGTGTCTTGCCATAACAATCATCCACAGATTCATATTAAAACAACAAACATTTAGATGCATAACAATGTAGACTAAATATATCTAAAACAGGGCCATAATACCATAGGATCATGGCTTCAAAAGAAATAAGGGTGGAAACGCACACCCCAGGCGGAAAACGCATTCCCTATATAAGTATGGTTGTACATAAGTACCACTATTCTAGATATTTTAGTTAAACATGTAGCATGCATAAATAGAATAGCAAGACTATCATTTTAGTGAATTTCTCATAAAAAGACAATTCTAGCAAGTGGGGTCCAAGAACTGTTATAACCCCAATTTTTGGGTTCAATTGGTGAGAAATGTAATTTCTCATATTAAGGATAATTGAACAAAATGATGCGATTTGTTTTGAATAATTGGATTTCGTTTAAAATAGCCTTGTTGTTTGATTTGTGGGCTCTATTGGCTATTTGGCCAATAACAAAGAAAATTCAATTAGTGAATGAATAATTGAATAATTGATAAAAGAAATATGTAGAAACCCCTAGAAGGAAAATCCAAAGAGGATTTCGTGCCTATTGGGTTCCTTGGATACCAAGGAGTCCAAGGTTGCAAGAAGAAAGTAATGAGAAAAGAAAAGGTTAACTAAGTATTTCTTTATGAAGAAAGAAATTGGAAAATAATGATATAATGTGGAAAATGAATGAAAAGAGGCACAAACGAGATTTCTTGGGGAAATTTCGTATCCATGAGGTTGTTAATATGAAAAGGAATGCCAATGAGGAAAATAGAAGAGAAATAAAAAGAAATCCCCAAAAAGAAATATTTAAATAAGAAATAAACATGATAATGCAAAATAATGCATTTAGATGCATCTAGAAGGATAATGAGTATCCTTAATGAGGAATTTCGAAATCTTTGAGTTTCTTGGGATCCAAGGAGTCCCAATAAGGAGAAAAGAAAGAGAAAATATCAAATTGCAAAATAAAAGGATAATAGGAATATCGAATTATGGAAATATGTGATTTTGTTGAGAAAGAAGGTATTTCCTACTTAGGGAAAATATAAATTCGAGAACAATGAATTAAAAGGTATGAACAAAGAGAATAAGAGAAATGATTTTCAAAATCCTAATATCATAGGAGGAAGGAATAATAAAGGAATATGAAAGAGAGAGAGAAACTTGCTTTTTAGTGAAGGAATATAATTCCTATTGGGATTAGGCTTTATTCCTTCGTGGGCAAGCATGCTGGGGCATGACTACCCTCCTCTATAAAAGGGTAGACCCTTTGGACGAACCCTAGTAGTTTCCTTACGTTTCTCTCTTCTCTCCAGTCTTCTTCTTCATTAAAACCCTAGCTAAGAGAGACTGCGTGGTCGGGAAGTTCTGAGGCGGCGAGGATGGGTTGCAATGTCATGTTGTTGCCCCAAGATTCCAGGGCGAGGCATTGCCATTTTGGCTGTGCCATGGACAAGACACAGCAACAACCGCATGGTTGTGGCACCTGCTGCAGGTCGCACGATGACCCTGCTCAAACCAGCGGTGTTGTGCACGAGATAGGTGGCGCTCAGGTGCGGTCGAGGTCAGCGGAGGGGTCTGCTATTGTTACCTTGCTTCCACCACCGCGCAGCACGACGGAAGGAGCTGCAGGACGGCCATGGATCGCGGATCATGCACGCAGACAACCAGTCAAGAGTGCGAGCAGGGGCGGATGCGACGGAGGTCGCCGGAGTTGGGACGGTAGCTTCTGGTGCCCATCGAGGTCCGAAGAGCAAGGAGTAGTCGTGTGACGCACGTCTAGGGCGCAGCACTGCGCCGTCGGGAGCTTGAAGATGAGGAAACGGTCATTGGACCGTTTTGCCCTCCGAAGAACTAAGAAACCAGTAATCGTGCCGAGGGTATTATGGTAATTGGGTTATAAACTCAATCGCGGGCCAAGTTACTTGCTTGAGATGACGTGGCAGCTTCCGGTTGGTCTAAAAAGGTATTTCTTACAAAAATCATAACTCTCTAATAGTAGCTCGGATGACAAAACTTTATATATGAAAATTGATCAGGAGAAAATGAGGAATCTATTAAAAATATAGTTCAAGCCTGATTATGTTTGCAATTCAAAAAGTGTATAAAGTTATTATATTGACTAGTTTAATTAATGAAAAACCCTTGGAATTGATAATAATTGAGTATAGTGATGTTCTCTGAATGTTTAGAACGAATATTAATCTATTGATAATAAAAGGGATGATATTTGTACATAATTAGCTTAAATTAGGGTTTCATATACCTAAGTTTGCATTAATGGGCTTAGAAACCCTAATTTAGGAGGATATGTCTTTTAATGATTTTAATTGTGCAAATCTATGAATAAGACAAAGTTATGTTATAAATCCAATTTGAGTATAAAAGATCATTAATGTGGATATGTTGGGGTTCCTAGTGTGTAAAGTGGAATTAATGATACATTAGGGTTTACTGACATAAATAATGAGAATTGTAGTAATTAGGGTTCCCAGAGAATCGAACTATAATTCTTTGTTGAGTTGTCAATTCAAAGAAACCTAAACATGAATGATCTTGCCATGACTTAAATTGATAACGATAGTAGTTTTAGTGTAAAAGAGATATATTGGATTTAATTGACTTTTAATGGTGTCTATAATGTTGAAATTAGGGTTTGTGGACTAAACAAACATTAATAGTAATAAATGCATAATGAAAGCTAAAACCCTAAAGGATGACCTAGAAATCTTAAAGTGGAATTCAAGTAGATCTTGAGGAAGTTTGGAATAAAATAATGACACTTGGATGTTATGTATTAATTTCAGGATATTGATGATTGCTTGATTGTTTGTTCCTGAATATTAAATATTTGGACTTCAAGTTGCTTTGAACAGGTATGTGGTTACGCTTATGTATAACCGTTCTAGTTTCATGGTGATTTCCGAATGTTTTACCTGTTGTTTTAAATAAACTGTTGGATGTTTATTTAGTTCATGCAAACTATAATGTGGCTATGACTATCACAAAGAGTATATGCCTACAAACTCAGATCCTGGTTCTCTCTGTGGCATAATAGCTAACCTAGTACATGGCTACCTATGGGTAGGTCCATCAGGTTAGAGAAAGACCTAGTACATGGCTACCTATTGGGTAGGTCCATCAGGTCTATGGATGACCTAGTACATGGCTACCTATTGGGTAGGTCCATCAGGTCTATGGTTGACTTAGTACATGGCTACCATGTAGGTAGGACCATCAAGTCATAATGAGTTAGATATTGGGCTATCTTTGGATAGTGCCATGCGACTCTATTACCTAAAAGAGAGGTGATATTCATGTCCACTGCAGGGACAGCCCAGAGTTCGAGAATATGTATGGATTGAGTTGTATGGCTTAAAATGTAATCTTGATTGTTAAATGATTAATTGAATTATTATATTGTTACCATAGTTGAACATTATCTGTTTCCTCCACATACCAGCTTCGGCTGATCGACGTTTTGTTTGTCGGCGTTTTAGGTACAATGAAAAGAACAAACAGTAAAGTGGCACTTGTGATACTAAAAGAGAATTAAAGTACAAAGGAGGATTAGATAGATTAGTATCGATGTGGATAGAAAACCAAGTTTTCAAAAGGTATGTAAAGAAAAATTTTATTACCATTTTCAGTATAGTCTGTTAGAATTTAATAATTGTTTATGGTTATATGTCGAACCTTTGATCCGGGATTAATGGGTGCGGCTCAACCTCTTGATCTCCCTTAATTGGGGGTTATCGAGAGGTGGGGTCGTAACAAGAACCCATATAACAAATTTGTTCAAAAACAACATGGAATATAATGAATCAAGAACATGAAATATGAAAGTCCAAGTAAATGATTTCATGTAGAAATTAAGAGCTCAAGAGATGCCTCTTTAAAATTAATGTAGGTTTCAATCAAATAATGCCCAAATTAAAATAGAGGATGTACATACCTTATAATCAGACCTAGATATTCAGTAACACTGCCTAAGCACAAGGTCAGGGTTGTCTCAACCTAGTCATAATATGTGTGCATTCAATTAATATAAAATGCATTAATTCTTTTGCTTAGAAATCGACCCTACAGTAGGTTGCAAATCTGGGCGTGAAACCTATCCCAGTAAACCAGTCGTATTTTTCTAATTTCAAAATGTATATATATGCCCTATTTGAGTAAACAGATAATTTCTTATGAATTTTACAAGTTTAAGTCATTTCTGGCTAAATACAAAATGGAATTGTCAAATGACGATTTTACCCCTAAATGAATATGTGAATCATCAGGGTTCGTTGTCATGCAGACTATGGAGAAATAAAAGGGGACCTAAGTTCGGTAGATAGATTTACATGAAAGTGAAAATTACCAATATGCCCTCATGGGCGTGACATTGATATATTGGCCACCATGGGCTGAACTGGACTTTCATCCCAGGGATTGAAACCCCTGCGTTCCGTGCCATGGCTGCTCCACAGTGCTCAGGCCAAGGTAAAATCCTTCGATCCGGGACTCCTGGCGAGTGGCAAGAAGGCACGTCGGCTTCGCCTCTTCGTCCTGGACCTGCGGAACTTCTTCTCAGGTCATGTGGTGGCCGAAGTCGGGGGTGAGTCCCACTGAGGGGACAACCACAGATGGTTTGGCAAAGACAAGGTGACCGAAATCTCACTACCATTAGCCTGTGGAGGCTATGAATCGGTAGGGAACTACATCACAGAGAGGTTTGTGAAGCAGTAGGAAAGTGGAAGGTCAGAAATGTCAGGAACCATAGAGACTATCGCTGACCAGACAAACTACAACCTCATTGTGATAAAACCAAACACAAAGCCATGAGATCCTACAGGTGTATCAATCACAACGGAGGCAGTTTTGTGGTCCAGGGCGCAACTGATAAAACATGAGATGCTCGCCGAGTTGGATGTATTGCAGGTCCGAGCACAACTACAAGACCTGTGGACATACAGAGGTTGAAATAGGGGAAAACAAAGGCATTTTATCGACTGAATAGATGAGATCATCTCATAATAAACCGACCACATGGAAAGAAAGAGTGCGGGTCAGAGACAGTTACCTCGAGCGGAATTGCGCCGAGGTTGCTCCAGCTGCCGGAGCTTTTTTTTGCTTTGGGGAAGACGACCGCCATCTGAGCCCTCCATGCGACCACGATCGAAATTGGCCGCAGGGGATCACAGGTGAGTCACTGAGGTCAGGTCCTGAATAGAGAAGAATGGAGAAGTGGATCTAAAACAAAATGTTGAGGGACAGGGGGGAAGAGAAACAGTGGTTGTACAGGGCCTATATTAGGCGTTTTAGATTTAGGGTGCCACAAGGGGTGTATGAGGGCTTGTTAGACTCAGGGGAGCGAGAGGATTTCGTTGGCATAGAAAACATGAGGAAGCATTCAGCATAGCATGCGAGAGAGATCAAGGAAAGATCTCGACATTGTACACCTCACGCACGTGAGAAAGTCAGAGGTAGGGGATGACTAAGTCCCACTACCCAATTACCCAACTGCCCGACCCAGGTGCCAGCGTGATAAAAGAAATCCAGGCTTGGACTAAAGTCCAGGCCGTGTCAATAATTTCGATTTAAATCGACCAAACTTTGGGTTAAAAGCATACATAATCTAATAGGGTCTAATTGGGGGTGCATTTGATGTCCCAATTTTTGAGGGTTGACTAATTAAGTTATGAGGAACTCGATTAAGGCCTTAGATTTGGGTTATAAGGTTACTTTATCTATTATTTAACCATAGTGCTTAAAGCATTCAATTAATGAAATGAATTAGATCTAATGGTCAAACCTTCCGCCTAGACTCGATTATTGTCCTATAGGATACCCAAGTCAATCTAGTTCACAAATATAGGGAAAAGTAATCTAGATTATCATTATTGTTAATAAGTTTCCTAATTGAAATATTAAACTAGCAAAATTATGTGATTTCAACTCCATGGATCCCTAAATGAGTCAATCTAGGGTTTGAAGATCGAAATATGGTTTCGTTTACGCTAACATAGTGAAATTTAGATATTCAAAGGTAGACAACTAAAAAAAAGGGAAGGGAGATTGGATATCCACATAATCAAATAGGGGTCTAGAAGAATGAGGAATTAGCCTATGTGTGTGGGATTGCGTATGTTATAACACTCCACCCCTTAAAGAGGATTTCGTCCCCAAAATCCATCAAGTTGTGGTATGGTATACTAAGTTATACTTTTAACCAAGTTATAAGTTTCTAGTGTACTTAATGTAGGGGGTCATAACATACTATTAATGTCACACTTATGGTCTACTCTCAAGGTGAAGCTATAAGTTTCCATGGGTCATGCATCCATAATCTGATTATGGTAGATGTTGGGCTAGAGGTGTTACATCAAGACCTAGGATTGTGTCAACCGATTTGTATACATTAGGGCTACCTACAAAGTTATCCTAGTTTTGTCATTCTTTGATCATGATCTACATAGTTTTACTTTTTATCACCATCATCATGAAAATAACAACATCATCATCATCATGTACTCACCATCATCATAATCATCAATATCACTGACATCATCACCTACTCCTCATCATCATCAGCATCATCATCATCATCAACAATAACATCATCATCCCCCACTCATCATCCTTGTAAACATCATCAACAGAATTATTCATAATAGACACTTTATGTATGGCGCGCTTATATGCCTTGTTTTCCTTCTGTATTAGGGTTATATCTTAAATCGAATTTGATATATAGATTTTATCAAGGGGGGGTCAAATTATGATATGTTACATGACTAATACAACACTTATACTTTAGTAGGAATATTAGGGTTGAGGTGTGAGTCTAGGATTTCGTTTTCAATAGCCTTTCTCATTCATATCCGGACACTATAGTGTGTTGTATGCAACTTATTGAATTTCTCATTCATGAGATAACTTTACGCATTACATTAGACATGTTTTGATTATTGTGTAGTCAATCCCCTATCACTTCTATTTATCATGGTCAACTGGAAATGTTTAGAAATTCCATCATACTTAATATGTTCACCCTAGCTTATATTGTATAGTAATCCTCACAACTTAATTATTAGTGATCTGGGGTATATGATATTAATTTGAGCTTTAGTGAAATTTTACTTTTACCCCTATCTATCTTAATAGACCCTTTAAGGATAACTCAAGATAAAATTTCAAGATCCATTTTAATCATCAAAGTAACATGTAGGATGGTATGATTAGCAAGGCTCCTCTAGAATTCCCAGTTTGGTAGCCTCTCCATATGTTTGACCTTATTACTAGGAGTTATCCAAGTTTTACTTATTATAGTTTT
The DNA here is from genome assembly GCA_963693085.1 of Alisma plantago-aquatica. Lineage (NCBI taxonomy): Eukaryota > Viridiplantae > Streptophyta > Magnoliopsida > Alismatales > Alismataceae > Alisma > Alisma plantago-aquatica. The sequence goes on along the minus strand of OY856414.1, from coordinate 553,791,894 downwards.
TATTAATCTTGATTATGCCTATTAACGAGATTGTATGGGAACTCCACCCCTTAAAAGGCTTAAACTATAACTTAGGACAAAGCCTAGAGGGGAAAAAGGGTGGATCCGCTAGATCTTCTATATATATATTTAAAACTAGCTATGTCAGTCTTAGACCTAGGGTAAAAGGGTTGAACATGTCAACCAAGGGTACTTCACTAAATAGCTTCTCTACTACTCCACTTACTTGTGGTGATGACTTGGTTCCAAAAATCATCGATGAGATCATAAAAAGAAAAATAAATCCTTTGTACATTTAATTTAATAGTGAAAATAAGTTTTAGTGATAAAGGACTGGCGATGAAGATGCAAACTTGGTGCCAAAATCAATCTGAGAACCAAGTCAGACACCTTCCACAACATGACACATACATTACTATCCTATAACCACTTCCTTCTACAAAAGAGGTTTGATCCTTCTATCACTTAAAAGGGTCATGTGAGAATTCTCTAATATGCAAGCAATGAGAGAGAGAAGGGAGTATATTTCTCATAGACAATAATCAGTCAAAACCTACCCAAGCATGACATACACCATTTACTATGTCATTCTTACTCATAATCCCCACTACCACATCCCAAGTCTTAAACAAAACATGAGATTACCCAACATGATAGGTAGTGATTTAGGGTTTTCGCCACCGTAGTTCCTTTACATGATAAGGTTACCTATATAGTCCAGATACCCATCTCAATCACTAGGTAAACCAAGTACTCTGAGAGAGGTGATAATTTAAGTATGCCTACTAAAACATTTAGCTCCATCAATCAATTCCAATACACAAGAATAACAATCCTAAGGAGGGTGGAATTTAGCCCTTGAGAGGATGGCATCAGGGCATAGCTATCCTAATATACTCACATTGAGGACAAGGCATGCTATGAATAAAGTTGATCTAGTTTAGGACAAAACTTAACATCAAAGAAATCTTAACCCTAATCTTAATTTAGGATTTTGTATTTTACATTCATACATGCTTAGTAACCAAGTGAATATATGTTGGGCATGCTAGATCAACGTCAAATAAAAGGGGTCACATGTGATAACTAGGGTTACACCTAGATATGAATGTCCAATTCAACCTAGACATAATGTAGTCTAGATAACCTCCCATAAATAAGGGGATATATCACTAGAAAAGTCAATTCCAATGTAGTTTCATTACACCCCCATAGAGAGGGTAGAGTAGTCTTGGTTTGTCACATACTGTGCTTCCACAACTGATGTGTTCTAAGAAGATGTATTGACCAATTTAGAAGGGATTGAAATACTAATTGGTAAATCACTACAAAGAAATAGGTTTGACAATAACCTATAAAAGGTCGCCTAAGCACCTAATTAAGGAACAATGTAGGATAACTTGAAATAGTCAAGTTACTGACTGCTTTTGGCTCTGATACCATTTTGTAAAGAGTGAGACCCAAAAGGGGATCCACTCAAAATGATATAATACAAGATCCATGTAATAATAAAGTAGTGGAAACAAAACTATTACAAAGTTACTTCATGATTCATTCATACAATTGTTCCTCTCCATAATAGGTGATTTTACAAAAACTTGAACTAAGTACAACTAAAGCCAGTAGAAGAGGGTAACCCAGCCATTCCAAGCTATCCTTAAGTCAATGTCAAGTTGATGATCTTTTTGAGTTCTTGTCTTCCAATGTACCTAAACCTGGGTGGAAAGGAATATCACCCAGAACATAAGAAACAACATAGAGGTCAACAAAGGTTGAGTATGTACACATAATGAACTTTGGGCATTATATTGGGGTAAAAGTGCAAAAAGAGATGTTCCCACAAGAAGGGGTCTATTTGCAATTAGATAAGTTCAAAAGGAATATAAAAAGAGAAATGAGGCATATTAAATTCAGATTACAAGCATGATAATAAAGAGTGTCTTGCCATAACAATCATCCACAGATTCATATTAAAACAACAAACATTTGCATGCATAACAATGTAGACTAAATATATCTAAAATAGGGCCATAACACCATAGCATCATGGCCTAAAAAGAAATAAGGGTAGAAATGCACGCCCCAGGAGGAAAACGCGCAGCCTATATAAGTTTGGTTGTACATAAGTACTACTATTCTAGATATTCTAGTCAAACATGTAGCATGCATAAATAGAGTAGAAAGACTATCATTTCAATGAATTTCTCATAAAAAGACAATTGTAGCAAGTGGGTTCCAAGAACCCATATAACAAAGTAGTTCAACAACCATAGGGAATATAATGAATCAAGAACATGAAATATGAAAGTCCAAGTAAATCATTTAATGTAGAAATTAAGAGCTCAAGAGATGCCTCATTAAAATGAATGTAGGTTTTAGTCAAATAATGCCCAAATTAAAATATAGGATGTACATACCTTATAATCAAACCTAGATATTCAGTAACACCGCCTAAGCACAGGGTCACGGTTGTCTAAACCTAGTCATAATATGTGTGCATTCAATTAATATAAAATACATTAATTCTTTTGCTTAGAAATCGACCCTACAGTAGGTTGCAAATCTGGGCGTGAAACCTATCCCAGTAAATTAGTCGTATTTTCTGATTTCAAAATGTATATATATGCCCTATTTGGGTAAATGAATATTTTCTTATGAATTTTACAAGTTTGAGTCATTTCTGGATAAATACAAAATGGAATTGTCAAATGATGGTTTTACCCCTGTATGAATATGCGAATCATCAGGGTTCGCTGTCATGCGGACTATGGAGAAATAAAAAGGGGACCTAAGTTCGGTCGACTGATTTACATGAAAGCGAAAATTACCAATATGCCCTCATGGGCATGACATTGATATATTGGCCACCATGGGCCGAACTGGACTTTCGTCCCAAGAATTGAAACCCTTGCATTCAGTACCATGGATGCTCCATAGAGCTCGGGCCAAGGTACAATCCTTCGATCCGGGACTCCTGGCGAGTGGCAAGAAGGAACGTCGGCTTCGACTCTTCGTCCTGGACCTGCGGAACTTCTGCTCAGGTCCTGCGGTGGCCGAAGTTGGGGGCGAGTCCCACTGAGGGGACGATCACATATGGTTTGACGAAGACAAGGTAAGGGAAATATCACGGCCATTATCCTACGGGGCTATGAATCAGTAGGGAACCACCTCACAGAGAGGTTCGTGAAGCAACAGGTAAGTGGAAGGCTAGAAATGTCAGGAGCCATAGAGATCATCACTGACCAGACGAAATACAACGTCATCATGATAAAACCAAACACAAAGCCATGAGATCCAGCATGTGTATCAATCATAATGGAGGCAGTCTCGTAGTCCAGGGAGTAGCTGATAAAATAGGAGATGCTCGCCGAGTTGGGTTTATTGCGGGTCCGAGCACAACAACAGGACCTGTGGACATACAGAGGTCGAAACAGGGGAAAACAAAGGAATTTTGTCAACTGAACAGATGAGATCATCTCGCGATAAACCGACCACATGGAAAGTAAGAGAGGGGGTAAGAGACGGTTATCTCAAGCGGAATTGCACTGAGGTTGCTCCAGCTGTTAGAGCTTCAATTTTTTGCTTTAGGGAAGACAACCGCCGTCTGAGCCCTCCACACGACCACGATTGAAATTGGCCGTAGAGGATCACATGTGAGTCATCAAGGTCAGGTCCTGAATAGAGAAGAATGGAGAAGTGGATCTAAAACAAAAAGTGGAGAGACAATGGGAAAGAGCAATGGCGGTTGTATGGGGCCTATATTAGGTGTTTTAGATTTAGGGTGCCGCAATGGGTGTATGAGGGCTCGTTGGACTTAGGGGAGCGAGAGGATTCTGTTGGCATAGAAAACGCGAGGAAGCGTTCAGCTTAGTGTGTGAGAGAGATTAGGGAAATATCTCATCATTGTACACCTCGTGCGCATGAGAAAGCTAGAGATAAGGGACGACTAAGTCCCACTACCTGAATACCTGGCTGCCCAACCCAGGCGCCAACGTGAAAGAAGAAATTCGGGCTTGGACTAAAGTCCAGGCCATGTCAATAATTTTGATTTAAATTGACCAAACTTTGGGTTAAAAGCATACATAATCTAATAGGGTCTAATTGGGGGTGCATTTGATGTCCAAATGACCCCAAATTTTGAGGGTTGACTAATTAAGTTATGAGGAACTCGATTAAGGGCTTAGATTTGGGTTATAAGGTTACTTTAGCTATTATTAAACCATAGTGCATAAATCATTCAATTAAAGAAATGAATTAGATATAATGGTCAATAATGGTCAAACCTTCCACCTAGACTCGATTCTTGTCCTATAGGATACCCAAGTCAATCCTAATTCACAAATATAGGGTAAAGTAATCTAGATTATCATTATTGTTAATAAGTTTCCTAATTGAAATATTAAACTAGAAAAATCATGTGACCCATGGATCCTAAATGAGTCAATCTAGTGTTTGAATATCGAAATATGGTTTTGTTTGTGCTAACATAATGAAATTTAGACATTCAAAGGTAGACAACTGAAAAAAAAGGGGAAGGGAGATTAGATATCCACATAATCAAATAGGGGTCTAGAAGAATGAGGAATTAGCCTATGTGTGTGGGATCGATTATATAACAAACCACATCCACAAAACAATCATAAAAAAACTTTTATGGTTCCAAAATATGAGAAAAGTGAAGCGAGTGGGATTATAAACCATATGAGAATGATTTTTAACTACTATAGATCAAATAATCTATTTGATAATTTGGAAAAGGTAGGAGAACAGTGGCACAAGGTTTGGACAAATTTAGTGCCTCAACGGATAAGGTGTTTCCTATGGTGCCTCAAGCATAAGAGGTTGATGACGAACAATATGTGTTGGGTTAGAAAAATGACATATACACCCCATGTATTAGACGAGGAGTAGAAGATGAGATGAATGTACATGCAATCAGAGATTGCCCATTGAGAAAAGGCATTTGGGAAGCAAGTGACGGAAGGGTTGGTGTAGAGTTTTTCAGCACAAACCTTATGGATTGGCTGGAAGGGAACTTGAAGAATATCAATAGAAGTGATAACATGAGAGTTTGGTTTGCTACAAATTGTTGGATAATATGGAAAACAAGGAATTATTATATATTCTCAGCAGAAAATCTATAAGAAAATCCACCACCCTATTCTGGATTAATACCATGGTTGAGGACATACAGCGAGCCAACATAAGATATATTAGGCAAAATAATATCATAAGAACCAATGTCAGATACTCAACAGATATGGAAATTTTGATCACTGTCGATGTGGCAGACTCATTTGCACAAATCCAGTACAGTTGTCAATTCTGTGATAAGGGACATAAGAGGAAAATGGATACAGGGGAGCACACGACACCTGGTAGGGGCATATCCATTAGAAGGGGAGCTCCAAGCCATCCTATTTGGGTGTCAAAAGGCAAGTAAAATGCGGAATAATAGATGTTGCATCCAAACTAATTTCAAACTATCAATACATTTAATCAAGGAGTTGTCTAAGAGCTCGTTGATTTTCATTAATGTAATCAAGGCAACTAGGAGGATAGTGAACATGAATGGAAATATAGAACTGATCTTCAAACCAAAAGAACGTGATGTATTAGTAGACAAGCTGACAAAGAGAGCGATCAGAATAGGAGGGAATGATGAATCGTACATAACATGCCCAGAATGTCTATCGCAAGACTACATCAAAGAACTAAGAGAGGAGGCGGAGGTGATAAGCACAAATGAAGGTAACTTGGTAGATAGTGATTAGGGATGTTGGTCGTATACAAAAAAATATCACTCTATCGATACAAAAAGATGAAAGGGGAGGGACAAAAAGGAAGGAAATTGGTCTACATGCACTTACTCTAGCTTCTGTTTCCATTGAGTGAGAGAGAAGAAGTGTGTTGGGAAATACATGCACAAAGTAAGTAACAAAAATAAAAAAATTATCTACATGTATTCCCCATAACATCAAGAACTACTATGTAATGAAAAGGATGGTTTAACGAAATTATACCTAGTCTTAGAGCAAGTTTAGTGACTACAACTCATTGCAGTAGTGCAACGTTCCTAGTTGCACTAAGACTCGTCTGCATCAACTCTTTGATAGACAACAGACTTGGATGAATTTTTTGCAACTCTCGGTCTTCACCATGAACTGCAGGTTGACGTTATCCTCCTAGCGGCAGACAACAACCTCCTCACCTCTAGAGAAGTCCACACGGACAACCTAGAACTCATGTCATTATACTAGAATAGATAGGAAGGAGTTGTCCCTCCTGTTGGTGCAGTAGTCACCAACTTGCTCTTCCATAATTGTTTCTCCCTTGCTATCACTCTCTTTAGCGGGTAGGACTTGTTCCTGCTCTCTATTGGTTATCACAACCAGATAGGACAACAATTGTTAGAGGCAATTGAGTTGCGTTCTGAGAAGCCCCCAGTACCCCTATATTTCTAGGAGGTGTTAGGGTTTAGGTTTCTAGCCTATGTGGGAGTGGGAGGGACTGAAAGTGTTATAACCTCAAGTTTGCTTGTATGAATTGAAATGCAAATTTTCAAATAAAAGGGATTTGAATGGAAAATTGTATGATTTGTTTTTAAAGAATGGATTCTTTTACAATATTTTCCTTGCATGCATGATTTTGTGGTTCATATTGGTTTGATAAATTCAATAATGATAAAAGGGAAAAAGAGATAAAAGAAATCCCATAATAAATAAAATGAAAAAGAAATAAAAGTAAATTGTGTGCATATGTGAGAATTATGTAGAATTCTCTAGAAAAGTGGCATGAATGACCACCATTGTTAAGTTTCAGTTTGTTTTGGTTTCTAATGAGAAGAGGAATCAAAGTAAAAAAAAATAAAAGAGAAAGAAAGAAAAAATATGAATTTTAATTCCATAATATATGCCTTTTGAGTGGATGACTTGCATATGAACAAAAGTCACTTTTATTTTTGAGTTTTGGTTCCAAACTTTGTACACAAGTAAATTAAGTCATTTAAGAGTTTCTCATAAATTTTGGATTAAAAAGTTATGTGGTTTGAGCGATATGGATTTTTGAAAATCCTTAAAGCGAAAGAATAATTGAATGGATGCATTAAATTTCACATATAATGTCGTTTCCTAAAAGAACTGATGTATAATGCGCACAATTGCAACCATTGGATCCATGATACAATAGCGCACATGTGTCGTCCAGTTGTAATTAGATTTAGAAAGCAATAGAGAAAATGAGATCTTCCAACTCAGATTTCTCGCTACCTAATCCATGTGCAAGCGAGATGCTTGCTTGGTTAGGTTCGGGAGAGGATTCCGAAAAAACCTGACATAGGTTTCATGGGGTATGGAGGCTTTTAGATCAAACGCCCAATTTCCCTAATATCTTGGTTGATGGTGAGGGGTGGAAACCCTAAATTAGACCCCCACACCTATAAATAGGGCTACCCTCAACCTCACCCAGACCCCACCAACCCAACTGACCACTTCCTAGCCCCTGACTCCCTCTCTCTCTCTCGATTGTGCTCTCTCTGACGAGCTCCCCACCATGGTGCCATTGCGCATTCAGTTTTAGAAAAGAAGAGGGGGGAGGCGAGAGGAGGATGACATGATTAACGTCCATCGTGGGCTCGTGAAGGAATCAAGGGCCTAGGTTTCCCTGCGTGTCTGAGCAACTTTAGTGGGTGCATATAAATAGAGCTGCTCAATCTCCGCCAGTCAGCGAAGACCAAGGATCTGACGGCTCACAATTTTCCAAAAAGAAAAGGTATTTCGTCTCTCTAATCTAGAAAAATCAGAAAATAGGGTTATCTTCATAAATCGACTAAAAATGGGTCCTTTGGCCGAAACATAAAAGTAGATAGTGCTTTATGATCAAAAAAATATGTAGAGTCCAATAAAAAATCAATGAAAGGCCTAAATCTAGTTGTAACTCGAAAAGTGTGTAAAGGTGCTACCTTTAATGGTTTTAGTTAATTTAAAACCCTATGTTTTGAAGATTAAAGTATATAATGATGTTTCCTAGATATTATGAGCAAATTTTAACCTTTTGACACGAAAAGGATAGATTAGATATAACGGGATGCTAATTGCTCATAATTTGCTAAATTAGGGTTCCATAATCATAAGTGTGCATTAATGGTCTTAAAAACACTAATTTTGATAATTGTGGGGTTTAATGGTTTTAATTGTGGAAATCAATCAAGAAGGCATGAAAATGATGTGTGGATAAAGACCCTTAATTTGGATAATTTGAGTAATTAGGGGTTTTATGAGTAGAAAAGTGCTTTTAGGGTTTGTTTACCTAAAAAGGGTAAAATTGGAAAGTAAAACCAAGAAACCCTAAGGAAACCCTAACAAGGCTCAGAAACCTTAGAATGGAATCCCAAGTCAATAAAAGATGTTTGGATGCGATTATAACAATTAAGTATTATTAATTACTTTTTAGGATCAAGATTTGCTTGATTTATTGATTGGCTTGGATGATTGGACTTCTTGATTGCATTAGCTGTCTTGATTGGTTTTGAGACTTCCAAATCAAGTATGTGGTTACAGTTATAGCTAATCGCTCTATTTTGATGATGATTTCTGAGGTTTTACTGGTTGTGTGAAATTAACTGCTTGGATGACCTTTAATTCTTGGAACTATAAAGTGACTATGGCTACCACCACAAATATATTCATGACTAATTTATATCCTAATCCCCCTCTGTAGCTTTGTGTATATGTGAGAAATTGATGATCTAGGTATTAATCTACCTTGGGGTAGGATCAACAGACTATCGTGAGTTAAGGTTTGGTCTACCTTTGGGTAGGATCATACATCTATACCACTCTAGGTCTTAGTTTACCTTTGGGGTAGTACGAAAGAGGGCTAATAAGGATCTACCATAGGGGAGAGGTAGTATCCATGTCCACTATAGGGACATCACAGAGGTGTGGATAGATCAAGATTGAATAGTTATGAATAAGACATTAAGTTTGATCTGTTAAATAATAAATTGTGTTGTAATATGTTATTACAACTAGATGCAAACTTTTGTTTCCCCCACATACCAGTATAATTCGTTATACTGACCGACATTTTTTTTACAGTTTTTTAGGGAAATATGCAATTATGTCTATGGAAAGTGAATGTTCAATAAAAGGTGACATTGAAAAGAACAAGGCTAGATAATGTTTGGAGGATTATAATTAGTTGGTTCTTTCCTTTGGTAAAGCTCTGAAATCCTATTTTTGAAAGGTATGTGAAAAGATTTTTTTAATCTTGCTTTAAGCTTAGTTTTGGTAGAATTTATTAATTATTTTTTATTCTTTTCAAAACCATATGATCCTAGTTTGGGATAACGGCTCTAGCTTCTTGGCCTTCCTTAATTGGGGATTTTCGAGGAGTGGTGTTGTTATAGGAAGATTATGAATTTTTGCAACCTACGAACACCGAACCGTTCGGTTCATAATCAAGCTGGTCGGTTCTCATGTGATTCGATTGGTTCTTGCTATGAACCGGTCATTTTTTCATGTTTCCCAACTACATTTGAATTTGGAAATTTGAATATAATTAATTCACAACATGACATCAACACTAATCCTTGATGCAATAAAATTTCTCCACAAACTGTGTGACTTGCCATGTGAGCCATCCGTCTCACGATCTCCAACTGTTTGATTGGTGAGTTGGGCCAATTGGTTCACTAAGTGAAACAACCAGTTCTCTCCTCAGTTCAGGCAGAAAATTGTCAATTCAATTATCCAATCAACGTGACACTCCAAATGGTCATTTCATCACATGAGCTGATCAGTTGGGAGATCGGTCAGCTATTTTGTTGCTTAAATTGAATATCTATACACTTTGGCAATCAATTCAATCATCACTCATGATTAAACTCCTCTTCTAGGTGTATCGTATGTGTGTGACCCTATAGGTTCCATATCACATTGGCAGTGAATGTCCATAACTATTTTATGACATCACAAACAAAGAGTGGTGCCTAGTTGCACATAAGTGCTACCCATGTGAATGGAAAGTTGGAGAACAACTTCAACCTACAATTCATGTAAGGTGTAGTAGTGATTGTATAATTCCTTTGTCTCTAATATCCAAAATGAACTTGAGGCAGGGAATCATCATCCTCTCAATGTTGAATCCATGTTCCTTGAACCTAGAGTAGACTATCTGAGATATATGTGACCTCAATATCATATATTGATTCACATATCATGCATTTATCCATCTTGCTTATCAAGTGGCCAAGATATTAAACTCCAGTAGAAGGGACAAATCCCATCTACATCACTCATAGTCAGTCCCCATGTGTCATAGCTATCCATTCATCACCTTTAGGGAAATCCTTATTCAGTGTTATGTTTGATGATGTCAAAGTATATCAAACAATAGGTGATGAGTGTAGTGATTTCAGGTCTAAGAATCACAATCACCATCTTCACTATGAGAAATGACTATGATCACCATATATGATTTCCATGTGTCGCTCTCAAGGTGGGTCTGTCTGATACACTGTTCTCTAACAAGTATCTGTGTGCTCGGTTTGATATACCATATCATGACTAATGAGATTTTGTCATCAACCAGTCTTATGTATTACTATTGTCTATCTGACTTCCATAGTAACAACCAATCAGGGACATAATAAGAATGTACATACACATAACATATGTATCGTCTCATTGTTCAAGTCACGTACTTGAAGACATATGTTATTGAGTATTGTCATTCCTTAGACATTAATTATGTTTCCTCATTATCTCATAACTAAGTGAAATAGAATGAATTGGAAGCTTTCCTTATTATCATTAATCAAATCCTATATGTTGTATGCCATCACAATAATTATATGATTGGCTCTCTAGGCATTCATACCAACAAATGGAGACAATGTGTGTGTGACATGTACATAAAATTTTATGATGCTTTAATACCTTAGAAACAAGGTTCGAGGCTAACATGTGTGTATGAATAACATGGCCCCCACCAAGATCATTGGCATCCATGACTAGAAAGAAAGGATGCCCTCCTACCAAGGGTGTATGACCTCTAGGATGGAGGACAAAACTACCAAGAAATGGAAAAGGCTAGAGGAGGTTAACACTGAGGAAGGCCTCGAGCCCTAAGTTACCCTCTCTGACATCGCTAACCATGAAGATAGTCATGTACTTAGGTGCAAACCTATGATGGAAGATAAGCTCATAGGTGACCCCGGCCATGATGCCAGTCCCAAACCTAAAGTTGGGCAAGTTCATGGTCTCCATCTAGGACAACAGATGGAACTCACAAAGACGGGCAATGCATTTGCACCCAAAGGTGTTTCCAGGAGTAAGGATGGTGAACCCCTACCGGTTCTCCCTCATAATGAAGTCACCCTTCTTGAATTTTCAAGTTGGGTATAGAGAGACTCTGGGCCAAAGACAATTCCAAAGTAGAAAGTTGGCTTCATGTCTTAGAAAATAGTTTTCATAATATAGGAGTGCCACCCAACATGAAGGTCCTCTTTGCCACTCACCTACTGGAGGGACTCACAAAACTTTGGTGGGAAGATTACATCACTAATCGAGATCCGATCACGGAACCAATGTCCTAGAAGGACTTCCGCACCATCCTCTCACCTTACTTCACCCAGAATATGAGGAATACGGTTATGCCTTCTCAACATCCACTTGAAGGATATATCGACTTTGCTACAGGTAACACTGGCCTAAGAAATGCAAATAGGGAAGCCCAATATGGTCTATTAAGAAAGAAGGAAAAGGGAAATGCCACACCAAGCATCGACCCCCCAGGTGCCACAACTCTCAAAGACACACCGGAACAAGTGTCATTTTGAGAAGAAGATGTGCTACCTCTGTCAGTAGGAAGGGAATTTTTGAGCTGGTTGTCCTCTCTCTAATCTTTGAGAACCTAGTAACAGCTCATACAATGACTACAACACCTCAAGGGATAGTCCCAGTTACTTAAGAACACTGAGGGGATTCAAGTTTTTGCCACTAGTGATAAAGAAGCTCAGAACAAAGCAAACGACTCCTAGGAAGCAACCATCTCTAAGAAGGTTATAGTATACCTTGTATTAGGAAAGTAGGACTTAATGAAAGGATGTAGTTTGAGGCGTGTGGAGCATAATGTACCAGGTTTTTGTGTAACCAAATTAGAAATGAAGTTGTTAATAGTGATTCAATTCTAGAATGATAGCTCACATGGTGTAATAATAATATGGCTTCCAGGAATAAAATGCATGGACGAAATAATCGAAAGTATGCTCACATGTGATGATATAAGTTTGGGTTCGAGTATGCTTTTGTGAACCTTAGTGATGTCGAGTATTAGTTTTATCTTGTCTTGGAAGGGACCCTTCTTAAAATAGTGAGTTCTAAAATTAACCTAAGAACTGAGGTAATATTAAAGGCCACTTAAAAGAACTTGAGAGAGTAAGTGCGCAAAGCACAAAAGCACATATATTGACTATGATTATTTAGACCCAAGTATGACCATCTCTAAGGGACAATAATAAAAGTCATTGTGGAAGTGACTGGTAGAATAGGACCAGGCCCATATGGGTAGGTCGCCATGATTCCCATGAAGGGATATAAGGAAAACTTTGAGACCCCAGAGAGATGAAGGAAATTCTAGTGAGCATTTTAAAGGATACAATGTGCTTGGATATCATCAAAAGAACCACAAGCAAAATATGTGATGAAATAATATAAATTTACTATAGAACCCTAAGTCATTTGTTAGGTCAATAAGGGATGAGACTGACGGGAGTAGGAGTTAATTGTTCCCTAAATGCACAAGACCATAGGGTCGGGAGGTAACAACTATGTTTGCCCGAGGCCCATGATCTAGGAGGTTGGCCACCTTCATGAGTTCATGTGGCCTGAGGGGTAAATGTGAGAGGCACTCCCTAGATGCATAAGGGTAAGATCACCCCAAAAGTACTGGAACCCTAGAGACCTTGAGGAAATGATTGAGGATCGTAAATAGGAGTTGTGATAAGACTCTAAGGTCATGTGGAATATTTTTCCTAAAAGTGTACTTAGAATGGTAGTATGAGGAGAATGATTCAACCTATATTTGAAAATAAAATGGTGATATGTGATGCACCATATCTACTCTTAGAACGGGATGAGCTTTGTATTTGGAGTGCAACCAAATGCTTATTTCATCCTGTTATGAGTGTGAGAGATGGGACAGACGCATTCCTTACAAGGAATAGAGGTGATATGAGGAATGAATACATAAGTTGAAATCTTTTTATGATAATTGAGGATTGGAGGAATTACCACACCCATTGAGCAGATTTCAAATAAATGAACAAAGGTAATCTCCAAATTGAAATTTTAGATGAGGATATAATTATCAAGTGTAATTTGAATTTTGTAAGTTAATATTGGATTTGGTGACCAAAATAATGGATGCAAGAGTTTGAAGTAACTCCTGACTCATAAGGACCTAAACTTGAGACAAAGACGATGGGTGGAGTATATGAAGGATTATGATTTCACCATCAACTGTCACCCTAGAAAAGCTAATGCAGTAGCAACTGCTCTTAGTCAGAAACAGCTCATGTCTGCAACTATCTTATCTAGCCAATGGAGAGATCTAGAAGAGTTTACTAGGTGGACTTTGTGTCACTTAGAAGATCGAGTTTGTGTGGCTAACATTCAGATAAAATGAACCTATTGACCGAATTGGTAGTTGCATAGCTAGCTAGCCCAGAGCTCGATAAGATGAAAAGTTTGTTAAAGAAACCTCAAACACATCTCTCAGTGGGAGTAGATGGTGGAATCTTCTACAAGAGTTATATTTGGGTTCTTGATGATTCACCTTTGAAGAATCATATCTTGCAAGAAGCTCATGGTTCTAAGTACAAGGTACACCCTGGAACTACTAGGATGTTTAAAGACCTACATCGATACTTTTGGTGGCCTGAAATGAAGAGAGACATAGTGGCATATGTGGCCAATTGTCTCACGTGCCAGATGGTGAAGGATGAACACTAGTGACCTGGTGTATTACTGCATTCAATTGAGTTTCTTGAGTGGAAATGGGAACATATTACCATGGACTTTGTGGTAGGTCTCTCCAAGACAAAGAAAGGTCATGATGCAATTTTGGTTATGGCAGATTGCCTTATTAAGTCAGCACATTTCCTAGCCTTAAAGACCACTGCTAAGGTGATAGACCTAGATGAACTATATATTAGAGAGATAGTTCAATTGCATGGTGTTCTGAGCTCAATTAATTTTGATCATGACCCAAAGTTCACTTCCAAGTTATGGAAGCAAGTACAAGAAGAACTTGAAACTAAAGTAAAGTTTAGCACAACTTATCAGCCCATACTGATGGATAGCTAGAAAGAACAATCCAGACATTAGAGGATATGTTGATAGCATGTAATCTCAATTAGGGTGGATCATGGGAGCAATACCTGCCCTTAGCTGAGTTTTCTTATAATAATAGTTACCAAGTCAGTATCAGGATGTCTCCATACAAAGCTCTTCATGGGAGGTTGTGTCGGTTGTCACTTCACTGAGATGATGTCGGTGAGAGGACCTCACTAAGGTTATAAGAACTATAATTGTATGCTGATAAAGTCGCTTTGATCGAGCAAAGGATAAAGAGAGCCCAGGATCGAAAGAAGTTGTATGTTGATGTGAAGTGGACTGACTTTCACTTCACTCTGGGTGAACATGTGTTTCTGAAAATCTGACCCCTCTGAGCTATAGCTAAGAGCAGACCAAATCTGAGTCCCTGATACGTGGAGCCGTTTGAGGTTTTAGAATGGATAGCCTTACTCCATAGTTTGGTATGATGTATGATGTGTTACATGTCTAAAGCCCTATATGAAGGACCCGAGCCATGTGTTGAGCATTGAACCCATTGAACTCCAAGGGAGGCTAACATACCCTGAGTCGCCTGTGAGGGTACTGGATACGAAGGTGAAGGATCTCAGGAGTAAAAAGATAGAAATGGTAAAGGTTCTTTGGAAGCATCATGGGGAGGATGAAGCCACATGGGAGTTGAAGACGGACATGGATAAGTCTTACCCTGAGTAGTTTGCTTGATTAGTCAAAATTTGAGTGCAAAATTCCTATAAGAGGGGAAGGAAGTTGCAACCTCAATTTTTCTTGTATTGATTGAATGAAAATTTTCAAATAAAAGGGATTTGAATGGAAAATTGTATGATTTGTTTTCAAAGAATGGATTCTTTTGCAAAAATTTCCTTGGATGCATGATTTTGTGGTTTATACTATTTTGATAAATCCAATAATGATAAAAGGGAAAAAGGATAAAATAATATCCTATAATAAGTAAAGGGAAAAAGAAATAAAAGTCAATGGTGTGAATATATGAGAATTTTGTATAATTCTCTAGAAAGTGGTATGGATGGCCACTATCAATAAGTTTTCAGTTCCTTTTGATTTCTAATGAGAAAAGAAATCAAAATAAAGAAAATCTAAGGGAAAGAAAGGTAAAATATGAATTTTAAGTGCATAATATATGCCTTTTGGGTGGATGAATTTCATGTGAAGAAAAAGGTTTATTCCTTTTGATTTTTGGTCTCAAATTGTATGCACAAGTGGATTAAGTCATAAAAGACTTCCCCTTGAAATTTGGGATTAAAACGGTTAACGATTTAGGAGACATGGATTTTACAAAAATTTGTAAAGTGTGAATAATAGATTGGAAAGTATTAAATGTCACACCATTTTGATTTATGTTAGGAATCTTTTAAATACCAAGTGTGATGTGGACCTTCAGATCCAAGATCCAACAGTGTGCACCCATCTCCTAGATCACGACAGATCTGGAAATAGGGAACATTAAGGGCATGATTCTCGAGGAGATTTCTCTCTGCCTCAATCATCTCAGCACAAAATACCTTTCCCATTAGATTCAGGAGAGAAAATCAAACCGACCTACCCTAGATTTCACCTAGGTTTGTGGATTCTAGGAGATTCATCTAATCTCCATGTACCCTGTCGCCACAACCATGTATAAATAGAGGCTTATACCCCCTCTGCAACCCATCTAAGTGCTCACGAGATTTCCACAGAGCATCTCAAACTCACCTTTTCCTACAATTACTTACCCTCTCCCTTCCTACTCTATGATCTATTCCTACTATAACACTGGGAAAGTCTCTCATTGTCTGATCATCTTCAACCACCAATGAGGCAATTGTAGCCCTCTTTGAGATCGTTGGAACTAGGAGAAGGTACATGAACACCAAGTCACTGGAAGGTAGGTATACACTTCCAAGTCAACCCATCATTTGACTGAGTAAGCCTATGAGAAGAAGAGAAATGAGGAATAAGAAAGTCCCCATTGATTTTACACAATTGCCCCCGAGTTCCTTCAGAGTAGGTAAGGCCTTTTTGGTCTTTTTGGTGTGTTTTGGTTTAGTCCCACTTTGTCTCCATGCGAGTGGATACATTGAGCTGGTTGGAGCCCATTAGCTCAGCCTGGCCCCGCTGGCACGACTGAAATTAGATTAAATAATTAGTTGGTGTTTTCTCATTGGTCTAAAAAGTGATTTATTTAGAAAAATCATAACTAATTGTAGGGTTATCAAATGGTAACATGCAATATATGGATTTTGATGATAAAAATATGTAGAATCCATTAAAAATGAATTGAAGGCCTAAATATGCTTGTAAACCTAAAAGTGTGTAAAGATGCTATCTTTAACAGTTTAATTAATTTGAAAACCCATTTTGAAGATTAATGGATCTAATGATGTTCCCTGACTATTATGATCAAATTTACCCTTTTGACATAAAAATGATGAATTAGATCAATTGGATGATATTTGTTCATGATTTGCTTAATTAGGGTTCCATGATTATAAAAGTACATTAATGGACTCAGAAACCCTAACTTTGATAATTCTGAGGTTTAATGGATTTAAATATGGAAATCAATCAAGAAGGCATGAAAATGATGTTCTTGAATTAATTTGTGGATAAAGACCCTTAATTTGGATAACTAGAGTAATTAGGGTTTTTATGAGTAGAAAAGTCCTTTTAGGATTTATTGACCTAAAAAGGGTAAAATTGGAAAATAAAACCAAGAAACCCTAATAAGGCTTAGAAACCCTAGAATGGAATCCCAAGTCAATAGATATTTGGATGGGATTATAACAATTAGGTGTTATAAATACTTTTTAGGATCAAGTTGCTTGATTTATTATTTGGCTTGGTTGATTGGACTTCTTGATTGGATTAGCTATCTTGCTTGGTTTTGAGACTGCCAAATCATGTATGTGGTTATGCTTATGACCAATCACTCTAGTTTCCTGACGAATTTTGAGATTTTACCTATTGCTTGGATGAATTTTATTTCCTACAATATATAAAGTGACTATGGTTATCACAATATTAAGCTTATAACTTTCTCAAACCCACATACCAACTCTAGAAATTGAGAATGGAAAGAAATGAATAGTCATGGGGATGAATAAAGAACATACCCTAGATTGGGAAGTTTAGACCAGGCCCAAGATTGGGAAGGTCGTATTTGGTCCGGCCCCAGATTGGAAAGACCAACATACGCCTAGGCTCTAGATTGAGAAGGTGTTGGCACCTGGACTTCAGATTGAGAAGGTGGCCTTTTTGTCCATTGTAGGGACAAAACCCTAAGAGAGTGTACACCAGAGGTTGAGTAAAAATGGTTAAGAAGTTATAAAGAAAATGTAAATTTTGATTCTGTAATAAATAATTATTGTGGTTATGTTGTTACAAGTATATGAAGACATTTTGTTCCCCCACATACTGGTATAATTTGTTATATTCACCGACATTTTTTGTTGGTGTTTTAGGTTAATATGTTGTTACATATACATGCTTAATGGAAAGAGGATATTCAATAGAAGTTGACATCAAAAAAGAACAAGGCTATATAATGTTTGGAGGAATATAGCTAGATAGTTCTCTCCTTGGGTAAAATTCTAAAATCCCATTTTTTAAAAGGTATGTGAAAGGAAAATTCTTTGTACCCTGCCTTAAGTTTAGTTCTGGTAGAATTTATTATTTATTTTTTATTATTTACAAAACCTTATGATCCTGTTTGGGATAATGGCTCTAGCTTCTTGGCCTTCCTTAATTGGGGGTTGTCGGGAGGTGGGGTCATTACATTTTCCCCCTCTTTCCCCTACCCACATTTCTCTAGAACACTGCTCTAACAATTCTAGTACTGCTTCCTCCTTAATCCAATGCCACTATTGGTCCATTCTGTAGATTCCACTGACATCAATGTCGCTCCTCCTCCAATTGATGCTCCTCCTCTAGCCAGTGCTGCTTCAGACTAATCTCAGTCGATGTTTCACTACTACACCTCAGCTTTGTTGACGTCGTTGTTCCTCCTTGCCTCTACTGATGTTGTCTCTCCTTCTCTCCCCTTCTAGCTACTTCTTCGCCCCTATTTATCCAAGTCAAGGACTCTACTGATGCTCTATCCTCTGTCTGGAGAGGTAAGTCTTTCTCAACTATTTATGCATTTGAAGATTTAATCCATGAACTACAAATCTCTCATTGATTCATTTGTAGTCTGTTTGATGGTAACTACTGTTTAGACAATCATAATAATTCTAGAGCTATTATGTTCACCAAACACCAACTTCTGGAAGGTCAATGTGGGCTCTGCCTGTTTCTTTGATGATCATGATAACTTGGCGAATCGCGTGTCCATCTTACCGACAACATATCATTCAAATTTTTGCTCTAGCAACTTTTAAATGGAAAATTTAGGATTTTCTACTTGTAATGTTGTGATTAAACAAATAAGGGGATAATGTGGCCAATATGAATTGTATGGTTGTGATGAAAATCCATATATGTAAATATGTATTTGATTAGAATTGAAGTTTAAGTGTAAATCCTAATATTTTGTTGTCCTAGATTTAATTTGATTGTGATGAATTGTACAATTTAATTATGTGTATTATGGCAGGTATCATGACTCTAGTCCATTCTCTGTTTTCTTACCAAGTGTAAATGTTGAATCTAACATTGATGACTATACACGTGAAGATCAGACATAAGGGATAATAGTTTAAGGTATTGACACGGGATTTTATCGCACTAACAAACCCACTCGGGGTAGAAATCCCTGAGCTTTTACCAAAACTAAAGTGCAATAATTCCACCCGCAAGCGGACGGGCCTTATCGCAGTATAGTTGAGGATCGAACCCAAAGGAAAATGTATTTAAGAATCTTTGTGAGTCTACTCTAGTTCTAGATAAGGCTAATATTTAGAATGATAGGTTGATTTGAGGTTAATTAAACTAATCGCAAGAAAGTAAAAGTAGAATTAAAGTTTTAACTAGATCAATGATATGGAATCGCTGGGATGGTATCGGGTTTCACCACCGCTACACATGCAAACGCATTCAATCGCAAACAATCCAGGCAAGATATAACAATCCAAATAGATCTCTTGTAGAACCCTCCATACGGGCATCAGGTTTGCGTAAGCATCACCTTAGGCATCAGATGTCTCATCACCAACCAGATCACTTACTTACGGCTCCGAAGATACAGAAATCCAACAAAGTTGTGGCCCCCTATACAGGCGTCAGGCACACAGAAGCATCACCGAAGGCTAGATGGCTCGTCCCCTCACGGATCATACACTTACGACCTCGAAGAAATCCCATTCTATTTCTAGTTCGGGAGTCAACCACATTAATCGATAAGCAAGCAAGTGATAGATCTACAAACTAACATCGACGATAAACAAAGACGATACAAAATCCAACTAAGGCTGTGGTCCTCCCTGAGGGATGTTTAGACCACAGAAGCATCATCGTAGGCTAGATGTCTCGTCCCCTTACGGATCATACACTTACAACCTCAAGGAATCTTATCAGAAGTTCTCATCAAAGAGTCAAACCTTATAAACTGCCATTCTATCCCACATATAGAAGATTTCGTAATATTATGAGAGAATAAGATGAAAGCAAGTAGATAATCAACTACAAACGTACCGACTAACAACGAAATAGAAAGTTATATACATTGCCATGGAGAGTTTAACAAAAGAACATGATTTGCATGGGCAGCGGGGCTAGTCCCCGCACCCCAGTGAAAAGGAACTACTCACTCATGGTGTGAGAATCGAGAAGAATGAGAGAGAGGGAAGGTTCCTCCATGAGCATGATGAAGAAGATGGTCGCAGCTCGATGAAGATGATGTGGTCTTATACGTCGTGTTGGGGCAGATCTGAATGAGGAGGAAGAATCACCAAGGTTGGCTAGGTAGACCTTCTTCTCCACCTTCTTTCTCTTCTTCTCTCCTTACTCGGCGTCCAAAGGAGCAGGTGGACGGCGTGGTGTGGCTGAAGCTGGATCAGACCTTTGGCAGCATGTCGGCGTGCTGGAGTCGATGCCCAAATGAGGACCCTCATGGTCCTATTTATAGGCTTGGATGAGGTGGGCACGTTTTTGCTGTGAATAATGCTCCAAATGGTCTGGAGACCGTTTGACGTCCAAACGGTCTGGAGACCGTTTGACGTCCAAACGGTCTTGAGTTCTATCTTCATTCGGTCTTGCGGGCAAACGGTCTTGGGACCGAATGGTCATTGCTTACGTGTGCCAACCGGTATTTTTCCAAATGGTTTCATTGTCCAAATGGTTTCGTGGTCCAAACAGTTTCATTGTCCAAACAGTTTCATAGTCCAAACGGTTTCATTGTCTAAACGGTTTTGTTGGTTTTGGGACCATTTGGGCTTATGCGGTCTTGAGGTCAGACTGATTGGTGAAAGATTCTTTAGTGAATACCATATGATGATAGATACTGGTTTAAACCTGCACCAAATCAATATAAATTTGATCAAAAAACATAATAATTGGATTTATATAGAAAACTTACAATTTGTGAGGTTTAAGAGATAAATTGAAAGTATTTAATCAAAATGGTTAAAAGAAACGACAGAAAATCAGTATGAATATGCATTCATCAAACACCCCAAACTTAAACGTTGCTTGTCCTCAAGTAACACAAGATCTGAAACAGTCACCAAATGAATACTTTCGATCGTGTGATTGCTTCTTCTTCACATCATGATTATTTCTTTTCCGCTCCGTATGACTAAGCGTCTCAACTTCCCGAGACCACAGAACACATCTTACAGTATCTTCGTTCCTGGGTTCGCTTTCCAACCTCACTTTCTCCTCACTTTTTCCCACATCAAGCATGTCAAAGAGTTTTGTAAGAGTCTAGAGATACCCGCAGAACGACAAGTGTGCATCTGATCTGACACTGGTGTTTTTAAGGGTATGAAGGCTTTAATTATGCCTTAGGTAGAAAAGGGAGTGAAGGGTGGAATGGAAGGAAGAAGTAAAAATCTCTCCTCTATTCGACTCGAGATTTTTATTATTTTTGCAATTTCATTTATTGCATATATTTTTTGTGCGAATCTCTCCTCTATTCGACTTGAGATTGCTTTTCTTTTGTGTGCGCTTTGGCATCTTTTATATGCAAATCTCTCCTCTATTCGACTCGAGATTGCATTTTTGGTGGTACGCCCCTATTATTTTGTGAGGGGTATGGAAGAAACAGATATAGAGGGAAGCGGCGTGCCATCCCAAACTTAGGGTTTGGCACTATTTTGGTTGTTTTTTTTTATGGATGGAGGGGTACGAAGATGATGGAAGAAGTATAGAAGAGAGTTCAGATCAGAATGCAACTTGATGTATAATTTTTTGCATCGCGTCGTTCTCTTTATCGTACTCTACTCAGATAATGACTTGATGAGGATCCGGTGGGGATTCCATGTTATTGTTCCACTAGTCAGTTAGGAAGCACGACGTGTTTGATCCTCATCAGTTTGACAGGCACTTGTCATTTTGCATAAGTATCATGATGTTAGGATTCATAAGCTTCATCAGATGATTTAAATCAAAAGGCTAATTTTCAGAAGAAGGTCCTTTTGAGGATATTCTTCAAATAAGGAGGGTATAATGATAAATGCATAGAGGTTGAAACCATATCAAAATTTCATCAAGTATCTGTTCAATTTCTTTGGAAAACTTTTTGAAAATTTTTGAAAATTTGGTCAAAAATGCAACGATGCAATCTCAAGTTTGAATTAGATGGGTGAAGGTGGAAAGTGAGATACGTACCACCCACCCTCCACCCCAAACTTAGAGATTTGCTCATCCCGAGCAAACCCTAAATCTAAGATGGAGGGGAAAGTTCATGCCAGAATGACCACCAGACGTGGTTGTGTTTCAATTAGCTCGCTTCCTCTATCTGAAAATCTCAAATAGAAGGACCATTCAAAACTCAAAATAGCATCTCGTGATGTGACTTTATTTGGTGAAAAATTCCTAAAAAGTAAAAACAAAATTAAAGAAAAATAACTAGTTCCAATTTAAGACTAAATACGAATTTATTTATCGGGTTGCCTCCCGACAAGCGCCTTTGTTTTATGTCGATGGCTCGACTGACTTCTTCAGCTTCAAGGTGGATCCTTTGGATTGGAGAGATCTAGTGATGCATCAGTGTCTATGTCAGCTAAGGTGAAGTATATTTTTAAGCAGTGATCATTTGCCACAAATTCACCTGACTTTTCACTCCATCGAGAGAAAGCACCATGTGGGGAGATGCTTTTGACAATGTACGGTCCAGACCAGCGGGAGTGGAGTTTCTTTGGGAATAACTTCAACCTTGAGTTGAACAGAAGAACCTGGTCTCCCACTTGTATGTCTTTTCTTTTCAAATGAATGGCATGCCAAAGTTTGGTGTGTTCTTTGTAGATTCATGCATTCTCATAAGCTGTGATCCTGAGATCATCCTACTCTTGAAGTTGCAGAATCCTGGCCTGGCCTACTTTCTTCATGTCGAAATTCAGTTGTTTTATTGCCCACCATGCCTTATGTTCCAATTCGATAGGAAGGTGGAAAGCCTTTCCATATATTAATTGAAAAGGTGTAGTCCCAATGGGAGTTTTATAAGTAGTTTGATAGGCCCATAAAGCGTCGTTGATTTTCACAGACCAATCCTTTCGATTTTGGCCTACAGTCATTTCCAGAATAGCCTTTAGTTGACGGTTAGAGACTTCTACATGTCCGTTCATTTGTGGATGGTAGGGTGAGGCTACTTTATGTGTTACATCATATTTTCTCAGCAAAGCTTCAAAGCTTCTTTCAAGGAAGTGAGACCCTCCGTCAGATATCATGGTTCGTGGCACTCCAAAACGGGGGAAAATAATATCTTTGAATAATTTGATGACATGTTTGGAATCACTAGTGACGGTTGGTATAGCTTCAACCCATTTTGATACGTAGTCCACCGCCACTAGGATGTATGAAAATCCATGAGAAGATGGGAATGGACCCATGTAATCCACCCCCCAAACATCGAATATCTCTACTTCTTACCATAGATTCAGCGACATCTCATTCCTCTTTGTTATATTTCCTGATCTTTGACATTTGTCACATGATAGGACAAAGTCAAAGGAATATTTGGATATGGTTGGCCAGAAGAATCCACACTACAAAACCTTCAAGGCTGTCTTTTTAGAGCTCATATGTCCTCCCATTGGTCCTGAGTGACATTGTTCCAAAATAAGTTGAGCTTCTTATTCGGTGATACATCATCTATATAGACCATCAGCACACAGTTTGAAAAGGTACGGCTCATCCCAGTTGTACTATTTCACGTCATGCATAAATTTCTTCAATGCATTTCCGGTGCATTGAGGATGAATGACTCCAGCAGTGAGGTAGTTCACAAAATCCGAGTACCATGGTATAGCTTCTGAGACCTTCATTAGTTGATCATCCGGCAGGGATTCATTGATTGGAATCTTCTCAGTATCCGGAGTGTGGATGCGATTGAGGTGATCTGCTACAATGTTCTTTGTAGCCTTTTTATCTCTTATTTCTAAATCAAATTCTTGTAATAGGAGGATCCATCTGATCAACCTGGGTTTTGCATCTTTCTTTGCCAGAGGGTAATGAATGGCAGTGTAGTCTGTGTAGACAATGACCTTCGAACCAATTAAGTAGGATCTACACTTATCGAAGGAATACACGACTTCTAGAAGTTCTTTTTCATTAGTAGCATAATTCCTCTGGGCTTCATCGAGAGTTTTCGATGCATAATAGGTCACATAATGTTTCTTCTCGATATATTACCCTAAAACAGCACCTACAGCATAATCACTTGCATCCAAGTGATTTCAAAAGGGTGATCCCAATCTGGAGCTCTAATAATGGGAGTAGTGTTAAGGGCATGCTTTAGTGTGTTGAAACTTTTAACACATTCTTCGTCGAAATTAAATTTAGCATCCTTTAATAACAAATTTGTCATCGGCTTGGTTATCTTTGAAAAGTCCTTTATGAATCTTCTATAAAATCATGCATGACTAAGGAATGCTAGAACTTCCTTTACATTTGTTGGAATAGCCAGTTTATAAATCACTTCAATGTTGGCTTTATCTACTTCAATTCCTCTATTACTAACTCTATGGCCGAGGACAATGCCTTCCTTTACCATAAAATGACACTTTTCCCAATTCAGCACAAGATGTGCTTCTTCACAACGTTTGAGGACCAGGGAGAGGTGCTTTAGACATGAATTGAATGAATCTCCGTATACAGAAAAATCATCCATGAAAACCTCCATAATAGTTTCAGTAAGACCAGTGAATATGGCAGCCATGCAATGTTGGAAAGTTGTGGGTGCATTACAGAGACCAAACAGCATTCTTTTAAATGTGTATGTCCCGAATGGGCAGGTAAAGGTTGTTTTCTCTTGGTCATCTGGATGTATGGGTATTTGATAGAATCCATAATAACCATCAAGATAATAGAAATATTCTTGGTGAGCCAACCTTTCTAGGACTTGATCAAGGAAAGGCATTGGAAAATGATAATTTCGAGTTGCCTTGTTTAATTTTCTATAATCTATGCACATCCTCCACCCTGTTATTGTTCGAGTGGGGATGAGTTTGTTGTTTTCATTCCGTATAACAGTTGTTCCACCTTTCTTCGGGACTACATGCACCGGACTCACCCATGGTGAATCTGAGATTGGATAGATTATTCTAGCTGTGAGAAGTTTAATGACTTCGCGACGTACCACTTCCTTCATATTTGGATTTAATTTCTATTGATGCTCAATAGTAGGCTTGTGATCTTCCATCATAGGGATCTTATGCATACACAACGCTTGACTGACCCCAGTGAGGTCACTCATTTTATAGCCAATGGCCTTCTTTCTTTCCCTTAATTCCTTTAGGAGTTTATTTTCTTGTTCAGCTGTTAGATAGGAATTTATAACAACTGGGCAAACTTTGAAATCGTCAAGAAATACATACTTCAGTCCTTCGGGTAGGGGTTTCATTTTGGGAGCCTCTGGTTTTTTGCATGTTTCTTCTGTAGTTTCCATAGTCTTGAGTTCTTCACTAGTGGCTTCAATGTCTTCTTTAGCAGAGTCGAGAGATTTGATGCAATCCTTTACGTGTTTGTCAATTGGTTCATCAACTGATAGGTTAGTTATAGCAACTTCTAAAGGATCATCGGATTCATGATGCTCTTGGGTCAAAAGTGACATTTTCTCAATGTAGTCAATCAGATAGACTTCTTCTTGCATACTTGGTCTCCTCATACTTTCAAAAACTTTAAATTTGAGAGTTTCTTTGCCTAATCAGAGCAGTAAGGTACCAACTTCAACATCGATCAGGGCTCTTGCAGTGGCGAGGAATGGATGACCAAAGATGAGAGGATATATGGCATCTTCCTTTTTATCCATAATGACAAAGTCGCATGGAACATATGTGTCCTTGCCTACCTTGACCGGGACATCTTCGAGGATTCTTAACGGATGTTTTATCAAATTGTCTGCAAGTTGTATAGTCATGCCAGTTGGTAGAAATTCTGCAAACCCTAGTCTCTTTCATAGGCTAAGTGGAATAATAGAGATGCTTGCGCCAAGATATGCCAAACATTTCTTGCATGATGAGTCATCAATGTGACATGAAATTCCAAAGGATCCTGGATCTTTTTGTTTTTTGGGCATCTTGCTCAAAATGATGTCGGACGTAGTTGTTGCCAGTTTTACTGTCTCATACTCTTCAGTTATATACTTCCTTGTGAGAAGTGACTTTAGGTACTTAGTCCAGGCTGCTATCTCAGCCAGCGCATCCAAGAAGGGTATATCAACATGAAGTTTCTTCATAGCCTCTTTAAACTTATTGAATCGAGTATCCAACTTGGTTTTCCTTAGATGAGCTGGGAAAGGTATACGAGGCTTATATATAGGAATATCAGCTTCCGATGTTTTAGTTTCTTCATCATTTGGTTCCTCAGGATTTCCCTTATTTGTCTTATCAACTTTTGAATGAGACTCTTGTGTTGTTGAGTCTTGGGCAATCACAGGCTCACCCTCGTCTGTAATAATCAAAGGTGTCTTTTCAGGGGGATTTGAATAATCTTTCCCTGACCTAGTGGTGACTTCCTTCAACTGTTTAGGATGCTTAGGATTGTTCTCGGGTTGGCCAGCAAAGGCTCCAACATGTGGCTTTATGCTAGCTGCGAGTTGAGCTAGTTGAGATTCAATAGCCTTCTGCTGAGCTTGTTGGTTGGCTATCATAGTTTGTTGAGTTTGTAACATCTTTTCAATGGTTGATAGCTTGTCATCAGAAGATATAGATCTTGCTTGCTGTCCTTGTTGTTGATTAAGATTCTGATACTGAGAGTTGTTTTGATAATTATTGTAGTTCCTATTCTGAAAGTTCCCCTTGAAATTTCCTTGATTCCCAATATTCTGTTGTTGATTATACTGGAATCTTGGTGGGCCTCTTGATTGATTGTTTGAACCAAATTGGTGCGAGTTTACTGCTCCAGAGGGGTTTCTGTATTGAAAATAGGGATGATTCCTATTCTGATTCGGATTGTAATAACTTTGACCAAGAATGGTGTTGATAGCATTAAGATTTTCCATCTGACTATTATCTCCTTGGCCACATACATTGCTCAGAACAACATCATAGAGAATATTGCATGATAAAGTGGAATGATCGGTGCTCTTACATGCTTCATAGAACAGGGAAGCGGACTTGACCTGTTCCAGTTGTCGAGTGGGCGAACGTCCTCTTCCGATAGCAGCAAGAGATGATTCAATATGGTCTTACTTGGCAACTAAGAGTTTCAAGGTTTTAGCGATAGATTTGTACTCGGGAGTAGCTTCGGCCATAGCTACTTTCAAAACTCCTTTACCTACAGATCTACCCCAATTGGCTTGATTTTCTGCTCCCAGGGTGACGACTCTCCATGCGCTATCGTAACTTTGATGCATGAAGTTTCCTCCATACGAGGAATCTAGGAATCTCTTAATATCATCATCCACACCCCTATAGAAAATATCAATGAGTTGGTTCTTCAGAATTTTATGGTGTGGACACTTGTGTAGAAGCTCCTTGTATCTATCCCAAGCTTCACCAAGGGTTTCTCCAGGAACTTGAGTGAAATTTGTTGTTCGCCCTCTGATTTCATATGTGAGAGATGGGGGATAAAAATTTTCTAGAAACACATTTTGCAGTTGTTCCCAGGTGGTGATGGGTATTTCACTTTGCAGCGAATTGTACCAACTTATGGCTCTATCTAGAAGGGAGTACTTGAAGAGACAGAGTCGAATGGCATCATCTGTGACTCCATTTTGTTTTGTCATGGCACATAGATCAATAAACCTCAGAAGATGTTCTTGGCTATCTTCTCCTTGCTTGCCATAAAAAGGATTATTCTGAAGTAGGGTGATCCAATGAGCTCTTATCTCGAAATTAGTAGCGTTGATAGGAGGAGGTTGTACTGGATGATGAACATTCATAGCTTTCAGGATTGAGAACTCTCTAAGATCCTTTTGTAGTTTAGTTGCCTGCGATGCTGCTTGCGCTGCTAGGATTTCCTGTTGAACCACAACCCTGGCTTCTTGCATGAGCCTCTCTCTCTGTGTATTGATGGCTTGAGCCACACTTCGGGCTACTTCCTCTTCCTGAGCCATCCTTGCTTGATTTTCTCAGATCTGACGATGAAAGGTTCTTTCAATCTCAGGATCAAAGCTCACTGTTAGTCTGGGGTTGTCTGAACGGTGCATGCACTACGCCTTGGATTGTACCTGAAATTAGCGAGATTTTGAAAGTGAGACCCACAGAGTAGACTCAAATTCAAATAGATGGTCGATTGTGTCAAAAGAAAAGGCAAAATCCTAAATTAGTCTTAAAAGAACTAGATTTGACTAACTGATTCCGTTGTCCCCGGCAACAGCGCCAGAATTTTACGTGGCATTTTATCGCACTAACAAACTCACTCGGGGTTGAAATCCCCGAGCTTTTACCAAAACCAAAGTGCAATAATTCTACCCGTAAGAGGATGAGCCTTATCGCAGTATAGTTGAGGATCGAACCCAAAGGAAAATGTATTTAAGAATCTTTGCCAGTCTAATCCAGTTCTAGATAAGGCTAATATTTAGAACGATAGGTTGATTTGAGGTTAATTAAACTAATCGCAAGAAAGTAAAAGCAGAATTAAAGTTTTAACTAGATTAATGATATGGAAACGCTGGGATGGTATCGGGTTTTACCACCGCTACACATGCAAACGCATTCAATCGTAAACAATCTAGGCAAGATATAACAATCCAAATAGAGCTGTTGCAGAACCCCCCATACGGGCGTCAGGTTCGCATAAGTATCACCTTAGGCATCAGATGTCTCGTCACCAACCAGATCACTTACTTACGGCTCCGAAGATACAGAAATCCAACAAAGTTGTGGGCCCCCTATACAGGCGTCAGCACACATAAGCATCACTGAAGGCTAGATGGCTCGTCCCCTCACGGATCATACACTTACGACCTCAAAGAAATCCCATTCTATTTCTAGTTCGGGAGTCAACCGCATTAATCGATAAGCAAGTAGGTGATAGATCTACAAACTAACATCGACGATAAACGAAGACGATACAAAATCCAACTAAGGTTGTGGTCCTCCCTGAGGGATGTTTAAACCACAGAAGCATCACCGTAGGCTAGATGTCTCGTCCCCTTACGGATCATACACTTACGACCTCAAAGAATCTTATCAGAAGTTCTCGTCAAAGAGTCAAATCTTGTAAACCGCCATTCTATCCCACATATAGAAGATTTCTTAATATAGGAGAGAACAAGATGAAAGCAAGTAGATAATCAACTACAAACGTACCAACTAACAATGAAATGGAAACATATATACATTGTCATGGAGAGTTTAACAAAAGAACATGATTTACATGGACAGCGGGGCTAGTCCCCGCACCCCAGTGAAAAGGAACTACTCGCTCATTGTGCGAGAAACGAGAAGAGAGAGAGAGAGAGAAGGTTCCTCCATGAGCATGATGAAGAAGATGGCCACAGCTCGGTGAAGATGATGTGGTCTTCTACGTCATGTTGGGGCAGATCTGAACGAGGAGGAAGAACCACCAAGGCTGGCTGGGTAGACCTTCTTCTCCGCCTTCTTTCTCTTCTTCTCTCCTTGCTCGGTGTCCAAAGGAGTAGGTGGACGGTGTGGTGTGTCTAAAGTTGGATCGGACCTTTAGCAGCCTGTCGGCGTGCTGGAGTCAATGCCCAAATGAGGACCCTCGTGGTCCTATTTATAGGCTTGGATGAGGTGGGAACGTTTTTTTAGTGAATAATGTGTTGACTCAAGGTCAATTAGGTCAATGTTGACTCACGTCTAAATTGACTAAACCCTTGTTTTGATGATGACTAACCATTCCACATATTGGTGTCTAATGCTTCTACATTGAGTGATTTCAGATTAGGTTTAGACACACTCCAAATGCCCTAACTTGCGCATATCAAATTGGAGAAAAGACAAGTCAAAATAGCTACAAGTGTGCAATTTGGGATCTCTATGTAAATGACCTTAGAATTGCTTTGTAATCACTTGTAATGATTGTATGACTTGTAATTAAGCTTAGAAAAATTATTGGGACACAAAAATCCATCATTTGTACAGTTTTACGAAAATTCCAAAATACCCATAACAGGGATTTGGTCGGCCGAATTCCAAACTCGGCCGATCCATATATTCTGGAATTTTCTGGGCAATCGGCCGAGTTACCAACTCAGCCGATCCCTGGTCGGTCGAGTTCCTATGGTGGGAAACTCGGCCGATCCACTGATCGGTCCAAGTTGAAAGTCGACCGATCGGCCGAGTTTCTCCAAGGGAACTCGGCCGACAGTCTAGCTTTCAGCCTTGTCTTTTAGTGGTTCGGCCGAATTGCCTTTATAGAAACTCGGCCGATCAGACTGTACTGGAATGCAGAAAAAGCATTTCCAACCGTTGGAGACTGTGTTGGGACTCAAAATAGATCTGTTGCAACTTGTAAAACGGCTATTTTTCGTTCACAAGTGTTCCCAAAGGCTAAGAGGCATCCCCAGCTATAAATAGGACCCCTTGGGCTTCATTCCAAGGTTGAGCATTCATTGCAAACTCTTTGTGAGGTTCCTATTCTATAGTTGAGTGCTTCCTACAGCCTCCTCTCTCTCTCTAAGCTTAATCACTTGCTACATCCATTAGAGTGAGTAGGAAATCTGTAAGAGAGCTAGTCCCATTTGTATATCTTGTGAAGCTCTCACTTCCACCACCTCCCCATCTCTCATTTCCTATCTTGAAGATGAAGGTTCTCTCTCTTGTCCAAGAGAGGTGAAGAAGAACAAGGGAAGGAGTCCCTTGGTGAAGATCAAGGCTGAAGACTTGGAGCTAGAGTGGGTAAGTCCTTGGAGAAGGCAGAAGACTCAAGCTCAAGTGGGTAAGTCCTTGGTGGAAAGCTTCTCCGAGTGAAGGTGAAGTCAAAGGCAGAAGATCCAAGAAGAGTGGGTAATTCCTGCAAGGCCGAAGACTTGTGCAAGAGTGGGTAAGTCCTTGGAGAAGGCCGAAGACTCTTGCAAAGTGGGTAAGTCCTTGGTAAGGTTGAAGACTCTTTGTATTGGATAGGTAAGTCCTTTGTGGGTCATGTGTTGTATGTCTTATTAATGAATATAAGAGTGCAATTGTTTGAAGTCCTAGAGGTTGACCTCTCTAGGAAAGTGGACTGACACACTTCTAGTTTGAAGTGTGGAACCACTCTAAATAGCTTGTCTAATTTGGTGCATCAATCTCTCTTATCCTTGATATGCATGATTTAGTTGCACTCAAATTACCTATTTAGCAACCTTATCTTGTCATATAATTTGAAGGTTTAATGAATTTTGTTTAAGTGCTTTCAGCTCTATTCACCCCCCCCCCCCTCTAGAGCATCTAAGTCACCCATCTAGGATCCAACATAATGCTCCAAACGGTCTGGAGACCGTTTGACGTCCAAATGGTTTCAAGACCGTTTGACGTCTAAACGGTCGTGAATTCTATCTTTATTCGGTCTTACGGGCAAACGGTCTTGGGACCGAATGGGACCAAACGGTCTTGGGACCAAATGGTCATTGCTTACGTGTGCCAACCGGTCTTCGTCCAAACAGTTTCATTGTCCAAATGGTTCCATGGTCCAAATGGTTTCATTGTCCAAACGGTTTCATAGTCCAAACGGTTTCTTTGTCCAAACGGTTTCGTTGGTTTTGGGACCGTTTGGGCTTATGCGGTCTTGAGGTCAGACCGATTGGTGAAAGATTCTTTAGTGAATACCATATGATGATAGATCCTAGTTTAAACCTGCACCAAATCAATATAAATTTGATCAAAAACCATAATAATTGGATTTATATAGAAAATTTGCAATTTGTGAGGTTTAAGAGATAAATTGAAAGTATTTAATCAAAATGGTTAAAAGAAGGGCGACAGAAAATCAGGATGAATATGCATTCATCAGGTATACTACATGTAATACTTCATGTGGTATTTGCATTATATAACATGTTTATTTGTTCATAACTGATCTGACTTTTTAATATGTGATCTGAATTTTTTAATAAGTGATATGACTGTATCATATATGATATAGTTTTTTATATGTTATCTAACTTTTGTCATATGTTTACTTTAGATTTTATAGATGGAATCTAACCAGGAGCACAGTGATCCTGATAGTCAGTCTGAGCTTGAGGATCCTGCTGAGCATTCTGACCAGGGCACTGATGGTGTTGATAGATCAAAATGTAAGAGAGATTAACTTTGATGAAAATTGCCACAAATAGGGAAGGGAGGAAGGGTGTTGTTGAATCCAATGAAGTAGGCACTAAAGAGTTTAACAACTATAGTGGGGCCCTTGGTTGAAGCACAATGTCTCTCCTTATTCATGATTGGAGACAAGTGAGTATGGCCAACAAAGACCTCATTTGGAGGGAGTTAGAGATGAGATAAATGCATTTATGTTTTTGTAGTCTTTTCCTATTCTATCTTTTAACATTCTAAATAGTAATGAATGTTGAACCTTTTAAGGGAAAATATGAGCTTGATGAAAAGTTACATCACAAGTCTATTATGTATTTCGTTAGGAGAAGACATAGAGATTGGCAGACAATCCTCACAAGAGACTACATCTTTAGAGACAAAAAAGATTAAGACCCACTCTTAAATGGAACTATATTGACAAAGATGATTATAAGGTGTTTGATGAGCTGAGAAAAATAGATGTGTTCAAGGTATTGAATTAATTGCATTTTTATTATTTCTTATGGTTACCTAATAATATTTCTTATTGAATTGATTACATTTTATGATTTCTAATGATAACTTAACAATATTTTTTATTGAATTAATCATGCCATTTAGGATGCTCAGAAAGATAGGCATGACAAGAATGTTCACAACCACCGGTTGGGTTTAGGTGGTTATATTAAATGCCACCAGATGAGATCTCAAGAGCAAGGGCCTTCTACTTCTACTCCTTCTACTATTGAGTATTCTAGTACTTCTAGACGGTTACCTCACTATATTGAGTGGATAGATGGGAGGACAAACAAAGCTAGAGAAATCCTCATCCAAGAAACACAAGAGGGGGCTTAAGAAATGGTAAATTTCTTGGTCTCACAATATGTCCATGTTTAAGTTTTACGAATTAGTCAATTTTGACGATGAATAGTTGGATCTCAGTGAGAAAACAAAGGAGGGCAAGTTCACTCTTTAGGACACACATGATGAATTGATGGTTGCTTTAGGGATAGAAGAACATCCTAGATGTATTAGAGCTGGTGAAGTTGGGTATGGAATAGAATCTTTTTTGGGCATACCAGCAAAAGTGCAAATCTGTTAAGAAAGGAGGAATGGACATAGAGAAGGTACAAAGATTGATAGATACAGTCTTGGAGGAGTTTAAGGCTTCTTAGGTGGCATAAAATCCTATAGCAGTCACAGAACATGTATGGTGTCACATGATGACAAAATGTATTGGGAGTAGTCCTTCAGATCCGCATAGAATGACAAGCGTAAGATTTAATTTAAGTCAATCTATATATACACTGTGATATCATAATCCCTCAATTCAATATATATGTGTCAATTTAAATATATTTTTTTATAAATTGTAGGTTTCTAGAAAATTTTGTGTTGCCATCAATGTTCCATACAATGACCTGGCAGATGTGGAGTTTTCTATCATCGATATAGTTCAAGGTATTCCCCTTCCCACTAATCATGTTTGTGTGAACATCATACGTGTCATTCTGACAATGAGAGACACACCTCTCCCATATGAGCACCTGGATGCCACCACAGTCAGAGAGGTAGAAGGTGACTTTATTGGATGGCCAAATGACTCATTATATTTCTTGAGGTATGACAAATGTATATTGAAATTTATATAAATAATAAAAAAACTAATATGAATACGTGAATGAATCCCACAACAACTAAGAAGCACCCTAGGATTCGAAAGCCTCTGCCCCCACATTTTATTTCATAGGAGTTGTTTCACTCCTTAGGCCCTAGTTGCATGACATTTACAAGATGGTTAAACAATATAGAGCAATTAGATATCATGGTGATAAGCCTTTGGGAAGAGTTCATAGATATAGATCATGACACTATTATAGTATGGCATATATTTCTGAGCTATTTTAGTATCAATGGTTGAACACATTAGTGACAGAACTTTGGATATGGTGAGTCTGAATGCTCCATCATATGTGAGGAATATATATATATATATATATATGTCATTTTTATTATTCAGCTGGTGAGGTTGGAATATCAAATATGGCATTTCTAATTCCATCACTAATTAGTGATGTACTTAGATATCCGAGTGACATCAAAGATTATGTGAGTACTACGATGTAGTTTTTTTGTGCTTCCAAGACGGTGATCATAGCTCCCTTCAACATTATGTAAGTTGTGGTCTTATTGTTTATATGTCTAACTTATGAATACAATCTGTCGTGGATTTTTTTATTTGCCTTCTATTCACACAGAAATAAGTATTGACAATTATTAGCGGTTATTCCTAAGACTTGAACTGTGTATTTCTTTGATCATTTGGGTATAAAACTGACACCAAATGAGGGACACCCAATGAAATTGACGATCCATGTGTAAGTATATTTTTTCTATGCTCAACATATTTGTTAATATTTGCATCATATGACAATTTAATGATGTAAGATAATTGTTAATTTAGCTTATAGCGGTGTGAAATCATTCTGTAGTGGTGGAGGGAAGGTAGATAAGAAAAAGAAATTAGTAACTTGGAAGAGTGTTGATGTAGTCTTCTCATTCCAATTGCATATATATTACTAACTATTCTTAATTACATTTATTAACGTAATTGTAAATCTACAAGGCCCTATACAAGACAATAGTTGGGCATGTACATATTATGTGATGTTGTACATACAGAAGATTGGCACGCACACACAACATGCCAAATGTATAGAGAAGGTAATGTTACTAGTCTTAGATCATATTATTGAAGTGGTCTCATTTGATAATACAAATAATCAAACCTAATAGCATTACGTCCCATTCTCTTTGCAATTTTTTGACACTACTAAACCCTATATACCGGAGTAGATGAATGACCTATGTGAATAGGGGGAAGACTACATCATCAAACATGTGGACTTGAACGATGCCTAGGAGGGTTGATTGATATTTTTGTAGTTCAAATTTTGATGTTAGATTTTTTTTTCTTATATTATTATATGTTGTGGATTTCAATTCTGAGATGGTAGTTGATATTGATATGTATTTGTGTGCGTGAATTGAATGTGAAGTGCATATGTGTGTGTGAATTCAATGTGAAGTGCATGAGGAAGAGAATGATGTGTATTTGTGCATATGTATGAAATTAAATGTGTGGCTAAGAAATGAATCAATTTAGATGTGAGATCATGGACATCTGTGTGCATTTGAAGTGAAAAATGATAGAATGTTGAGGTTTACTGGCATGTTTGTGCTTATTGTATCAAATGTATTGTAAGATTATATATATATATATATATATATATATTCTTGTAGGATTTCCAACATGTTTGTTAAGTTGTGATGCTTGTAGAGTCATGTACTTCTTCAAAACTTTTATTTCTGAAGAACTATTGGCAGTAGATAGGCTAGCAACAAGACAATAGGTTTGCAGACCTTCTATATAAAAAATAGACGTTTCTCATTAGATATTTATAAATAAACGACTACATATACATTCTATGTCAGTTATTTATAGTAGACTGACGGGGTATACCTAAAATTTTCTTTGTTCAATCATTCATAAAACCGACGTCATGGCATTAGGTGTTGATCATGTGTCATTCTTATATTGATGAGAAACTATCATAGGAAACCATTTTTATTGCATAATTAGCTTAAAAGCATCATTTTTTGCTCATATAACCGACGAGGAAAGTTCAAAGGAGACCACAAATTTATCTCCTATTGCGTGTTATGTTGTCAATTTTGTTGTAATGTGGACCTGAAGGCAAAAATTATTCTTATCAAATTCCAGAATCGATGAAGAATGGCTTGAGTTTTAACATTGTCCACTTGGTTATCGGTTTCTAACCGTCGTGATATACCTTAAATGACCGACGCGATATCTCGATTATGTAGTAGTGGTCTCTATTATATTTATTGAAAGAAACTCTTCCTCAAGGCAACAAGCTTCCATAATCAACATATGAATTAAATAAAATGTTGTGCCCAATGAGAATGGTGGTTAAGAAGATACATGCATGCGTGAATGATTGTGTGTTATTTCAATAGGACTATATCAATATGAAATATTGTACAAAATTTGGGGATCAAGGAACAAAATGACGACTTTGGGTAAGCCCAAAACTGGATCTCCCGCCAAGGTGATGTGGTATCTACCTATAATACTACAATTTCAACATTTGTTTGCCAATACCATGGATGCACACAATTTATATTGGCATGTAGAGGGGAAAAACAATGATGGGATATTACAACATGTGTCAAATTCCCCACATGGAAGAAAATTGATTTATGTACTCTAAATTTGGTAAAGAAATAATGAATCTAAGACATGGACTTTATACTGGTGGGAAGAATGCTTAAAACATGTGAAGCATCCAACATAGCACCTAGTCTATTATGATTGTTACATACAATCTTCCTCCCTGGTTGTACATGAAAAGTAAGTACATCATGTCACCTTTGTTGATATTGCACCCAAATAACATGGTAATGATATTGATGTTTTTCTTGAACCTCTGATTGATGGCTTGAAGAAATCATCAAGATAAGGTGTAATGATCTATGATGCTTTGTGTAGAGACACATTATGTTTGCATGCTATGTTGTTTTTAATATTAATGAATTTCCAACATATGGGAATTTGTCTGATAAAAGGGTCTGAATCATGCTCTATATGTGAGGATAACATTGATTCAATATGATTAAAATATGGCAACAAGAGTATATATGTTGGTCATCAAAGTTTTCATTCAAAAGTTCATCCTTATTGAAGGTTTATTTCAAAAGTATCCCTAAACCTATACCAGGAGAGGTTTTTTATGAATGAGGAATGGGCTTTGTCATTGCATTTTGTAAGAGATCACAATGTACTATTCCCACACAGAGTGACAAATCTTTATTCAAGAATAGGTCAATATTTTGGGAACTTTCTTAATGGAGTTCTTTGGTAGTTAGACATTGTATTAATGTCATGAATTTTGAGAAAAATGTCTATTATAGCATCACTGGTACTCTGCAGGTAAGACTAAAGATTGCATCAAATCCAATATGGAACTATGTGAATTGGGTATAAGGAAAGAATTAACAACCTAAGTTAGCAGTGATTGAAAAACATATCTACATATTGCTTGTTACACATTGTTTGGATAATAGAAGAGAATTGTTTGTGAGTGCTTTCTTAGTGTTAGAATACCAAAGTGATACTTTTCCAATATCTATAGATTGGTATCAATGAAGGATCAGAAGCTAATAGTTCTTAAATCTCATGATTGTCACACACTAGTGAAGAAAATATTGTCTGTGGTTGTTTGATCTATATGCCAAAGCATGTAAGATTTGTAATCACGAGGCTTTGTTTCTTCTTCAACACTTTATGCAATAAAGTTACTGATCCCGTGATTCATAAGTTGCAAAGAGAAGTCATCATTACCCTATGCCAGCTTGAGATCTATTTTCCTCCTTCATTCTTTGATATCATGGTACATCTTATTTTCCATTTGACTAGGGAAGTGAAAATGTTGGGTATAATTTTCTTACATTGAATGTGTGAGAACCCTTTACACTAAATGATATTATTCAAAACACAAAACATGATCGCTCATTTTTTAAACACAAAT
Organism: Alisma plantago-aquatica; assembly: GCA_963693085.1. Lineage (NCBI taxonomy): Eukaryota > Viridiplantae > Streptophyta > Magnoliopsida > Alismatales > Alismataceae > Alisma > Alisma plantago-aquatica. The sequence continues at coordinate 553,754,136 of OY856414.1, read as the reverse complement.
CTAGAAAACAGGGTAAATTAAAACTATTTTCATCATTCCCAAATGCTCAGAAACATTTACATAAGAGCCCAACAACTTGTTTTATTTCATGTAATGCTCAATTTCCTTTGCAACTGCTCTGTAGCCTCAGCTACAACATAAACTTTACAAAGGAACATTATTCACATATTCCACATATATAAGATCAACAACTATCGAAAGCTTGATTCAATCAAAATATTGTATACCAATTTTCACCCGGACCTGAGAATATAGGGATGACTATAGGACACACTAGACAACTAAACAACCATCTCTAGGGTTCATCACCTCATGTCTCTCCTTGTTGCCATGGTTTTCTATTGCTGTTGTCGAGCACCTAAAAGATGTGGTGACCCATGAGGTGAGACCCAATCCCAGTGAGAGATATAACTCTCTCCAGCAGATATTGATTACAACATATTATTCCAATAGTAAATAAACTAAGTAATTGAAGCATTGAATAATAATTTGAGTAGATTGAACAGTTCAAGCATGCTAAACAAATTAAACACTTAATCTTAGAAATAAGTATAATTATCAATGCATATACAGGTAATAGATAAATCCATTTTTTCTATCACATATCTACTCAGGTTTCATAAGATTGCATCTATAACAATCGTCATTGTTAGTCAGACTATCATCATATGCCTTCCTAACAACATAAGAAAACTAGTAGCATAAGCATATCTAACATTATGAATATATATAGTAGCATATCAGGGATAGCAATATTGGCATGTTTAATAAAGTGAACAAATCTACATCATAAGTAGAGCTAACATCATAAGCACAACCAACTACATAAGCATGTTTAGTAGTTTAAACATTTCTAATTACAAATGCATGGCTAGAAGTATTAGACATAGATAGTAGCATAATATTAACTATCAGTTGTCAGTATATATGACAACATAAGAATGTTTACAACATAAGAACATCTACAAAATAATCATATCTATTATTAGGAAAGCAAACAAGGGTTATCATCCAATACAAAGTGTTGTGTATAACCCTAAATAGATATGCTACATAGTTTTATTACATATTTTATTATGCCCTGGGGAGTTTTAGTCATACCACCCAAAGTCCAACCGACCCCTGAGAAGGGCTATTCAGTTCCATACAAGATCTAGGAGTTCCAATATCATAAGATTTCACCCCCTCAGTCAGTATGAGTAAAAAGTTAGTGACATATCAGGTAATGCTACCACTACAATGACATATAGTCAAGCTGCTAACAACTAGTCTGTCATTGGTACATGTCACGACACTAGAGAGTAGGCTCACACATGGCTACTATATAAGAGATACCTATAGTTATACTGCTTCCATTCACATTTCACAATATCTGAGGCATGACCACAATCATCCTCCATAACCTACAATTGTGGATGACTAGGATATATCCTCAACTTGCCACCCCCACATACTCAATAGTATGCACTCTGAGTTTCCCTTAGGAATACTCGTTTCACCATGCAACAAGTTCTGCACTGAAGATGGTTCTATGGCACAGGGCACTACATGATTATAATTTTACTTGATTAGTTATTTCCAATTGAGTTAATTAGGGCTGCATCTGACAAGTAGACATACAAACCCTAATTCATCTCTAGCAAACATTGATATATAACAACTTCAGAAGATATAAAATATATGAAACATAATTTCTCATCTCAACATCACATGGAAGTATTCACCTGCCAATCAAGAGAATGTACTTTTCATCACATCATCATCACATGATACTATTCTCTTTCCATTCATGAGACTGTACAATTAATCATACTATCACATGATATAAATCCTTAGCAATATCATAGGGTATCAACCCTTGTCAACATAAGAGGATTACACATCATTCAGGGCTCAACCATGCCCAAAGGTATTAAGACCATCATATCATTTCCTGCAAGTTTGTCATTATCTTTCTATGCCTTATAACCAAGTTCAACCAACATCACCACACATGTGATACACATACTCGACATAATTTGCATTAAAGAATTGAAAGATGTTCACACGATAACATTGTAGGATTACCTTAGAAATTAAGAGAATTCTTTGATTATAACAACATATAAGGAAGGTATATAATTGGCCATCATTATACTTATAGGATACAAGTTTAGCATAAGAAAGCATAGATCATGCAACTAGGATGACCAACAATTAAACTCATTAGAGTTTCAATCAATCATTTGGAAGGATCTTCCACCATTATATTAATCATTCTAAAAAGGATAACATAATTAACCACCATTATCTATTTGTCTTAGGGTTGGGTTTAGCAAGGTAGGTTACTTAAAGTTATAGTTCAACATGCATTCACAAACCTTCACCCATAGCATCCCTATATAAATCTTGGATGCATAAGACACAACATTGTCAAAACATTCCATACCTTTCTCAAGTATGGATTCATGCATAACTCAAGATGTTACCATCAGATTATAGTATACTAACATTCCAAAAAAATACAAGAGACTTTGTTGTTGTATTACTCCACTAAGGAAGGTTGGTCATAGTTACCCATTATCATCTGAGTTCATTAGGATCAAGCATAACAAGATATATCCCATTAGGGTTACATGTCAACATGATATAGTCATTATCCATTCTATTCATATGAGAACAAAGGTAAGAATACCTTATTGAAGGCCAACCTCCTTGGGTTCCATCATCATTCAACCCATATCACCATACCACAACATAATCCAGAACCATTGGATGTTGACAATGTAAGATCATTGGTTATTTACATAAGTAAGCACCTTAACATACCATATGTGAAGCCATCGAGTTGCGACCTAGAAAGAGTCACTATTAAACTCTAAACATACCTTATTGAATAACATAAAAGGGGCACCATAGATTGTGGGGTCAAAACCCATCATTAGTTGTATAATTTAAGCAAGTCATCATGCCAACAATCAAGCTCCAACTTCTCTCTACCCCAGCTACAACGCTGAGGGGAGGGAGCATCATCTCTGGCGCACCCTCCCCCTAGCTTCCAATCAACGACGGCGAATGAAGCAATGAGTTCTCCTAGAGGGAAAGGCAGTCGAAGGGTGTCGTCTTGGGTGTGGGTTGGTGAGGGATGTGCAGCGCCGTGAGGAGCAGATCTAGGCCAAAGGACTGGCATGTCGACCCAGTCGATTCCACGCCATTTAAGTGTGACGGTTGGAAAGAGCTTCTCCCATCATATATGGGCTCTTCGTTGCCGCTCTATCTCGCTGGTGAGGGAAGGCTCACTCTCTTCCTTCACTCGCTCCTCCCCCTCCTTCTGATTGAATCCAGGGCTCCCTAGATGACAATGGGTTTGACCCCGCCCTGTTATCTGCCTGGTGCTTTCGACGGTAGATGGAACTAGCGTTGGGTCGAATGGTGACTCAACCAGATCGACGGCACATTCCCTCCAACAATGAAGGTAGGACTTCTATGTGTCTGTTTACAAGGATTCACTGCTCAGATGGAGTTCCCTCTGGAGTAAGGGTGGTTGTTGCTCACCCTCGTCCGGTGGTTGGGCTCCAGCCTCTTTCCCCGCCAGTGGGTTTCTCCTATCTAGCGATTCTTCTGTAGGCGACTAGCTTTGGTTCGTGTGGTATCCTTCTGCTGGATGTTTCTTGCGTGGCTCCTCTGTAGTTGTGAATTTGAATGCACTCTAGGTGCTTGATGAGGAGCTTCTTTGTATTACATGAGTTTCATGTGGAATTGGTTTCGAGAGGGGGGCAGATCTTCTTCTTCTCCTATTTGAGCAATTCTATTGTTGTGCGTAGAAACACCTTCAAGGTGTTCAATGTTTTGTTGTAGTTAACCCAAGCTTCTACTTGGATACTTGTATCTTGAGCTGGAGCCTTTGATTCGTCTCCTTGGTGTAGAAGAGATGTGCATGTTCTAGTAATCTGGTGGTTGTCGATTGATGAAGAGGAGCTAGACATCTACCTGGAATTCACATTTTCAGGGAATGATTCTAACGCCAGTGGAAGATAGGCACTGCTCAGTTCAAGGACATTAATTGACAGCCAGCTCATAGAAGGATCCTACTATTTCTCTTTTGCATCTCGATTGTGTCTTACTACGGCTTGGAGGATATGATTGGGGTTTATGCTCCTTCTAGATCCTTGTGATAGCTGGCTAAGAAAATAGATACACTAAGGCTAAATCCTAGCAGGGTGGCTGGTGATAGTCTTTGATGAGTTGTGGTTTTTTTTGGGTATGCTGAATGTATGTGATCATTGCTTGTTATAGTATTTCTACTGGCAGGAGTGTTAGGATCCAGTGGTTGGTTTGTTTATTTTTCTTAGTTTCTTAGTTCCTTTTGAGATCTCTTGTAATGACAAATAATCAATAATAATTATGAAATTCTACCAACTAAACTAAAAACTGGTATAAAATAAAGCTTTAGCAATGGCTTTCATTTCTACATATTCTTCAGCTTTGCAAACTTTTAGGACTCCTCATGTAGATGGTCTTCTCCAATTAGATTGGTTCTCAGCTCTGAGTGTAACAATCTTCCAGGCATCCTCATAATTTTGTCTCATGAAATTTCCTCCATATGAGGAATCCAAAAACTTCTTTATTTCATCACTTACCCCTCTATAGAATATTTCTATGAGCTGGTTTTGTGAGATTCCATGATGTGGGCATTTTCTCAGAAGTTCCTTAAATCTTTCCCATGATTCTGCTAGTGATTCTCTAGGAAGTTGGAGGAACTGGTTGATTTGTCCCCTAATCCGGTAAGTCAACGAGGGAGGAAAGAACTTCTCTAAAAATTTCTCTTCCAATGGAGCCCAGGTGGTGATTGGATTTCCATCTAAAGAATTATACCAGCTTAGTGCCTTTCCATCCAGAGTGAAATTGAAAAGTCAGAGCATGATTGCATCGAGCGTACCTCCGGTTTGTAGTACCAATCGGCAAAGTGCCTTGAATCGCTTCAGATGGTCCATGCAATCATCTCCAATGTTTCCTGAGAAAGAGATGCCTTGCATGATTTGGATCCATTATGTTCGAATCTCAAAGTTAGGAACATTAATGAGTGGAGGCTAAACTGGGTGATTATCCTTGGAGTTCTTAGGAATAGCGTAGTCTCAAAGCTACTTGTTCCTTATCAATAACTGAGCAGTTGTTGTGGCTGCCTCATTTTCAACTTGGATGTGAGCTTGCTCTTTAGCTCGAACTTTATCTTGGACTTGAGCACGTGTATCAGCGATGAGTTGTGCTCTCTGAGATGTTATAGCTGCGTTGACTCTTTCCAGTACCAAGGTGGCTTGGCGTTATTCTTCAGCCATCTGTCTAGCTTGTTGGTGGTTGAGTCTGATGTGTCGGTGGAAGTTTCATTCTACCTCAGAGTCGTACTCTGGTTCAGGGGAGAATCTGCTGTTTTGCATACACATTTTCTACCTAAGTAGAAGAAAAATCACACTTTATATGGTGGAAAGATGATGGAATAAAAAAGGTATGAAGTAGTTATCAAGGTAAAATGTAAAATCCTAATCAACTAGCAAGTTGATAAATGAAATTAAAATGTTATGTTGTCCTCGGAAACGGTGCCAATTTTTTGATGGAGCCTTCACTCGCGTGAAGTTGTGTGCACCACTAAAAATCCTAGAGATAGTAACTCTCTAAGTTTAGCCTTGCATGTGTTATAATAAGATCTCCACCCACGTACGCTAAGGTACATGGAAGTCTTATCGTAGTACAGTTGAGGGTCGAATCTACAAGACAACGGTCTTGTTAAGGATTTAACAAGATGGAAAACATTATAATTCTATTTATCTACTTAAGAGTTGATATTTAGATCGAAGAGTTGGGTTGATGATTAAACTAAAATGCAAACGTAAATTAAATGGTAGGAAAGTAAAATTAAGGTTGTAAGTAATATTTGGAAACTATTAGAATGTGATCGAGTTTCACCACCACTGCACATGGATCATAACATACATCATAATAACATGGCTTGCAACAAGGGTATGATCATTTAGTATCTTTGTAGATTTAGCTTTCTTTCGAATAGCCAACTACGAGAAACGTGGAAGTATTGCAATGCTAGCCATCCCTGAATGAATGGTCATTTACTTTGCATCACTCCCTTCACAAAGTGTGTTCCTCGACATGTCAAAGTTGTACTTCCATACGTCAACTAATTCCATTTCATAGTGTAAAAGTACAATGATGGAGGTGAGTTTACTCCACTCCTTGAAAATCGATCCTAGATACCGAAACTGATATATGGTGACTACATACATCAAGAACCGACATACAATCGATAATTGAATCTAAAAGCACAAACGTAGACATTTCGCACTAGTAGATAATAGGTAACGTAGGTTGGTGATCAAGCAACTAGAATTCATTAAATGATTGATGTTGAATTAAAAAGATAGTATTTCTCTATTGCAAACTCATGAATTACAATGCATGAAATGAAAATATGGGTAGCGGGGCTACTCCCCACACCCTAGTGTATGGAACTACTCGCTCATGGCAAGAACAAAGAAGGAGATAGGAGAAGAGAAGGAAAACATCATCTCGACATAGGAGGGAGGAAGGTTGACCCCTTGGAGTAGAGAACAACTGTCTACACACTGTGTGGTTGCTTTGGTGATGAATCATTCACTCCCCACCTTCTATGTCGATGAGAGAAAAAGTAGGCTTATGGATGGAGTTTGGATCTTGGACCGGAAGCCTTGGGGCGAAGGATGAAGGATGAAACAACTCCGGAACAAATGAGGCAGCCTTTGGGCGTCTAAGAATTGATGTTGAATGAGGACCCCTTGAGTTCTATTTATAGTCTCCAAGAATCTTGAACGGTCTTGAGAACTTTTGGGTCTTCACGGTCTTGGGGGATCGGTTGGGTCTTCGCGGTCTTGAGACCGTTAAGCACCCTCACGGTCTTGGAGACCGGTTGGGTCTTCACGGTCTGGGGATCGGTAGAGTCTTCACAGTCTGGAGACTGGTATCATCCTCTCAGTCTTAGAGACCGGTAGAGTCTTCGTGGTCTGGAGACCGGTATCATCCTCTCAGTCGTGGAGACCGGTTGGGTCTTCACGGTCTTGGGACCAGTTTGGTTCTTCATGGTCTTGGGACCGTTTGGGTTCTTCACGGTCTTGGGACTGTTTGGGTTCTTCACGATCTTGGGACCATTTAGGTTCTTCACGGTCTTGGGACTTTTCTCGGTATTGGGACCGTTAAGACTTGCTCGGTCTTAGGACCACTTGAGTCCTCACACTCTTGAGACCGGTTGGGTAAGACTTTTGTGATTTTTTTGGGTTTATCTATAAGAAGAAAAGAGAAATATCAGTCTATTGGTATATTTACAATAAAGCTAGAAAGTTAAATATTTAATCTAATTTATCTAAGAAATAATATGGAAAACTAAGAAAAACTAGTAAGATAACATCACAAAATGGGAGGTTATCACTCATGAAGAACGAAAGAGCAAGGACCATGCCATCTATGATTTTGCTCTTCCCAGGAGATGCCACACTCGCACAATGTCTTAGCTTGCTTATAATTAGGTATAGAAACCCAATCAAAAGAAGCAAGAAGGGCAACATAAGGTCTAAATGGAAGTGCAAGAAGCTGAGAGGAGGCAACAGGGGTAGGTCCACCATTAGAGGTAGGGGGTACAACAAAAGCAACACGGTAGTGGTTCAGGTAGAACTGACTGTATGCATAGGAAGCATAGTCAGTAGTTGGGTATGGCTGGTAGATGAGGTAAGGGTTGGTGCAGGATGAGTTCATGTTTGACATTATTTGAACTAGATCTTGGTGTAGGTTCTCCTAGATCTGTAGGTTGTATGCATGTTGTTGCATCATGTAGCCCATCAGGGTTTCATTAGACACCAACAATGAGGCACAGTCATGTTTAGGAGGAGGTGGAGGAGCTTGGGTGGAGGTCGAAGCATCGGGTGTGGTAGAGGAGGTGGGATGAAAAGACTTTTTGACAGTGGTTTCGCTGAAGTAAACACCTTACCTACTTGTTTTATAACCAAGATCATGGAAAAGGGATTTATTAAAATGGTGAGCAAACAAACCACAAATCAAGTTGGGATAAGGTGGGTGAGTTCCACGATTATTCTTCTCATAGTCAAAATAGGTCATTGATGGAGAATGTAACAGACCCATTTTACTTTGACATCATGAAGGAGATAGTTGATTAGAACAATAGTGTTTTCTACAATATCCATTTGAATTGTCTTCAGATGGATATTATAGTTGACTACAAGTGTAATGAGGCGAGTCTTGATGTCAAGGGAGGATGGAGGAAGAATTGCTTTCTTCCTATAGGGAACCTCAAGTTTCTTTGGGAACTTATGGATGTCAGGTAGGGTAAGTTTAGGTTTAAAACCTTGGTATAGCTTCTCAGGGTCAAGAAGGTCAAGATATTGATGATAGGTGCTCAACCATGTATATGCAGTGGTGGTACCATTGAAGTAAGAATTTAAGGAATTCTCAGAGATGGAAAACTTAGTACGCGTAATCATGGAGGTAAGGATCACTTGTTAATTAGGGGGTGGCACAGGAGCATTGTAGTTCCATGTGAGATTTGCACAGAATTCATGGACAACTTCTGTGCTAGAAAGAGAGTTAGTATAGCATAATCTCTCTACACATAATGCACCAAGGTGTTTTGCATTAAACACAACAACAACCTCATTCATCAACTCACTATGAGATTCAAGCAAAGGCACAGAAAGGAAAAGGATTTTCAAAAAGAAGCTCCTTATACTTATTTACTGTTTGATAGGATGTGAAGGAGGTGCCATCAAAGGAACAACCCTAGAAGAAATAGAGGACGAGGATACTCCAGCTGGGTTAGTTCTTTTTTGTCAATTTGAAGTGTGACACACCGGTCACATGGGAACGAGATTATTCAAAACAAAGAGCAAAATTAACACTAAACATCCGGATTAGCATATAACATGTCAAATTAAAACTGATCTTATATAACCACAAAAGCAAAAGCATATTACATCTGAGTCCACAAATTGTGCCACCTATATCACATAGTATGCCAAAAGATATTACATATCAATGTTCAGTGGATAACTTGCCACAAACTTGTTATATATGATAACTTGTTCATATATACAAGCAATATTTTTACAATCATGGCATACTGCCAAAAACTCACATCGATATACAACATCTACAAAACCTCCCCAAGGACTTGAGAGTACAGTGACGACACATAGGTCTCTACTATAAAGTGCTAGAAGCATATCCAACCTTCAACATCTACTGCTCCTCTTGATGCTCAACCTCAACCGCATGATCTATACCTTGTCATGCACAACCACCTAAAAGATTTGAAAACCCACGGGGTGAGGCTAACATCCCTGTGAGAGATACAACTCTTCGCTAGCAACTATTATGAGCATAGATATACTAAAGAAGGAAGATAACATTATTATCAAGATGAATAGATATAAGTAGATGATATAAGCAAAGCAGTTAACATTTTTAAGTAGTTTGAATAGCTACACAAATCAGTAGAACATCTTATACTTTTAGAAGGAATATGAAGAACATGTATACAAGATAACAGCTAAAAAGTAGAATAAATAGGGCAAGGTGTCATCCAATGTGATTCGTGTTTGACCCTAAGCAAATATACAATACAGTTGTACTACATCTTTTATTATGCCCTGAGGATTTGAGTTGTACCACCCAAATCTAACTAACCAGTGTGAAGTCAAATTCAGTGCCATACAAGATCTATGGAAGAGTCAGAATCTGTGATCTCACCACACCTCCCAGTCAGTATGAGAGACACCGTAGAGAGATAATAGTCAACTGCCACTAGTGACATATAGTCAAGCTAAAAAGCACCTAGTCCAATCTTGGTACAGATCACGACACTAGAGAACAGATCACGCATGCTCATGTTATATTAGGCATCATGCAGTTATATTTTTGCCTTTCAAATATCACAAAAATCGAGGCATGACTGCAGTCACCCTCCATAACCTGTAATTGTAGATGCAAGGATATGTCCCCAACTTGCGCCCATGCATATTCAAAAATATGCGCTCCAAGTTTCCAAGATGAATCACTCGTTTCACCATCCAACAAGTTCGAACACTGGAATGGATCTATGGCATAGGGCAACTACATGGTTAGGGTTTCATTGGATTAGTTATGCCAATTGGGTGAATTAAGGTTGCATCAAACAAGTGCATATACAAAGTCTAATTCATTTTAGCAAGCATAACTGTAAAACAACTCCAGAAATATATAAAACATAAGGGATATGAATTTGTCACGTCATCACATGATAAACATCATTATCACTTCATCTTGGGATAACCATCTCTTCTCACACCACTAGAGGATATCACCTCAAACTAAGGCATAAAGCCTCTGACAGGTCATAAGGCCCAAATCACATAATTCATGCACATCATCATTATCTCATCATGCCTCATCAAGGCTCATAATCATCATCCTATGTCATATGATATATACCATAATGATCACCATCTATGATATTCATTCAACTTGCAACATTAGGGTTATACAAGTAGGAAAGAGAAATGTCATTACATGCTAGTTATTCAAGCAAGCTCAACTAGTATAACATACACTTGAATTAGGGTTAGGGTTTCCATAGATAGCCGATTAGGGTTTCCATCACAACACTTAACATTAAACCCTAGGTGCAACACTTGACACATTCTAGGAACTCATTCGATCATGCATCACAACCATGTAAACATTGATGTGTAGTGACCATACATGATTCAAAACATGTAGTGACCACATGGTGCAACTATGTGTAGCGACCACATCACACTCCATGTGTTGTGCCCATACATGATTCAACACATGTAGCGACCACATGGTGCAACCATGTGTAGCAACCACATCACACTCCATGTGTTGCGACCATACAGGTTAGCCCACCATCGGTAGCAACCGCAACACATGGGTCAATGTAGTGACCACCACCATGGGTAGAGACCACCACATACAACAAGGTGTAGTGACCATCTTACACACCAAGTGTAGTGACCAACACTTGTACCAACCACCATAATTAGGGTTAGGGTTAACCTTGTGACTGCAACAACTCTATACATGCAGTGACCTCAACAAGAACCATCATAAGCATAGCGAACAAGGAGTGAGCAACTCAAGGTATCAACCATCAAACGAGGTCAAGGTAGCGAACAAAACATAGCTACCATCAGCATGGTCATAGTTGTGGCATACAACTCATGAAAACATAATTAAAGAAGGCAGAAGCGTTCACTAAACAGCGGATTACCAAAAATCACTAAAAATTAAAACCTTTTTATCAAGAAATCCATCAAAGGAAAACTTTCTCACATAGAACCAAAGTAACACATTTACATTCTTGTTCGAAGGTACATATTCTGTATCATCTCTTTCTGAGAGTTACAAGCATTAACTGTCCTGTCAAGCTAAACACAGGCAGTATAAAATCTCGAGGCACCGAGTCAAAATCTCGAAAGCACTAACTACTACTCTGAGGACCTAAGAGTACAGAGATGACACATAGGACTCTATCTACATCTATACAAGGCATAACAGCCAGTATCTCCACCTGAGACTTCACCGTTGTCCCTATTGCTGTTGTTGTTATCCTTCACCTACTGAAGGATTCCTGCCTCCTCGTCCGCGTCCACCTAAAAATGTGATTCCCACGGGGGTGAGACAATTGTAAATTGCCCCAGCGAGAGATATAACTCTCCGCCATAAACATTATTATTGCATCTTAAGAAGATAAATATGCACATAGGAATCATATTTGATTAACAGTAGCTAATTCAATGTCTAACTGATTAGAATATTATTCTTATCTAAAAACATTACAGTTGTAACTTGAAAGAACAACATGTCACTTATCCTTTAAGGAATATGAAGAACATGTATAACATTTATTCACTATAGAATCATCACCACAACATTAACTCTCTTCAGGCTTAGATCATATATCTAATGCCTAGTATTGTCATAGTGGAGTCATGGCCTATAGCCATACTCTTCTCACAAAGTATTGGGATCTTAATCCCTCAACTCATCAAGTACAATTCCATTTCTTAACAAGTTCATCATTATGATTATAGAATTTGGGTATTTGAACCCTCATCTCATCATAGAACACTTGTTACCATTTATTAGATAACTTCATACCTTTAGGTCATCTGAACAAGAACATTATAATTATTGCTACACAAAGTATTACACCTAGTTCACACAGCTCATACCACCTCTCATTACCCCTTATAAGGCAACAAGGCATATTATGACTTATAAAGCTCATAAAACAATCTAAGATAATTATCACATCATGTGACACACATAACTCATTAATTATGGGTTACCTCTCACTAAGAAACAAGGCATATGAAAACTTATAAGGCCTATAGAACATTTTCAATATACAGAACATCATAGCTCATACCTGGCTATGCTCATCATCTCAACATATCTGCATGATTAGTAATCATGATACAATTACATATCAGTACCATGCAATACAAGGGTTATCTTATTACATTCATAACCCATTAGTCTGTATGTGAGCTTCACATAGGATTATCCTATATTAGAATTTCACATAGTAATACTCTGTATTAGGGTTTACATAGCATTAACTTGTCATAGGATTTCACATAGCATTACCTTGTATTAGGGATCACATAGCATTGACTTGTATTAAAGTTTCACATAGCATTACTTTGTATCATGGTTCACATAGCAAGGAATCAATATGAATAATCATAAGTATTCAATCATATTCTTTATTCTCACCATTCATCATTAAATGAATTATCAACACATAGCTTGAGTTTCTCTCTCTTCTTTACCAGAATATGATTACATCATAGTTTATAGGTTTAGATTAACCTTTTCATAAGGCATGTTAGCCTACATTCAACAGAGTACATTACATATCAATGTAATCATTGATATGACACATCTCATGTGTCATTCATCCAATTATATTGGACTTATAACACATCAAGGTATACCAGTATTGGGGTGTTGGATGTGATATCTATCATACCTTGATGTATCACTTCCCTCCACCTTCATCTTACTTGAGTTTATTCACTTATCTTGTATTAGGGCATTCCTCATCCTAATACTTATGCACTAGATCATCACATTCATCATGCAAGGTAGTGGTCAATAGTCACTTCACTTAGAATATACAACCATTTCCAAAACTATGGACTCATCCTTAAGTTAGGAACTAACAAAACGGCCATACTAGGTCACTTGCAAATCAACTTCAAGTCGAGCATAGAGCACCACGGCCGTGTAGTCAAGAACGGCCGTGCAAGGGGAAGCCACCACAGCCATGCTACCTTGCACGGTTGGTCCATTTATGAAAAATGTTTGAGTCAAATGGTTAACAAAGACAAGTCAGGCTTCTTTATCCATCCCTTATTCAAAAGTGCAGACTTGATTCAGAGAATGATGTTGATTATTTACCTTGTGAATCCTTTGTATATTTGAGAGTTCCTATATCCAGAGGGAGTCCAAAGCATGTGTTTTTCCTTCCCCCAGTGGAATGCATACATGATAAGATGGCTTCATGTAAGTCAAAACTCTTACTTTTTGTGGGATGCTCTACCTTGACTAAGCAAGCTATTGCATCCATGCCTGTTTATTCTAGCGTTGCCTTGGAATCCCGTTGAAGACTACTACTATGATGGAAACCATGATGTCAATGTTTTTATGGAGGGTGAGGGGTGATCAAAACCGACATGCATGGGTTTCTTGGAAGAGAGTGATTGTTATGCATCTAAAGGAGGCCTTGGACTTCACTCCCCTTCCATTGGTGATTAGATTATTCTTTATGAAGTCTATGTGAGAATTACTTACTGGGATATCTAAATGGACCATCTTCTGTAGAGATAAGTACAAACACATATACCACAATCACGAGGATATTCACCACCTATATTATCTTCATCTTTCTTCAAAACCTTCATCACGTTGGAGAAAGTTCTTGATCTACCATGAAAACTCAAAAAGCAAAATAAGAAGAAACAAAAACCTAGAGGAATCTTTGATTCTTCCTAAAAGACAAGAAAAATAGATAATTTTGGATTTTCCAAGAAAACTCATAAACCAATGTAAGAGAAAGAGAAAACTTGGGAGGATTTTTGCTTCTCCATGAAGATGAGAAAAATAGGCAATTGTGGATTTGTCAAGAAATCTTGAAATCAACAAGTGACAGAGAGAAAACCTGGAGGAATCCTTAATTCTCCTAGAAAAGGTAAACAAAAGAATTGTTTGATTCTGCCATTCTAAAAAGATTGCTTGAGAAGTGAAACCCGAGATTGCAAAAGTGAAAATGAATGGCATTGTTGTGTGTCCTAAATAGAGTCTCCATTATGTTGCACCCACCAAAAAATCCAACAAGGATGCATGTTCGATGGTCAAAAAATGATAAAAATGTAAAGATCAAAGTCACAACCATGTTTTATTCATAAAACAACCATAAATAAGATATATATATATATATAGTGCATAAATGTAAACTATCAATATTTGGACTCCGCCTGAGGGTGGATAAGGAAAAAAGACGGTAGGGATGATTAAAAATATGAGTCCATAGATACTGTTATAGCCACAAAAGATGTTTTAACACCCATGTCTTTAGTAGGAACAACTTTATAAATTTCACTTTATGGGTTAAAAGAGATCGATTTAGGTGGATTAAATATATCAATCATTAAAACACGTTTCTTATTGGAAGATCCTTAGGGCTATATACATATGTAGCTTTCTCATCATTTCCCTAAATATCCTAAATATTTTAGGTTTGGGGTCCTAATTCACTCTGGATGTCCCACGATGGAGGTCAATCCCAGGCGGTTAGGACAAAATCATAATAAGAAGATAGGATATGATAGAGAAAAACAATTCCATATGAGCATGATTACATCATTTAAATCATGCAAGATACTTGAATTAAATAACACGAAAACTAATCAACTCATTAATGGATGAGCAATGTCGGGATGAGGGGGTGGAAGGGGCGGGAGGGGCGATCCGGAGGGCGATAGGGAATACCTCAGAGAAAGAGGTGGCAGAGGGGGACGACCACAGGGAGGAGGTCAGGGTGGTCGAGGCTCAGCCCAGGGGAGAAGGGACAACGCCCAAGGTAGACCTCCGGACGACTCTACGGAGTACGATGGTTGCTCAGTGCGGGTGGAAGAGATAGGCCTCAACCTTCACTTTGCAGGGATGAGAGGCGGCGGCCTTAGCCCGCCCAGCGTGAACAAGGGGGTAAATTCACATAACGGCCACTAGGACACGGAGATGCACGATCCCGCTCTTCCTAACACAGGCACGGGAGCGCACCCAAAAGGGCACACGGTGGGCGGAGGAAAGTCCTTCAGAGATGCAGTCGGCGGCCGCAAACCGCAAGAGGCAGGCTTCATCCCAGACAAACCCATGGAGAAGGTGAGACCAGAAGACATTGAAATAGTTAATGAGAAAGGGTACCCTGAGATCTACATTGCTCAGGAGGCACAGGCAATCCTACAGAAGCACTGGAAGTACACTGTGGTCGTGAAGCTAGCAGGGAAAACGCTGGGTTATCTGACAATGATGGACAAGTTGAAGCTCCTCTGGAAACCTACAGGAAGAATGAATGTCCATGAGTTGAACATGGGGCATTACGTGATACAGCTGTCGTGCAAGGAGGATTACTTAAGGGCCTTAATAGGAGGATCGTGGGTGATCTTCGTAAGCTGCTTGATGGTGTGGCAGTGGGAGACGTACTTCCAACCGTCTGAGGAAATGCCCCAATGGCTGGTGACCTGGGAACGGATATTGGACCTGCCCCTTCACCTGTATAATGATACGGTGCTGCAGAGGATTGGTCAAGTGCTGGGCAGATTGATCAGAGTTGATGAGTACACGGCGGCGTGCACTAGGAGCAAATTCGCCCGTATTGCGATCGAAATAGAAACCAGTAGACCCATAATGTCGGCAGTCATTATTGACGGACACGAATACAAAGTGGAGTATGAAGCTATTCCAGATATATGCACCAACTGTGGTAAATTCAGACACTCAAAGACAGAATGCGGAAAAGAACCAAGAGCAAAGCCAACAGAGGAGGAGAATGTTGACAATGCAGGGGTCAAATGGGATGAGTCGAAGGAACAATGGCGCACTTTCTATGGGAAAAATGTCCATACAAAGCGTCCAAATTACAAGGACAGAAGGGAAGGCATACAGGGGACAGGGAAGATGACCCAAAATAAGTTCAAAGCTCTGGAGGTGGAGGAACTGGAAGAGTCTGACGCTGGAGCTGATATGGAGGAACCGGCAGGCAAGGAGGCAGCCGACAGTGGTGCACAAGGGCGCAAACCAAGGAGGAGGAGGAGGAAAACACCGGTGGAAGAGGAAGCTATGACAGAGGTGTTGAAGGACAGTACTGAGAAGGAGGCGGAAGGAAATAATAGGGAGAAAGCAGTTGTGGAGAAGACCAAACGCGACCACACAACAGTTAACCCAGGAGTAGATGAAGTGATCACTGATCTTGGTGGAAAAGAGAATCAGGAGGTTGTGATGATGGACGACTATGTTGCGACAAGCCCACCGAGTTCAAGTGGTGGCGAGCACGTGCAAGGAACTGGAGACTTGGGCAGAGAGACGAGGGGCAGTAGTGAAAGGATGAAGCAACAAGGGTATCATACCAGACAGCAGGCAAGGAGGGAAGAGGAAAGGGTGGAAGGGGCACAGTAGGGAGGCGACGCCCAATGAGCGTGCCAACCTTTCTTCTTTGTCTTGTTAATGATTAACACGGTCGCATGGAATGTAAGGGGCATCTGGAACGATGACACCCTTAACAACCTGAAAGACATGATTCGAAGATATAAGGCCAAGGTGGTAGCTGTGTTTGAGCCGCGCATCTCAGCAGATAAGGCAGACAACACGAACCACAATCTTCACTTCACGCACTCCCATAGAGTAGAGGTGCAGGGTTTTTCTGGTGGCATCTGGCTGATGTGGAATGAGGAGGACTGCAATCTGGAGATTTTGGAGAGTCACATGCAATATGTTCATTACAAAGTGAATGGGACTTACTGCACTGCGGTTTACTCGAGTCCAAATCCAGTGCTAAGACCTTTACTGTGGAAACATCTGGAAAGGATTGGCACAAGCATGAATGGAGAATGGACAGTGTTTGGTGATTTCAACGCGATGACGGATCCCAAAGAAAAGAAGGGAGGCAAACATTTTAATTACAAAGAAGCTGCAAAGTTCGAGGAAGCTCTTCTCAAAGTGGGTCTGAATGATATTGGCTACTCTGGACCACCGTTCACCTACAAGGCGGGTAGGCTGTTTGAACGGCTTGATAGATGTGTTGTGAATGTGGAGTGGGTTCTGCAATACTGTAACTATGGTGTCAAGCATCTTCTGAGGCTCAGTTCTGACCATAACCCCATCCTTATTGCGAGCAGTAGCAGGAAGGGGGCAGCAGGAGATTCAAGACCAAGGCGGATTGGTACTTGGACAACAGCTTTAACGATTTAATCAAAGACAGATGGGATGGAGGCCTGGAGTTTCATGAAGCCCTCAATAGTATTAAACCGAACATCAGGAAATGGGATCAGAAGCAGGACATTGAAAAGAATAGAAGAAGAAAAGACCTCTATGCAGAAATCAACTCCATGCAAGCTGCCCAAGTCATCAGCTACAACCCGGAGGTGGATATTGAATGTCTTAAGGCTGAAAAGGAATACATAGGCATTCTGGCTAAGGAAGAAGCAAATCTCAGGCAGCAAAGCCACCTAAACTGGCTCCAGTCCGGTGATTGCAACTCTAAATTCTGCCATGCTATAGTCAAAGGTAGAAGACAAAGGAATTGTATTAAAGCCTTGAAGAATGGAAACGGCCAGTGGGTGAGTGAAGATAATCAACTTGAGCAGATGGTAAATGATTATTTCAGGCTTCAGTTTACAGCGGAAGACTCCCTGTCAACTGTGAATATGAGGCGGATTCCAGCGGCGTTCAAACGCCTTTCTGAACCCCAGCTGAACTATATCGCTAGCATCCCTAAGGAAGGCGAGATTTTGTCTGTCCTGAAGCAGATGGCTCTTAACAAGGCCAGTGGCCCGGATGGGGTGGACACTGAATTTTTGCAGAAGAACTAGAATGTGGTGAAGGATTCGATGGTGAAATCGGTCCAAAGTGCCTTGCTAGGGCTCCCCCTTCCAGGGGGAATGTGTGACGCGGTGATAGCTTTGATTACTAAAGTGTCCAACCCTTGCAGCTGTAGCCAGCTCCGACCTATTTCTCTGAACAATACCATCTTGAAGCTGTGTTCTAAGATAGTGGTGGAATGTGTCAAAGAACATATGCCTGATTGGATTGCCAAAGAACAAACAAGCTTTTTACCTAGTAGGAGGATCTCAGACAACATCATCATGGTCCAGGAACTGTTCCATAGCATGCACATAAGTGGACACAAGAACTATATGGCGATCAAAGTCGATCTCTCTAAGGCCTATGACTGAATGGCCTGGCCGTTCATTCTTGACATGATGGAATAGGCACACTGTCCCCCTAACATCATTAGGTATGTGATGAACTCCATTACAGGTAGTGGAATCAATGTCCTCTGGAATGGCAAGCAGCTACCTCAGTTCAAGGCTACTAGAGGCCTTAGGTAGGGGGACCCCCTGTCACCGTACTTGTTTGTCATGTGCTTGGAGCGGCATAGTCAGCTGATTCATGAACAGGTGGATAAGGGGTGTTGGAAGCCGCTGCATATTACCAGAGGTGGTCCAAAGTTCTCCCACCTGGCCTTTGCTGACGACATCATTCTATTTGCTAAAGCAGAACTCAATCAAATAGAGACGATTCTGGAATGCTTCAAAATGTTTGAACTAGCATCTGGGCAGATCATTTCGGCAGATAAGACCCAGATCTACTTCACCAAAGACACTCCTAAACGGACTAGAAGGCAGGTTTTTAGACGGTCCGGCTTCTGACCCACTGATGATATGGGGAAATATCTAGGGGTTCCTATTGTACATGGACGGATTGACAAGAATACCTACAGTGAGGTCGTTTAGAAAGTGGAAGGGTGAGTGACGGGGTGGGCGGAAAAGATCCTTACTATGGCGGGCAGAAGATGCCTAATCAAAGCAGTGATGACATCCATTCCTTCGTACACTATGCAGACAAGCATTCTACCTGTCAGTCTCTACAATAGGTTGGATAGAGTCAACCGAAGTTTCTTATGGGGAGGTGGACGCAAGGATCGCCCGCTCTCACTGGTTGCCTGGGACCAGGTCACGGGAAGCAAAGAGGATTTGGGCCTGGGGTTGATCAGCAGCGAGGACTGGAACAAGGCCTTGCTGATGAGAAGCGGTTGGGAGTTGTGGAGAGGTCAGGAAAGCCTCTGGAGCAGTGTGGTCAAGAACAAATATAGAAACTACAGCAACAGAGATGGGAAATGGGCTATGGCTTTCTGGAGAGCCATTTACAACATGAAGAATCTGATGGAGGAACACGATAGGAAAATTATTATGGACGGAGCTATGACCAGAGTTTGGGAGGATTACTGGGTTCCTGGGCACCCTAAGCTCATGGACAACGTTATCAATATGGTGGGTGCTAATCTGCGGGAGCTTAGGGTGGCAGATATGGTGACCATTGCAGGAGAGTGGGATGAGGATTTTATGAGGTTGTACCTACCAGAGTAGGTCATAAAGGGTATCAAGGAAGTGTCCCCTCCGTTAGCATTGTTGGGTGCCAACAAATGGGCCTGGGACCTGTGCGAGGATGGGCAGTTTACAGCAACATCAGCATATCAATTGCTCAGAAGAGGGAAGAGCAGAACTAGATATGGTCCTTGGAAGTAGATCTGGAAAGCTCCTGTACCAGCCAAGCTATAGATTTTTATGTGGACAACTGCACATGACGGCCTCATGACCAACAGAAGAAGATGGTGTCGACAGCTCACCACAGACGCTAGTTGTGGCAGATGTGGTGCAGAGGAGGAATCAGAGCTACACATGCTGAGGGACTGTGATAAGGCCAAGGAGATCTGGAGCAAAATGGGGATGTCGAGGAGCTTCTTCGAGACCAGGTCCATGGCTGAATGGCTGGGCACTAACCTTAAAGGCAACGAGGAGGAGGTGATCAGATTCTTCGTGGGCTGCTGGAGAATTTGGAACGATAGAAATCATGTGGTCTTACAACATGCTGAACGGAAGGTGGAACAAAGTATTAATTACATCTGTAACATGAAAACGGATATGTTGGAGGTCCTTACCAGGAAGAAAGTGAAAGGGAACCGCTAATACTCGAGCTGCCAACAGCCCCAGTAGGAGGGTCAGGGTAGTGCCATCATCATTAATGTCTATGCGGAAGTATAGAGGAGGAGTGTTGCAGCTGTTGTGGTGGCGAGCACGGTAGGCAGAGAATGGATAATGGGAGTAAGGCAGAAGATGAAGGTCAATTCAGTGGTGGAGGGAGAGCCCAAGGCTATTTTGCTGGGTATTGAAATGGCGGCGTAGCACAACTGGACAGAGGTCGAAATTCGTATGGACTGTGTGATGGTTGTGAAGGAGGCTACGGTAAAAGGGGACGAGGGATGCCCTGTTTGGGCGTCGTTGACTTCCAGAATCAGGAAGCACCTGCAGGTGATGACGAAGGCTGCCATTGTTCATATCGACAGATCCGGCAATTGCATTGTTGATGACCTGGCCAAAAGACACCTCAAACAACCTCACTCCTTTAAGGAGTACAACCAGCCTCCTACTGAAAGGAGAGCTCTCAATTCCAAATGTAAGAGAAGTAGTATTGCTCAGTTTAATTTGCGCAACACCAACAGTAGTTGTAACCATGCTTTAGCCTACACGAGGAGAGCGAGATGAATAAAACTATCTCCTGGCTTACCCAAAAAAAACTCATTAATAGTTTGATAATTAGTTATGAAATGCTAGGAAGATATATGCAAATCAGACCAGTTATATGCAAATATTAATAAATCATAGAAGTTGTGATTAAGATACAAAGATGAGAGTTGTTACAACCCCAATTTTGGGTTCTTTTGATGAGAAATGCAATTTCTCTTAATAAAGATAAATGAACGAATAATGGTGTGATTTGATTTGAATAAATGAATTTCATTTATAATAGCCTTGTTGGTTTCTTTGTGGGCTTTATTGGCTATTGGGCCCAATAATAAGGAAAAGAAAAGGAGATTTAGTTATTAAAAGAATAATTAAGAAATGGAGAAAAGAAAGATGTAGAAATCTCTAGAAGGCAAAGGAATATCCTCCAAGTGTGGATTTTGTGCCTTTTGGGTTCCTTGGGCTCCAAGGAGTCCAAATTGCAAAGATAATGCAACACGAAATAGAAAGGATTAATTAAAGTTTGCTTTATTTAGAAGAAATGTGAGATAATGATAATATTACAAGAAATATGTGGAAATATGGATAATGAATCCATCTTGGATGAGGGTTCGTGTCCACATAGTTTTTAATAGAAAAAGGAATCAAAATCAAAGAAAATAAAAGATTAAGGGAGAGAAAATATGCATAAAATATGCCTTAATAAGAGATAACTTCATATAAAGAAAAGTATCTCATACTTTTGATTTTGAGTCCATAATTTGACATACACGTGGATTAAGGCATTATAGACTTTCCCCTAAAATTTGAGATTAATTGGACGTGTGGTTTGGGGGATATGATTTTTATAAGTACTCCTAAATTGAGAGGAATACCATTAAAAGTCACATTCATATTAGAATTGTTTTGTCAGCCTTTTTGGCGCGTGAAACGTGGGCCATAAATCTGATATCCAATGGTGACACCATCATCACCTACCCAGAGCTGATAAAGGCAACTCGGGCATAGTTGGCTCCTCTCTATTTGCACGTTGCTCTCACCACAGCCCATATAAACCAATGGAAACTTTCCCATTGAATTCAGGAAGGAAAATCGGACTGGAAGATCCCTTATTTGCCTTGGTTCCGTGCTGGTTTGGGACTTTCCCCAAATCTGTAGAATCTTGTTCTCAAGGAGGGACCAATATAGATGTACCCTGTACTTGTGGTCTATGTAAGGGAGTCTATATCCACCTTGTCAAAGGCGAAGCACTATAGTTTAGCCAATTTCTGGGCATCCTCTCTGTGAGCCCTCTCCGACCTATGTCTACCTGGCCAAGAAGCCTCCTAGCTGTCCCGGCAACTCCAGCCGGCTCTAGCATATCTGAGACTACCGTCGAGTTCGATAGCTTGTGGCGAAGGAGGGGGAGGCATCACCGATTGCTGGGGAAGCAAGGTTCGTGAAGTCAACCTAACAGTTGACCGTCGGACAACGCTTGGTTGCAAATAGGGAATCGTGAGGTAGAAGATGGTAATTGCACAATTATTATAACATCATGAATGCGTGAATGTTTACTTCATCTGCACAGGGACACGGAGGTCATTGTGCGCCCTGGCTGAGTTGCCAACGAAAAGGGGTCCGATTTGGATGACGTGGCGGCCAGTGATTGGCCCAAAGGGTATTTTATTCACAAATTCATAAGTAATTATCTGAAACTCCGATAATAGAAAGTAATATATGAAAGTTGATCAGAAAAATGTAAGGAATGCAATAAAAATATAATTTAAGCCTAATTCTGCTTGAAATTCAAAAAGTATGTAAAGATGCTATCTTTAATGGTTTATCTAATGAGAAACCCTAATCTTTATTGATTAATGATTTGGGAAGGGTTATATGGATGTTTAAAGTTGATATTAACATGTTGTTAATAAAAAGGACACATTAGATGTAAAAGGATGATCTTTATGTGTAATTTGATTAATTCAGGGTTTCATGTACACAAATATGCTTTAATGGGCCTTGAAACCCTAATCTTGGTAATTATTACTTTTAATGGCTTTATTTGTTCAAATCCATGAATAAAACTGAGCTATGATGAGTCTAAGATATTTTGAGTATAAAAGTTCCTAATTGTGGATAAATACCCTTAATTTAGATATTAGGGTTTTCTAGTGGATTAATTTGAAATTAGTGATAAATAGAGTTCATATATGAATTGAACTATAATGAAATATGAGTTAACAAATTGAAAGAAATCCATGGTGATAATTGAGTCTAATGATCTTGAAATAACTTGAAAGGATAAAGATGGTGATGTTAGTATAAAAGAGAAATAATAGACTTTAATTGGGCTTATGTTGAAATTAGGGTTTGTGAACTAAGAGAGCATTAAATGTGATAAAAGTATTATGGAGGCTAAAACCCTAATAACCTAAGGTGGAATCCAAGTCTATCTTGAGAATGTTTTGGATAAACTATAACACTTGGGGGTTATGCATTAATTTTAGGATATTGTTGATTGCTTGTTTGATTGTTCTTTATCATTATTGCTTGGACATCAAGTTGCCCTGGATCAAGTATGTGGTTAATTATGGTTAATCGCATTAGTTTCTCGAAGGTTTTCTGGATGATTAATCGCATTGAATGCAACCTATCAGTTTGAATGTTCATACTTGCAAATTATAAAGTCACTATGATTATCACAATTATGATATAAGTGTGTATTCTCACACCTACATGCAACCCTGATGGATGATGCAAAAAGGTCAAGCCCAAGAGGGAAGACCCATAGGCACCCTGAGTGGTGACCCCGGACACCAAGCTAGAGATTGAGAAGGTGGTCTTAGTTGCATGACTAATGGGCACCATGAGAGGTGACCCCAGGCACCAAGCTCGGAATTGAGAAGGTGGCCTTAAGTCAATGGCAAAAGAGAAACCCTAAAGAGGGTATTCCAGGGTTAGGGCAAAAGCGGTGGAGAATGTCACATTGAAAATGTAAATTGGCTTGTTAATTAACTTGATTGTGATATTTAGATTGTTAGCCATATTTGTGAAATTTTGGTTGTCCCCACATACCAGAATATTCATTTATGTTGACCGACATTTTGTTTGTCGGCGTTTTAGGTACAAACTTGAAAAGAACAAACAGTAAAGTGACACATTGTGAAAATACGAAATAAAGTGTGAGGAGGATTAGATAGAATAGATTCAAGCTGTGGATAGAAGTAGATTTCCAAAGTTTTTAAAAGGTATACAAAGTTTTATTTTATTCCAACTTTCAGAATAGTTTTGGTAGAATTTAGTAATTATTAATGATTATTTGTCGAACCATTGATCCTGAAAATTTTGGGATAACGGCTCTGACCTTTTGGTCTCCCTTAATTGGGGGTTACCGGGAGGCGGAGTCATTACAATTGGTATCAGAGCATCAGTTCCTCATTTAATCTTTAATAATTATTAAATTTTACAAATTCCATAGAACCGAGGGAGTTATTAGAGGATTTTCCAAAAGACAGAGGTGACTAGAAAAGGATCGCGTATGGGGCTGGCAATATTTTCCTCTACACTACTAGTTAGAATACGAGGACTCCCAGATCTGTGTGACTTCCTGGCCAATGTCTTAGGATCTGACTTGAAATAAGATACCTTTAAGACTCTCTCATCTATTTCCATCCCTTCTCAACCCTAATTCTGTTAAGATACTAAGGTTTAGGGGTTTTCTCTCTCTTCCTCACCCTCTTGAGGTCAGGGTATGTATAATAAGGTTAAGGAATCCTCCACCAAAAATTAATAAAAAGCATGTAAATAAGATGTCATGTACATAAGATTAATTATTTAACCGTAAACTAAAGAATACTTGCATGCTTAGGTCGTATGACATGTGTTGTCATGCCCTCAGGAGAGACCTGAGGTTAGACCCTCTGGTCAGGAGGATGAGTAGAGAGTTGTTCTTGGAGGTAGAGATTTCCATTAAAGAAAGAGACCTGGTAAATCCTATAAGGATGATGCTAACCCTAACCCTAAGTGGAGGTTAGAGAGAGAGATGGCATGATGAGATGGATGTCATGGTCAACCATGTGTGTGGTGGTCGACATGCCTTTGGTTTTGGAAACCTAAGATAGTATGTGCCATGTGAAGTTGGTTGACCTAGTATCTTTGGCGACCCAACCCTGGGAAGGTTCGTGCATGTTAGGGTGAAGGATAACTCCTTCATTGATGAGGTTAGTGGTGACCATATAGAAACCCTATGAGCTTATATGAGCATGGCATAGAATGCACCCAGAGTACATCAGTAGTGCTGGCAGTAGGTTGAAACCTAGGCATGAAGGGCATGTTGGATAGCTTATGAGATAAGCATGAAGAGTTATGGATAATCTTGGGAAAACATAGGTTTCACTCATGTAGGTATACGCTTGTGAGCTTGATCCACCTTAGAGAGAGGACCTCTAGTAGTAAGGTTGTTGTAGGGTTAAGTTCTAGAGAGAGAGAGAGAGCAGCACCCGAGCTAGAAGGTTGGAATTTTAGACTCCGGGTTAGGAGAAACCCTGAGAAGTTGAGGATGATGCGACCTAAGAGGATGGTTGTGGTTGCCTCGTGCATGATCCCTGGAGGCTGATGGTATTTTGGTTGCCTTTAGAGGAACCAAACCCTAGAGAGAGGATGATATTTTCGGTACCTATGTGCCTATGGTATAGGTGTTTACCTTCTGAGATAGGAAGAAGAGTTCCTTAGACCATGAAGAGGTTTAGTAACAAGTTGTGAGGCCTTATACCTAGTTGGTTGTCCTTGAGGAGGACTCAACTTTGAGGTGTTACTCGAGTAGAAGGATAATAGGAAGTGCATACCTTGAACACGCTTGGTACATGGTTACAGGGTTGAGCATGCAGTTGGACATTAGAAAGGTGAACCTAGGGTTCCTAGACCTAAGAGGGGAAGTAGTAGTGCTGGGTGTACCTGATGCTCATGACAAGATTTGATTTTCCATAGATTTGAGCATGGAACCCTTCATATTTGGAGGAAAAGGAAACCCCTTGGTTAAGGTGTATGTTTGATGAACCCCTCACCTATAAGTTGGTGACATGGGCAGGTATGACGATGGTCTAATGTGAAAGAATAGAAACAAGTAGGACTTATCATGGAGACCTAGCCTGGATTAGTAGGTGGTCTTCTTGCTAGCTACGTGCCTTAGTAGCTTGCTAGGGTTAAGCATGCTCATGTGGATATAAACCTGAGACGTAGGGACGTTTGTGACCTTTGTTATCAAGATGTAGTTTCCTCCCATCCTGGGAGAGGGACCCTTTTGTAGGGTGTATATCAACTTTTGTTGAGTTTGAGGAAACCCTAAGAGGTCTCATAGAATCTTGAGAACCTAAGTGGAGAGTACATAGTATAAGAGTGAACCTGTAGACCTATAGATGATCATCTCTGAGTACATGTGGATGTGTTACCATGGAGGTAACCGGTATGGGGTCTGACTGAGGTACATAGGTCGCCATGACCCCTATGAAAGGATGTAAGTTAGACCACGAATGCTGAGAGAGATGATGGAGACTTGGGTAAGGTTCTAAGTTGGACATGTACTATATTATAATCCTAAGTCTATCCTAGGGTCGGGTAGGGATAAGATTGATGGAAGTACGAGTTACCTAATTCCCTAGATGCACATGACCATAAGGTCAGGAGGTAACAACTATCATTGTCTGAGGGCCATGGGTTAGGAGATTGATCACCTTCATGAACTCATGGGACCCAAAGGGCAGATGAGGAGGGCACTCTTTGGATGCATAAGGGAAGAGGGATGACTCCAAAAGTATCGGAACCCTACAGACCTAGAGGAGATGACCAAGGATGGTATGATGACCCAAGTGTGTTTGAGACCAGTTCTCCATGAAAGTAACCTTGATATTGAAATGTTCATGATGTGGAGACATGTGATGCACATTTCAAATTAGATTGTCGGTGTACCGGAAATGTGGGATGTACCATCTCTACTCTTGGAACGGGAAAAACTATGTATTTGGACTGCAGCCAAATGCTTATTTCCTCTTGTTATGGGAGTGAGAGATAGGACAGTACGCATGCCATATACCAAGGATAAAGATAATGTGAGTGGAAATGTTGCTATGATGCATGAGGATGGAGATAATAATGTGCCCTTGTGGAGTGTACAATGTGTGGATTCTGTAAAAACACCAAGAGTACTAAGGTATTCATCGTATGAGTATGTTTTTATAATGATCTATGTGGAACTTATGAACTATACAAGGTAGAGTTCGGTAACCAAGAAAATGAGCTCTGAGTTTTCTGGATGAAGATAGACCTAGAGTTCGAGATGAGATAATAAGTGGAATACATGGAGGGGTATGTCTTCATTGTTACCTAACACATAAAGATGAAAGGTGGTAATGGATGCTCTTGTTGAGACACAGCTGCCTAGTCTAACTAGTGGAAAGGCTGGAAGAGGTGGTTAGGTGAACCCTAAGTTTCTGAGATATGTTTGGCTAACACTCAGATGTAACGAGATCATTGATCGAGTTAGTGGTTGCTTTGTTAGACACCCTAGGGCTTGTCATGATGGTAGGATGGTTGTAGAACCTCAGATGCCCTTCTATGGAAAAGAAGATGATGACACCCCGACTAGAGTGTTTTAGGGTTCTGAGGAATCAACCTTGAGGGATCATGACATACAGGAGATCATGATTTTAAGTTCATCATACACCTTTGTACTACTAAGATAGTAAGTTGTGGTAGTACTTGGGATACCTAAGATGAAGTTGCATGTGGCTTGTCGCCATGCATGCCAGGAGGTGAAGGACGAACGACAGTAACCCAGTGAGTTGATATAAAGGGTAAAAGTCCCTGAGAGGGAATGGGAGTTCATCACTATAGATGTTGTGGTAAGTCCCCCATGGACCAAAGAAGGTCAAGGTGCAATATGGGTTATGGTAGATTGCCTTACCTAGATGACATAGTCTAAGAGAAAGAGAGAGTACTGTCAAGGGATAGATCTAGTTGAACTACATGTGAGAGAGATGGTTCAACTATCCAATGATGCGAGTTCAAAAGTTCTTGAGTATGACCTAAAGGTTTACTTCCATGCGGTCGAAGTAGGTACATGAAGAACTCGATGTTGGTACAGCTTACCACCCCTAACTGATGGTTAGCATGATCCAGACTAGAGGGTCTGATGAGAGCGTGTGTGCTCATTCTGGGTGATATATGGAGATAGTTCTTGTCCTATAAAAGATGTGATGATAGCCACCATAGCCTTTATCAGGATGTAAGAAGCTCTGTAAGGGAGGCTATGTCGGTCACCGCTTCATTAAGATGATGTTGGTGAAGGGACCCCATGAAGGTCATAAAAGGACCATAGTGTGTGCAGATGAAGTCGCTTTGATCATGCAATGGCTGAAAGAGAGCCCATGGGTGACATGAGTCGTGAGCTGATGCAAAGCATACTGACATGCAGTTCACTGTGGGAGAATATGTGATATGAAATCCGACCCCTCTGAGTTGTAGCTGAGAAAGCTGAGTCCCCGATACATGGGTCCATTTGAGATGGATTGGTGGAGATGGTTAGGTTCATCCTTACCCCTCAGGATAATGTGATGAATGATGTGTTCCACGAGTCGGATCTAGAGCACCATGTGAGGTACCCAAGCCATGTGTTGAGCCATGAACCCATTTAGCTTTGAGAGAAGTTGAAATGTCTTGAGTCACCTATGAAGGTACAAGATACCAAGGAGAGAGAGAGAACTCAGATGTAGAAATATGAGATGTCAAAGGTTCTTGGGAGGCACCATGGAGAGGGTAAAGCTACATGGGAGCCATGATGGACATGATTAAGTCTTATCCTGCTTGTTGGTATTTGAGGGCAAAATTCCTATGTACCGCTGCCATCATCCAACCCCTTTAGCTTAATTAAGAATAGTATTCTCCATATTTATAATTTGAGGATTCACATAGAATATTCCATACATTTGTGGATTTCACATAGTATTATTCTCCAATAGAGTTTTACATAATCATCCTTCTATATCAAGGATTCACCTAGTATTATGTGAAATTCGAATTTCACAACACATCACCCAGTGGAAGGACTTCACATAGAATTAGTAGCACAACCCTATATTAGGGTTTCATATACCTTTATCCCATTTTAGGGATTAGGGTTTATCATTCACATCCAAGTGGGGTTTCTCTTTCCTCATACCCAAATTAGGGTTAGTATATACAATTCCCATTAAATTAGGGTTTCCTTCATTGTTACACTAAGTTAGGATTACATCATCACCCTGGATTTATGATAACACTCAGCTTTGCCCTAGATTAGGGTTTCACACATAGCTTTGTTCTAATTAGAGTCTCACACATAGCATTGCTCTAATTAGGGTTTCACACATAGCATTGCTCTAATTAGGGTTAAGGCTCATTGATTAGGGTTTCATGATCTCATTATTATGGATCAACCATTATCACATAGTTTACTCATAATGAGAGAATTAGGGCTTAATTATATAAGCATTCATCTCTCTCATTCTCTCTCTCATCCTCTTTAGGATGTTAACTACTCTAAGATTAATCTAGGTCAACTCTTCACTTGAGTACACATAGCTAGGGTTAACCTTCACAATCATCATGGGTCTACATCTTTATTAATCACATAGCTGATTGACCTTTGATCATATTAGATGTCCAAATGGTCTAATCAATTAAACCATAAATTATATAATGAATTCAAAAGAATTGACCAATTAAACTTTCAATTCCACAAAGTGATCAATTGGGTTAACCATTGAAATCTTCAAATGCATTAAGTATCTAAATAGGTTCACCATACTAGACATTCAATTACATGAGGTATTCAAATGGATTAACCATGTTGATCTTCACAAAGTTAATTACTTAGACCCTTAATGATCTTGGTTCTCATACATCAATTGGTTGAAAACCATTTGAACAAGTTGTACTTGAAACCAATTGGACAAAGTAGGTGTTGAAATTGTTTGCACTTTGGGCCTCCAAACGGTCTTGAGACCGTTTGGTCCAAACCTTCTCAAAACTGCATGGACCAAAAAGGTACTTCAACACTCAATCGACTCAATGTTTCAATCCATGAACCAATTATAAATTGAACCACTAAAGCATTCATCAATTGGATCACTAAATCACCATTCAATTAGACCTTTAATTTAGGGTTTTGAACCCAATTGAACTAGGTTTGATAATCAAGAAACCATCACTTAGGGTTTGAAATCGAGGATCCATCAATGGTTGACATTGTGGAATCAAATCAATTGAAATCAATGAACTATCATCATCACATGATGTGACCTGACCTCAAACGGTCTTGGATGACCACCAAACGGTCTTGAGACCATTTGGTTGATCTCCAAACGGTCTTGAGACCGTTTGCCCATTCCATCATCAAAATCCATGACATCCAATTAGGGTTTTGGACCATTGGATTGATTATCAAATCAACACTTAGTTGCAATTCAATTTGGTACCTTTGGACCTTCAAACACATAGACATACTTAACCCTAGACCTCCAAACGGTCTTGGGTGACTCCCAAATGGTCTTGAGATCGTTTGGGTGATCCCCAAATGGTTTTGAAACCGTTTGGGTCAATCAACCCAAAACATCATCTCAAACAATTTCAAAATCAGCACTTAGCTGATTAGGGTTTGCAATTAAGGAATCATTCACAATTGAAACCTTCAAGATCAACCAATTAAAACCATTAGATCAAGATCCAAGTACCACAACATATATCTTCAAACGGTCAACCATCCCAAATGGTTTGGGACCCAAACCACCAAACGGTTTGGTGAAACCGTTTGGTCCCAACATTGAATGTGTTTTCCCTAGATATTTGGGGAGGTGTGTGCTTATGATGATTTCATCATCATCAAGCTTCAAACTCACGAAATCTACTATGATTTCCATGGAGATTGCATCAATCAACTAGACTTAATTTCGGAAATGTAGAAATGATCACCAATTGATAAGGAATTGATTGCAATAATAAAAATAAGGGTTCAAGTTATAAAACCCACCTCCAATTGAGCTCCAAAGCTCCAAGCTCACGGAAAAAATGGTGGATGCAACTTTTTTCACTATTCCAAGGGTCGTCCTCAAGCTTTGAGTGAAAAGAATTGGTTAGAATTGAAGAGGGGATCGATATATGAAGAATTCATGCATTGATTTTTGATTTTCACCATGGATTCAAGGTGAAAGGAGGTCAAGAACCTTACCAACAGGTTGGGGGTCGTCCTCCTGATCCTCCACAGCTCCTTAGTCGTTTTCCAAGCAAGGGGAAAGAAAGGAATCCGAAAAATCCTTTGTTTCGGCTTGGAAAAGGTACTTTTATAAGAAAATTGATGAGAGAGAAAATACTTTATAAAAGTCTTTTAATTCCAAAAATGTTGCCACCACTTCCCCCTTGGTTTCTTGCATGCAAGGGCATCTCTATCCCCACCGAGATCCCTTCCATTATCCATGAATTAAGGGAAAAGAAATTAAGCACCTTAACCCTTATAATATGAATATCCATATGTGAGTGGAAATTCTTTTCCTTATAATAATGGTGAGTGGGATTTCACCTCCTTAGGATATGCTTATGACTTTGCAAGGCTTTAAACTCATCAACACACATATGAATCCAACCATTTTAATTTTGGTTGAAGGCCCTTTAATAATACATTCATTTTTGCCCTAAATTAAATTAGGGTTTCACTTAGGATTAAATCTTGATTATTTTAATATTGAGATTCTCTCTCCTCGAACTTAATTCAAATGAGGCACCCCTCTCATTTTATTTGCTCTACAAGATGCCAAGAAACATTAGGGACCTTGTTGAAGTGGTAATTTGCATATTGAACCCTAGGTTTTGGGTAAATTGCACATTACACCAAAACTAGGTTTTAATGTACAAGGATTGCTTTACAAGCTTATTCTTGGTGCCCAAGCTTGTGAAAACCATACCACTACATCATATTCATTTTTATGATGTCTCAACATCAGAGGAACATCTTATCATGCAACATTTGCAATTTAACCCCTCAACTTGGGTAATTTGCACTTTAGTCCAAAATAAGCAAACATTGCTACAACGTTGTTCAAACATGACCAAAATTGAAACATAAGTTTCTCATGATCCGTAATTACTTTTCCCAAGATTAGATTAAGTATCTACTCAACCTTATTAGGCAAAACATCTAGGGTTAACACATAACCCAGGTCAGGGATGTTACAAATTATAAACCCCTAACAAGGATTTCGTCCCCGAAATCCCAGAAAAAGGAGGGACAGATTTATTCAATTATCATACCCTCAAGTCTCCACATAATATCTTAATATTATGGAGATATCATGGATCCTGTAATACACACAAAGTTCCTTTCATTAATTCAACCTTATCAATGTTTATATTTATGCAAAGCATAAACCCCTAACATATGATGTCCATATTGTTGAAAGGAAGAAGCATAAAAGAACATACTTCAATCATTACTCAAGAATATTTACCAAAAGAAAAACATATATATCTAATAGAGATAATTCACTCAGGAATCCTTTATTCATAAAGTTCACTTAGCAAACTCTATGTAATTGGGAATGTTCACTTAGCTTTTCCTTTTTGTTGGGAATGTTCACATGGCTTTTCCTTTTAGTTGGGAATGTTCACATAGCTTTTCCTTTTAGTTGGGAATGTTCACATAGCTCTTCCTTTTTAGTTGGGAATGTTCACATAGCTCTTCCTTTTAGTTGGGAATGTTCGCATAGCTCTTCCTTTTAGTTGGGAATGTTCACATAGCTCTTCCTTTTAGTTGGGAATGTTCACATAGCTCTTCCTTTTAGTTGGGAATGTTCACATAGCTTTTCCTTTTAGTTGGGAATGTTCACATAGCTTTTCCTTTTTAGTTGGGAATGTTCACATAGCTTTTCCTTTTTAGTTGGGAATGTTCACATAGCTTTTCCTTTTACTTTCATTATACTCTATAGATTGTTTCAGAATGACTACTTGATCAGAGTAATCAAAAAGATAACAATCTAAGAGTCTCATACTTGCCTTATCTTCAATAATCATATACCTGGACAGGGTATATAAGTATTGAGATTAGGTAGTATGCACTTTATTTACTATCATATTCCTCACTTTTCATATCATTATACACACAAGATTTTCCATTCTTAAATTTTCTTCAGGCATCACTTCTATATCTCATCTTTTAACACACAGATAAGGGAGATTATTAAAACATTTTAAGGAACATTGAGTAAGATATAAGTTCTCATCTCCCTTGTGTCCTTATGGGACTAGTCAAAGGAAGTTCAAAAACAACTACTTTAATATCTTTGACACATAGAATTAGAAAATGAAATATCAGAATGACTTTATTTCATCTGACCTGTCTGGGACATTTGTCTACGACCTCTATTGTTACTAGGAAACTACCTTCTTTGTGATCCTTGCTGACTCTGCCCCTGAGTTTGAGTCATCATTGGATTCTCGCCTGGATAATCCTTTACTAGATGTCCCAGTTGTCTACATTGATAACAGATCCTAGGTGCAAAATAGGGTATGTGAGGTCCAGATACTGATGTTGATGCTATGTTGGAGGATCTATTTGGAACATTACTACAATCCTTATCCCTACTTGACATCCATTGTGTCTAGGTATGGAATCTCGATGATGTTGCCGATGCGGAAAATATCGGCTTCTTAAAACTTTTGGACCTTTGTCTTTGAGTCTGAGTGTACACTTTCTTGCCACTAGTCTGTGATTTCTCGATTTCAGACCTTTCTATCCTCCTTACTGATTCCACAAAGGTGGCAAACCTCTCCCTGTTCTCTAAAGCAGACACATGAGTGGTCAGTTCAGCATTCAACCCTTTCTCAAAATGTTGAATTCTTTCCTCATCATTAACTACCATTTTCGGACAAAACCACAACAACTCCATGAACTTAGCTTCATAGTCGCTAACGTTCATCTTTCCTTGTTTGATCCTTTCAAATTGAGAAATCTTCTCATCTAGATACGTCTTAGGGAAGTATCTACTGACGAATTCTCATTGGAATACCTCCCATCCAATTTCTTCACCTGGTCTCTTATCTTCCTCTATCATCCACCCATGACCAGCACTCCCTTTTAGAAGGTACACAACATGTCTTACCTTTTCAGCTTCAGGGATATCAAGAATCCTGAAAGCCTTTTCCAGTTCTGTCAGCCACAAATCAGCATCTACTAGATCAGATGTACCAGCATAATCTATGGCTCCAACCCAGCAAAGTCTCTCAAAAGTCTTTTCGGCTCCATATCCCTCATGGTGAGCTGATGCCCTAGGTGCAGGTACTTGCATCCTATCTGTCATGTGAGTCATGGCAGCCATAAACTGCCCAAACATGGCTTGGAGAGCTGGGTTCCCCATGTCATCTTGATTGAACTGGGGCTGTTCAGGTACGGGCTCCTCTCTATTATTGTCTCCTACACCTCCTCCCGGTGCAGTAGTGTTGCCCTCTACAACATGTTCTTCATGTGGTCTAGACATCTTCAAGTTCTTCTTCTCCTATGTGAGCAGAAGATACTATTAGACTAACTGGAAGACACTTAGAACAGACTCTACAACCTTAGTCCTATGTCTCTGTAGACTCAGCGAACCTAGAGCTCTGATACCACTTAATTGTGGCATACAACTCATAAAAACATAATTAACTAATGCGGAAGCATTCACTAAACAGCAGATTACCAAAAATCACTAAAAATTAAAACCTTGTTATCAAGAAATTCATCAAAGGAAAACTTTCTCACATAGAACCAAAGTAACACATTTACATTCTTGTTCGAAGGTACATATTCTGTATCATCTCTTTCTAAGAGTTACAAGCATTAACTGTCCTATCAAGCTAAACACAGGCAGTATAAAATCTCGAGGCACTGAGTCAAAATCTCGAAAGCACTAACTACTACTCCGAGGACCTGAGAGTACAGAGACGACACATAGGACTCTATATACATCTATACAAGGCATAATAGTCGGTGTCTCCACCTGAGACTTCACTGCTGTCCCTGCTGCTACTGTTGTTGTCCTTCACCTACTGAAGGATTCCTGCCTCCTCGTCCGCATCCACCTAAAAATGTGATTCCCACGGGGGTGAGACAATTGTAAATTGCCCCAGTGAGAGATATAACTCTTTGCCATAAACATTATTATTGCAGCTTAAGAAGATAAATATGCACATAGGAATCATATTTGATTGACATCAGCTAATTCAATGTCTAACTGATTAGAATATTATTCTTATCTAAAAACATTACAGCTGTAACTTGAAAGAAAAACATGTCACTTATCCTTTAAGGAATATGAAGAACATGTATAACATTTATTCACTATAGAATCATCACCACAACATTAACTCTCTTCAGGCTTAGATCATATATCTAATGCCTAGTATTGTCATAGTGGAGTCATGGCCTATAGCCATACTCTTCTCACAAAGTATTGGGATCTTAATCCCTCAACTCATCAAGTACAATTCCATTTCTTAACAAGTTCATCATTATGATTATAGAATTTGGGTATTTGAACCCTCATCTCATCATAGAACACTTATTACCATTTATTAGATAACTTCATACCTTTAGGTCATCTAACCATGAACATTATAATTCTTGCTACACAAAGTATTACACATAGTTCACAAACCTCATACCACCTCTCATTACCCCTTATTAGGCAACAAGGCATATTATGACTTATAAAGCTCATAAAACAATCTAAGATAGTTATCACATCATGTGACACACATAACTCATTAATTATGGGTTACCTCTCACTAAGAAACGAGGCATATGAAAACTTATAAGGCCTATAGAACATTTTCAATATACAGAACATCATAGCTCATACCTGGCTATGCTCGTCATCTCAACATATCTGCATGATTAGTAATCATGATACAATTACATATCAGTACCATGCAATACAAGGGTTATCTTATTACATTCATAACCCATTAGTCTGTATGTGAGCTTCACATAGGATTATCATGTATTAGAATTTCAAATAGTAATACTCTGTATTAGGGTTTACATATCATTAACTTGTCATAGGATTTCACATAGCATTACCTTGTATTAGGGATCACATAGCATTGACTTGTATTAAAGTTTCACATAGCATTACTCTGTATCAGGGTTAACATAGCAAGGAATCAATATGAATAATCATAAGTATTCAATCATATTCTTTATTCTCATCATTCATCATTAAATGAATTATCAACACATAGCTTGAGTTTCTCTCTCTTCTTTACCAGAATATGATTACATCATAGTTTATAGGTTTAGATTAACCTTTTCATAAGGCATGTTAGCCTACATTCAACAAAGTACATTACATATCAATGTAACCATTGATATGACACATCTCATGTGTCATTCATCCAATTATATTGGACTTATAACACATCAAGGTATACCAGTATTGGGGTGTTGGATGTGATATTTATCATACCTTGATGTATCACTTCCCTCAACACCTTCATCTTACTTGAGTTTATTCACTTAGCTTGTATTAGGGTATTCCTCATCCTAATACTTATGCACTAGATCATCACATTCATCATGCAAGGTAGTGGTCAATAGTCACTTCACTTATAATATACAACCATTTCCAAAACTATGGACTCATCCTTAAGTTAGGAACTAACAAAATTGCCATACTAGGTCACTTGCAAATCAACTTCAAGTCGAGCATAGAGCACCACAGTCGTGTAGTCAAGAATGACCGTGCAAGGGGAAGCCACCACAGCCATGCTACCTTGCACGGTCATGCTACAGAAGATCACCATGACCGTTTTACACCACCACGATTGTCATCATCCAACCCCTTTATCTTAATTAAGAATAGTATTCTCCATATTTATAATTTGAGGATTCACATAGAATATTCCATACATTTGTGGATTTCACATAGTATTATTCTGCAATAGAGTTTTACATAATCATCCTTCTATATCAAGGATTCACCTAGTATTATGTGAAATTAGAATTTCACAACACATCACCCAGTGGAAGGAGTTCACATAGAATTAGTAGTACAACCCTATATTAGGGTTTAATATACCTTTATCCCATTTTAGGGATTAGGGTTTATCATTCACATCCAAGTGGGGTTTCTCTTTCCTCATACCCAAATTAGGGTTAGTATATACAATTCCCATTAAATTAGGGTTTCCTTCATTGTTACACTAAGTTAGGATTACATCATCACCCTGGATTTATGATAACACTTAGCTTTACCCTAGATTAGGGTTTCACACATAGCTTTGTTCTAATTAGAGTCTCACACATAACATTGCTCTAATTAGGGTTTCACACATAGCATTGCTCTAATTAGGGTTAAGGCTCATTGATTAGGGTTTCATGATCTCATTATTATGGATCAACCATTATCACATAGTTTACTCATAATGATAGAATTAGGGCTTAATTATATAAGCATTCATCTCTCTCATTCTCTCTCTCATCCTCTTTAGGATGTTAACTACTTCAAGATTAATCTAGGTCAACTCTTCACTTGAGTACACATAGCTAGGGTTAACCTTCACAATCATCATGGGTCTACATCTTTATTAATCACATAGCCGATTGACCTTTGATCATATTAGATGTCCAAATGGTCTAATCAATTAAACCATCAATTATATAATATGAATTCAAAAGAATTGACCAATTAAACTTTCAATTCCACAAAGTGATCAATTGGGTTAACCATTGAAATCTTCAAATGCATTAAGTATCTAAATAGGTTCACCATATTGGACATTCAATTACATGAGATATTCAAATGTATTAACCATGTTGATCTTCACAAAGTTAATTACTTAGACCCTCAATGATCTTAGTTCTCATACATCAATTGGTTGAAAACCATTTGAACAAGTTGTACTTGAAACCAATTGGACAAAGTATGTTATGACCCACATTGAGGTTATCCAGTAAATACCCCAATTAGCGTAAAACATCTTGATTAGTGTTGAGTATCTTATTAAACATCATGGTTAATCAAGATAAGCTAAGATGTGAATTAATAGTTGAGATTGAATCATTTGAGGTAGATGATGATAATGGCAATGATGATCGTTAGGTTAATTGTTGAGTTAAGTTAAATGCAAAGATGCAATTGGTGCTTTGATCAGTTGTGGCAAGATAATAATTGTGATTTCTTGCTTCGAGGTCGTAGTGAATTCTGTTATCGAAGTTTTGCAAAAGGAATCATTCCAATCGGACCCCCGAGGCCATAGTTATGGTGTTTATATATTCCTTGGACCATTTCTGCAATTTTTCCATTTATAGGTTATTAACATTTTCCTTTCCTTGGTTTTTCTCGCTTATCCCTTCCTTTCTTCTTTCCCAAATCGCGAACAGGGAACCGACTGAAGCGGCGCCCGAACAACGGTTGGAAGGGGGACGATTTTGGGGCGACCAAGGGCGATTGTTGGCCGATTCAACCGGCGATCGATCTCCACCTCTTCCTCCTCTACCTTTCCTCCTTCTTCTCTTCCTTCCCTACCCGCCTAGCCACCTGCAGCCTTGCTGCTTGGCTTGAACAGCCATCCTGCAGCTAGCAAGCCATTGCGGCATCATCCAGGGGCTCATTTTGGGCGTGCCAAGCACTAGGGGAGGTGCCCTTGAGGCCGGCCGTGAGCTCAGGGTTCAAGCAAGAATGCAGCGCCTCCATCCCCGACCCAGTTTTTGGTTGAGCGGACGACAAGCAACAGGGGCGGCGTCCCAATCAGTTAGAGTAGCAACAACTGCTGCAACCACGGCCAGGGGTCATTTGGGTGCGAGCAGCAACAATAGGCGTCATCCCCGAGCTCGTCTTCGAGATTCTAGGCCCAACCCGCAGCCCTAGCCAAGGCGCCAGATGACTGATCTGCAACAAAGGCTGCACGACGCACGACCATGCTAATTCTGTTGGTCCAATTAGCTCTTCGGGAAGGCGACGCTGCTATTGCTTGCAGCAGGTACGGCCAGGAGCACGATTGGACACGGACAACACCCAAAAATCGATGCCTTTCAGCTCGACCAAGGGTCCAGAGTAGAAATCCGAAGCTTCATCACCTAGCCAAGGACCTTTTCTAACCTATGCGTGAGATTGGCACTTGCTGCTTGCAGCAGGTCTGAACCAGGAGCAGTTGGCGTGAGAAGCACCTCCAAAACGACACCTTCAACTTGGCCTTGGTGCCTAAGCATGAATCTACCACCTCCCAGCCGAAATCATCAACCAATCAAGCTTCCCTATCAACCTGTACGTGTGTGTGAAGCAGGTTCGAGTCAAAACTAAACCGAGGTAGAAGAAGACCCAGAAATCGCCTGAAAACTGGTCCCTGGACGCATTTCCGGACAAATCCGGACATCCCCAATCACTGTGAGTAGGATTTCATTCATTTATCATTAAATAACTCAGGCGTTTGAATATTTTCTGTTTGGTGCGCAAATTACGCTGATAACAGGGGTTATCAGGCGTAGGACGGCGTTTGGCGTCGCCCGACTTTTTATTTCATAAATTGATTCTAGACGCTGTTATATGATTAAATTTAACAATTGATCAGTGTGGATTGAATCAGTAGGTTTATATGGTTCATTGGAACCTAAATTGCTTATTTGAATGTTGAAATTAGAAATTCATGTCTAAAAATGGTATGGATTGGGTATGAACCCAGACAATAAGGATTTCTGATAAATTATCAGATGTACGATTTTAAAGTTGATATGAATAAATAAAATATGCAATAAAACCCTAAATTGCATATATCTTTTGACGTTAATATGTGTAAATTGATATTTACATGAAATGGCATATTTCTCTGAATTATTACCAGAAATTCTCAAGTATTGTTATTAAATTGTGTTGTGATAGGTAATTAACTCTTAATTGAGTTAAGTGATGCACAAACCAGGATTTGGGTTAATGTGCACGTTTTTTTCGAGAAATTTAGAGAATTGATAATTGTTGAGTATGATTCTCATATGTGAAGTAAATTTCTTTAATTTGTGCAATAAGATGTTCAATTGCGTAAATTCGCTATGTATGTGCCAAATTGAAATAAGTTGGGTTATTTATGCATTTCTAATTTGCCTGAATGCATGGTATGAGAATTTATCAGAAATTACAATGATTTGAAATATATTGCTCTGTCGGTTTAGAATG
Source organism: Alisma plantago-aquatica (assembly GCA_963693085.1). Lineage (NCBI taxonomy): Eukaryota > Viridiplantae > Streptophyta > Magnoliopsida > Alismatales > Alismataceae > Alisma > Alisma plantago-aquatica. The sequence continues at coordinate 553,714,037 of OY856414.1, read as the reverse complement.
ACAGTGTATTGTGATTGGATATGAAACCAGTAAATGTGATATTCATGTTTAAATGTTTATTTGTTAATCAGTTAATAGACTTAGGTGCCCTAACGCCGTAGAACCCCTCGTGAGGTCTGCACCTTGGGGTGAAACGACCTACCTAGCGTGTGTCTAGATGGTCGGTGACTCGTGTTCAACAATAATCCGTGCGTGTGTCACGGTGGCACGAGGGCAGAAAGGCAGTGTTCAACAATAATCCGTGCGTGTGTCACGGTGGCACTGGAGTATATGGGGGTTATTCAACAATAATCCGTGCGTGTGTCACGGTGGTAACCCCGACTCTCCGCCTGTGTGCTCAGGTTAAAGGAGGAGTCTAGAGTACACTCTTTTGAGAGTGCAGTGAGGCCGTGTGAGCCTGAGAGTCCTGTAGCAGACCAGGACAGCAGTCAGACTTAGCATTTCCCGGGTGTGTCGCTAAGTCTTGTACGGTGGGACCGTAGCATGAACTTGCTGCGGATCTTTATATGCAGAGTACACTGCATATATTTAGGGCATAATAATAATATGAATAAGTAATCGTGTAGGATCACAGTAAATTTATATAACTGTTTATTTATTCGAGATATCTGTTGATGCTTAGAAATGTGACTAATATCTGTATATCTGCTAAGTATTTAGAACTGCCTTGCTTAGATCTGCGTTTATGTTTAATTTTAATTTATAAACCTGATGAGTTGTTTAGTGATAGCTAAGTGAAATACTATTCACTGAGCGAGTAGGCTCATACCTCTACTCAAAATATTTTCAGGTTATCATCAGCAGCAGGAAATCAGAAGGATCGTTTCATCCTAACGCCTAGTCTGTAGAAGGTATACGTAGTTAGTAGTTAGAGGTCTCTTAGTCCTTTCCTCTCGATCTTTGGGACAAGGTGTGTGTGAGAGAGTGAATGTGTATAAAGATGTAAATTATATGTTATGCTTTATTTTATGTCGAACAATGTAAAATGTTGTAGACTCTGTTTATATTGCTAGTCAGTTAATTAAGATGCTTCCGTAGTTTGTTTAGTTTCATTTTACAGCATAAAATAGATTATCTTTTCAATCTCTTTAAAATGTTTTAAAAAGTAAAGAGTGGTTGGCTTTTGTGTATATCCCATCCTGTCGCGTCCTAATCTCGTGGTTGTGGTTAATGTGAGATTGGGGCGTGACAATTTTTGGTATCAGAGCTTTGGTTTGAGTACGTAGTTACTCAAGGTCAGGGGACGATAAGAGACCAATAGGATTAAGGTTTAGGAGTCTTTCTTCTATCTGTAATTTTCTAACAGGAAGTGTTCTGTTATATTATTACAGATAGCAGGAAGAGGATGTGGTCACGAGAATCCAGTAAAAGGCTTAAGATGAGTCGTTAAGAAACATTAAGGTCAAAGAATAAAGTTATAAGTAAGGCGAATAATAAATGATGTGTTTTAGCTCTGGAAGATCTGAGTGTTTAGATACCCTGGCCAGGTGTCTGAATACTTAGATTGACCAGTATCAAGCTACTCTGTCTGTTCTTCTCTGGATGCCCTGGCCAGGTATGCAGAGGAAGGATAGGCTAGAGAGAAAACCCTAGAAATCTTAGGGTTATGAGATAAGAAATTAATATAGGAACAAGAGATTAAATATAGGATGCAATGCAATTTTTGATTTATATTGTTTATTTGATTGAAAAACCATTAAAAATGCTCTTATATGCATAATTTAGATTTTCAGTTTGTAAAGTAAATATGATTCTTTTATGTTTTTTATGTCATGAAATGATTTATTTATTGTTTAAATTCTTTGTATCATATAGACCAAAAGTTATGTTTAAATGAGTTTGCCTTAAGTGGATATTCATTCCACATGTTTGAGATTAATGGGAGTTGGTTAATCCCGAGTAGCTCTTGGCTTCAGGACTACAGGTTCGGCCTGGTCCGGCTGGCAGGATGCGTTACTGGGATCTAATGACTCCTATTAACAATATAATTAGAGTAGACTCTGAACGATTTAGACCTGAATCATAGTGAGAATGTATATACACTGAGATGTTGAAATATAATGGAAAGATTAGAACAGCTAAGAAGTAGCTGAAACTGATATCAGAAGCCTAATGTTGGAGTCTCATTTGTGCAATCCTTAATTTGAAATAAAAGAAAATGATATAAGGTTCAAATTAAATTCAATGATTTGTACTATATGAACTCTAAATATAAGAGTATAGAAAGGATATGAGAAAAGCATGTAAGGGCTAGGACGTAAGAATCAAATTTGGGTTGGATCATGGAATGGAGTAAAATACTTTATGTACTTTAAGGCAAAGGGAAAATAGAAAAAAAAAGTTGAACATACAATAAGTACATAGAAATAAAGAGTCTTATGAAAATCATAAGATCAAGACAAGAAACCTAGTTGGATTAAAGGAAATGTTAAAAATGATGACTTGATTAAGGAACGAGAATTACAAGACATAATTGAGAGTATGGAATGCATATCTTTATTATAAGGTTAAATACATGCATACATATTACCTTTGGATTCTAAGTCTCTATAAACTAACAAATTAGTTTTTAAAATAAAGGACAAACACATAACTTAGAAAATGAATGCATGATATAAAAATTTCTCAGTATTTACAATTATACGATCACATTTTCTGAATAATGTAGTAGTGTGATAATTGAATTTTATCTTTTTATTGGTATATCCAATTGATCTCAGATTTTTACTGTGCTTGAACAATACAATTTTAGACACTCTATTAATTTGGCGTAATTTTTGGATGACTTTTGATCTCTACAGTAAGGTGTCGGTCGAATTGCAACTCGACCGAATCTGCTGCAGACTGCAATATAGCAGTGCACTGTTCGATTTTTAATTAATTATTGGTAACTTGAAATGACCTGAAATTTTTACTGGAGGTCTAAAACTTCATTAGGTACAACATATAAAATTTTCAAAATTTTTGGAGTTTCTGTTTACAGTTTAATAAACGAATTACAGAAACTATTATAAAACTGAATTTTCAGCTAAATGTAATTAAAGTTGAGTGCTGGATTAATATGCTATTGACCCAAGCAACTCAAATTGATTTATATAATCGACCACACACACACTATAATGCTATGCTATTAATAAAGGATCAAACCCTAGAATGATTAAAGTTGTAGTAGTTTAAGGGATATCGTTAGTGATGTAACCTTGAATACTAGTAACTTTGTAAAATAAGATCTTGAGATATGTTCTATGAAAAGTAAACTGGCTTTGATAACGATCTAGGGTTTTGAAGAAGATAACCTGATCGGTACATGAACAACATGAATGACTTAGAGAAAAGAGTAAAACATAAACCTAAAATGTAACAACAAGAAAGTAGCATGGAATGCAGAGTATTATCCGATATATGATCTAAAGATAGCTGATGTAGTTCATGTTTTTAAGACATGGCGTCACTATCTTATGATGTGACAATAGATTACCACCTTGGTAAAGGGAATATGGTGGCTGATGTTTTCAGCAGAAAGTCAAGTTCAACAACTAATGCATTCTCTATGGCAGGTTTCAATAGAGACTTGCTAGTAGAAATGTGGAAGTTGAACTTAGACTTAGGGGTAATAACATAGAGTGATTTGATTGTACAGATGTAAGTTAAGCTTACTTCTTATGATCAGATCAAGAAACTACAATAGGGTGATAGTGAGTTAAACCAGACTATGCATGACATGATAGGAGGAAAAGAGACTACAGTTTAAGTTTTAATGATGATAAGGTGTTGTATTAACATGACATATTGTGTGTATCTCAAGATAGTGTAAAATTCTTTTAAGGGGAAAAGCTGAAAGAAAAGAATTTTTATAGAAGTGTATGCATTGATGTATGCTATGTTTTCAGGAAGACACTAAGATGTATATGAAATCCAAGAAGTTGAAATGGATGGTCAGATATGCAGAAGGATGTAACTGAGTACGTGGTTAAAAGTAGTGTATACCAGTAGGTTAAGGATGAGCACCAGAAACTTGTAGGTATATTGCAATCTGTTTCTATGCCTGAATGGGGGTGGGAACATTAAATCCATTGTGATAGGTTTTTCCAAGACACCTAAAGGTTATGACTCGATATGAATGATTGTGGATAGACTAAATTAGTCTGCTCATTTTCTTCATATTAAGTCAACCTTTGATGTCCCGAAGTTGACTAATATATATATGGATGAGATAGTCAGGTTGCATGGTATCCTAGTTTCAATTATACTAAATAAGGATCCTAAGTTCACATCTAGGTTTTGGAATCAGTTGCATCATGCTTTGGGGACAAGTTGAGATTCTGTACAGCTTTCCACGCGCAGACGAATGGTCAGTCTGGGAGGACCATTCAGACTCTTAAGGACATGCTGAGAGCATGTCTCATGCATTTCAGTGGAAGTTGGAAAGAACACTTGAGCCTTATAGAGTTTACATACAACAATAGTCACCATTCCAGTCTTGGTATGGCTCAGTATGAAGCTCTGTATGGTAGGTGAAAAGCAGATTCTTGGACCCGAATTAGTGGATTTGACCACTGAAAAGATTACTGTGATCAGAGAACAATTGAAAGCTTCACAAGATAGGCAGATGAGCTATGTTGAGAAGAGGCGTTGACCTCTTGAGTTTCAGGTAGGTGATGAAGTGTATCTGAAAGCTTTCACCATGGAAGGAAGTGTTGAGGTTTGATAAGAGAGGCAAACTAACTCTTAGGTTTATGGGCCCATATCCTATCGTTGAGAGGATTGGACCTGTAGCCCATAGGTTGGATTTACCATCCAAGTTGCCCAATTTACATGACGTGTTTCATGTATCGATGTTGAAGAAGTGTTACCCTAGTCCAGAGGAGATAGTGGGCCTCGAACTCATGCAGCTCAGACCTGATATGTCCTATGTTGAGGGACCAATACGGATAATTGATCGAAGGATCAAGAAGCTCAAGAATCTAGATACCATTAGTGAAAGTTCTGTAGAGAAACCATAACCTAGAGGAAGCCATGTGGGATCTTGAGTTTGGGATGCGTGATAAGTTTCCTTTTCTCTTTTAGGAATTTCGGGACGAAATTCTTATAAGGGAGGGAGATTGTTATGACCCACATTGAGGTTATCCAGTAAATACCCCAATTAGCGTAAAACATCTTGATTAGTGTTGAGTATCTTATTAAACATCATGGTTAATCAAGATAAGCTAAGATGTGAATTAATAGTTGAGATTGAATCATTTGAGGTAGATGATGATAATGGCAATGATGATCGTTAGGTTAATTGTTGAGTTAAGTTAAATGCAAAGATGCAATTGGTGCTTTGATCAGTTGTGGCAAGATAATAATTGTGATTTCTTGCTTCGAGGTCGTAGTGAATTCTGTTATCGAAGTTTTGCAAAAGGAATCATTCCAATCGGACCCCCGAGGCCATAATTATGGTGTTTATATATTCCTTGGACCATTTCTGCAATTTTTCCATTTATAGGTTATTAACATTTTCCTTTCCTTGGTTTTTCTCGCTTATCCCTTCCTTTCTTCTTTCCCAAATCGCGAACAGGGAACCGACTGAAGCGGCGCCCGAACAACGGTTGGAAGGGGGACGATTTTGGGGCGACCAAGGGCGATTGTTGGCCGATTCAACCGGCGATCGATCTCCACCTCTTCCTCCTCTACCTTTCCTCCTTCTTCTCTTCCTTCCCTACCCGCCTAGCCACCTGCAGCCTTGCTGCTTGGCTTGAACAGCCATCCTGCAGCTAGCAAGCCATTGCGGCATCATCCAGGGGCTCATTTTGGGCGTGCCAAGCACTAGGGGAGGTGCCCTTGAGGCCGGCCGTGAGCTCAGGGTTCAAGCAAGAATGCAGCGCCTCCATCCCCGACCCAGTTTTTGGTTGAGCGGACGACAAGCAACAGGGGCGGCGTCCCAATCAGTTAGAGTAGCAACAACTGCTGCAACCACGGCCAGGGGTCATTTGGGTGCGAGCAGCAACAATAGGCGTCATCCCCGAGCTCGTCTTCGAGATTCTAGGCCCAACCCGCAGCCCTAGCCAAGGCGCCAGATGACTGATCTGCAACAAAGGCTGCACGACGCACGACCATGCTAATTCTGTTGGTCCAATTAGCTCTTCGGGAAGGCGACGCTGCTATTGCTTGCAGCAGGTACGGCCAGGAGCACGATTGGACACGGACAACACCCAAAAATCGATGCCTTTCAGCTCGACCAAGGGTCCAGAGTAGAAATCCGAAGCTTCATCACCTAGCCAAGGACCTTTTCTAACCTATGCGTGAGATTGGCACTTGCTGCTTGCAGCAGGTCTGAACCAGGAGCAGTTGGCGTGAGAAGCACCTCCAAAACGACACCTTCAACTTGGCCTTGGTGCCTAAGCATGAATCTACCACCTCCCAGCCGAAATCATCAACCAATCAAGCTTCCCTATCAACCTGTACGTGTGTGTGAAGCAGGTTCGAGTCAAAACTAAACCGAGGTAGAAGAAGACCCAGAAATCGCCTGAAAACTGGTCCCTGGACGCATTTCCGGACAAATCCGGACATCCCCAATCACTGTGAGTAGGATTTCATTCATTTATCATTAAATAACTCAGGCGTTTGAATATTTTCTGTTTGGTGCGCAAATTACGCTGATAACAGGGGTTATCAGGCGTAGGACGGCGTTTGGCGTCGCCCGACTTTTTATTTCATAAATTGATTCTAGACGCTGTTATATGATTAAATTTAACAATTGATCAGTGTGGATTGAATCAGTAGGTTTATATGGTTCATTGGAACCTAAATTGCTTATTTGAATGTTGAAATTAGAAATTCATGTCTAAAAATGGTATGGATTGGGTATGAACCCAGACAATAAGGATTTCTGATAAATTATCAGATGTACGATTTTAAAGTTGATATGAATAAATAAAATATGCAATAAAACCCTAAATTGCATATATCTTTTGACGTTAATATGTGTAAATTGATATTTACATGAAATGGCATATTTCTCTGAATTATTACCAGAAATTCTCAAGTATTGTTATTAAATTGTGTTGTGATAGGTAATTAACTCTTAATTGAGTTAAGTGATGCACAAACCAGGATTTGGGTTAATGTGCACGTTTTTTTCGAGAAATTTAGAGAATTGATAATTGTTGAGTATGATTCTCATATGTGAAGTAAATTTCTTTAATTTGTGCAATAAGATGTTCAATTGCGTAAATTCGCTATGTATGTGCCAAATTGAAATAAGTTGGGTTATTTATGCATTTCTAATTTGCCTGAATGCATGGTATGAGAATTTATCAGAAATTACAATGATTTGAAATATATTGCTCTGTCGGTTTAGAATGACAGTGTATTGTGATTGGATATGAAACCAGTAAATGTGATATTCATGTTTAAATGTTTATTTGTTAATCAGTTAATAGACTTAGGTGCCCTAACGCCGTAGAACCCCTCGTGAGGTCTGCACCTTGGGGTGAAACGACCTACCTAGCGTGTGTCTAGATGGTCGGTGACTCGTGTTCAACAATAATCCGTGCGTGTGTCACGGTGGCACGAGGGCAGAAAGGCAGTGTTCAACAATAATCCGTGCGTGTGTCACGGTGGCACTGGAGTATATGGGGGTTATTCAACAATAATCCGTGCGTGTGTCACGGTGGTAACCCCGACTCTCCGCCTGTGTGCTCAGGTTAAAGGAGGAGTCTAGAGTACACTCTTTTGAGAGTGCAGTGAGGCCGTGTGAGCCTGAGAGTCCTGTAGCAGACCAGGACAGCAGTCAGACTTAGCATTTCCCGGGTGTGTCGCTAAGTCTTGTACGGTGGGACCGTAGCATGAACTTGCTGCGGATCTTTATATGCAGAGTACACTGCATATATTTAGGGCATAATAATAATATGAATAAGTAATCGTGTAGGATCACAGTAAATTTATATAACTGTTTATTTATTCGAGATATCTGTTGATGCTTAGAAATGTGACTAATATCTGTATATCTGCTAAGTATTTAGAACTGCCTTGCTTAGATCTGCGTTTATGTTTAATTTTAATTTATAAACCTGATGAGTTGTTTAGTGATAGCTAAGTGAAATACTATTCACTGAGCGAGTAGGCTCATACCTCTACTCAAAACATTTTCAGGTTATCATCAGCAGCAGGAAATCAGAAGGATCGTTTCATCCTAACGCCTAGTCTGTAGAAGGTATACGTAGTTAGTAGTTAGAGGTCTCTTAGTCCTTTCCTCTCGATCTTTGGGACAAGGTGTGTGTGAGAGAGTGAATGTGTATAAAGATGTAAATTATATGTTATGCTTTATTTTATGTCGAACAATGTAAAATGTTGTAGACTCTGTTTATATTGCTAGTCAGTTAATTAAGATGCTTCCGTAGTTTGTTTAGTTTCATTTTACAGCATAAAATAGATTATCTTTTCAATCTCTTTAAAATGTTTTAAAAAGTAAAGAGTGGTTGGCTTTTGTGTATATCCCATCCTGTCGCGTCCTAATCTCGTGGTTGTGGTTAATGTGAGATTGGGGCGTGACAAAGTAGGTGTTGAAATCGTTTGCACTTTGGGCCTCCAAACGGTTTGAGATCGTTTGGTCCCAAATGGTCTTGAGACCATTTGGTCCAAACCTTCTCAAAACCGCATGGACCAAAAAGGTACTTCAACACTCAATCGACTCAATGTTTCAATCCATGAACCAATTATAAATTGAACCACTAAAGCATGCATCAATTGGAGCACTGAATCACCATTCAATTAGACCTTTAATTTAGGGTTTTGAACCCAATTGAACTAGGTTTGATAATCAAGAAACCATCACTTAGGGTTTGAAATTGAGGATCCATCAATGGTTGACATTGTGGAATCAAATCAATTGAAATCAATGAACTATCATCATCACATGATGTGACCTGACCTCAAACGGTCTTGGATGACCACCAAACGGTCTTGAGACCGTTTGGTTGATCTCCAAACGGTCTTGAGTCTGTTTTCCCATTCCATCATCAAAATCCATGACATACAATTAGGGTTTTGGACCATTGGATTGATTATCAAATCAACACTTAGTTGCAATTCAATTTGGTACCTTTGGACCTTCAAACACATAGCCATACTTAACCCTAGACCTCCAAATGGTCTTGGGTGACTCCCAAATGGTCTTGAGACCGTTTGGGAGATCCCCAAACGGTTTTGAAACCGTTTGGGTCAATCAACCCAAAACATCATCTCAAACAATTTCAAAATCAGCACTTAGCCAATTAGGGTTTGCAATTAAGGAATCATTCACAATTGAAACCTTCAAGATCAACCAATTAAAACCATTGGATCAAGATCCAAGTACCACAACATATATCTTCAAATGGTCAACCATTTCAAACGGTCAACCATCCCAAACGGTTTGGGACCCAAACCACTAAACAGTTTGGTGAAACCGTTTGGTCCCAACATTGAAACTGTTTGCCCTAGATATTTGGGGAGGTGTGTGCTTATGATGATGTCATCATCATCAATCTTAAAACTCACGAAATCTACTGTAATTTCCATGGAGATTGCATCTATCAACCAAACTTAATTTCAGAAATGTAGAAATGATCACCAATTGATAAGGAATTGATTGCAATAATAAAATTAAGGGTTCAAGTTATAAAACCCGCCTCCAATTGAGCTCCAAAGCTCCAAGCTCACGGAGACAATGGTGGATGCAACTCTTTTCACTATTCCAAGGGTCGTCCTCAAGCTTTGAGTGAAAAGAATTGGTTATAATTGAAGAGGGGATCGAGATATGAAGAATTCATGCATTGATTTTTGATTTTCACCATGGATTCAAGGTGAAAGGAGGTCAAGAACCTTACCAACAGGTTGGGGGTCTTCCTCCTGATCCTACATAGCTCCTTAGTCGTTTTCCAAGCAAGGGGAAAGAAAGGAATCCGAAAAAGCCTTTGTTTTGGCTTGGAAAAGGTACTTTTATAAGAAAATTGATGAGAGAGAAAATACTTTATAAAAGTCTTTTAATTCCAAAATTGTTGCCACCACTTCCCCCTTGGTTTCTTGCATGCAAGGGCATCTCTATCCCCACCGAGCTCCCTTCCATTATCCATGAATTAAGGGAAAAGAAATTAAGCACCTTAACCCTTATAATAAGAATATCCATATGTGAGTGGAAATTCTTTTCCTTATAATAATGGTGAGTGGGATTTCACCTCCTTAGGATATGCTCGTGCCTTTGCAAGGATTTAAACTCATCCATAAACATCTGAATCCAATCATTTTAATTTTGGTTGAAGGCCCTTTAATTAATACATTCATTTTTGCCCTAAATTAAATTAGGGTTTCACTTAGGATTAAATCTTGATTATTTTAATATCGAGATTCTCTCTCCTCCAACTCAATTCAAATGAGGCACCCCTCTCATTTTATTTGCTCTACAAGATGCCAAGAAACATTAGGGACCTTGTTGAAGTGGTAATTTGCATATTGAACCCTAGGCTTTGGGTAAATTGCACATTACACCAAAACTAGGTTTTAATGTACAAGGATTGCTTTACAAGCTTAATCTTGGTGCCCAAGCTTGTGAAAACCATACCACTACATCATATTCATTCTTATGATGTCTAAACATCATAGGAAAATCTTCTCATGCAACATTTGCAATTTAACCCCTCAACTTGGGTAATTTGCACTTTAGTCCAAAATAAGCAAACATTGCTTCAACATTGTTCAAACAGGACCAAAATTGAAACATAAGTTTCTCATGAGCCCTAATTACTTTTCCTAAGATTAGATTAAGTATCTACTCAACCTTATTAGGCAAAACATCTAGGGTTAGCACATAACCCAAGTCAGGGATGTTACAATAACGACCTCAAAGAATCATGGACACATGTCGATCGAATCAGCAACATGAAATCAAGAAGTTTAAACGTCACCAAGTAGAAAACACCATGAAAGATGAGCATCAAAACCCTATAACAAGTGTCACAAGGGTAAACATGAAAAAACATGATGAGATAGGGAAAATCATGCATCCTACTCATGTAACCAAAGATCAAAACATCCAACTCATGTGAAATCAAAGGAAAACATGGTATCAAACCCAACTATCATGATGCATGTAAGAAACAACAACTCCACCATCACCAACATTTCGGGTACAAGAAAATAGGGTTTAGGACAAAGAGAAATCTGTGCAAGAACACTTCCAAATATTAAACCCTAGATCAAGCTAGCATTATCCATCAACTTATGATCACATTTTAGATATTGAATAGTAACATGCAAGCAAGATAAAGGTGTAATAATAGTAGAGGGAAGAGTTATATAGCCTGCCTTAAGATGAAGATCAAGCTCCAAAGCCACAATCTACAAAAGAGATGAGGAATCTCCAACTAGGATCAACTCCACGACCAACAAGATCACCTCAAGATAAGAAGAACACACCAAGGTCAAATGATGATCAAAAGAAAAGGGTAGAAACCCTAAACCAAAAAAGAAAGGGGAAAGAGGAGAGCTCCATCTCGCTCAGGTACTACCATGGTCAAACCATAGTATCGACCTCTATGGAGAGAAGTTACTCAAGATAGTCACCATGGTGATCCATAGTCTCATGGCTAAGAGAAGAGAGAAAGGGATAGAGTTCAAAGGAAATAAGATCAAGGGTAAGAAACTACTTACCAAGAAGGAAGATCACCAAGAACCACCCCAAGGAAGATGAGCAAGCCCTAGATCACCACATGCAAAGGTGATCAGTCTGCAAAGCTCCAAGATCAGCACCTTCTCTTGCTCCACCAAGTTCAAGGCTGAACATAAAGAAGAAGAGATCCAAAGGGAATACTTTCATGTGAAAGAGAGGGTTTAAATACTCAAGGGATCCAAAGGGAATACTTTCATGTGAAAGAGAGGGTTTACATACTCAAGGGTAGGAGAGAGGTAAATATCATGAGGTGTCAAGATATAAGAGCACCAAAAGGACATATGTCCCACATAGCCACGAGCATGCAAGCAATCACAACAAGCATGCATCAAAGGGTGATAAAAACAAAGATTGTTAGTGACAACTAGGTCCAGTACCTACCTTCGATCGAAGCAAAACCAAAGCATGGCATGGTAGCGACCATACCCATGTCCACCCAAGACAAAGGTCGAAACACCAAAGCACCAAGCTAACACTAGCGACCAAAACCAAGGACAAGCACATAGGTTGAAACAAACCAACCAAGGCAAGGTGATTTGTTCAAATCACTCCAAGAAGATGCAACATCAAGGTCGCTACACCACCACCTATGCAAAACCATGCTAACCATGCAAACACTAGATCGATACACATGATGCCACCTCACCATCCAAGGTCCAACAAGGTGACCCAAAGCATCATTCTCTCTCTCATGATGCTAAGGCACAAAGGGCACATCCAACATGTGACAAATTGCAAGATAAACCATCAACGTGGGTAAATTGCAACTTAGTCCAAAACAAGCATGCATATAACATAACTAGCTCAATCATCAACCAAGCTGGACCAAACTAAAAATATAAGCATGCCACCTGTTATTAAGGTGCATCACATGGTTATATTAAGGTTTAAGCATCTTATTATACAAAAAAAGCTAGATTAAGCACTAAGCTAGGTTAGGGGTCTTACATGAAGCCATGGATATGAAAGGAGCCAAAAAAGACAGCAAAATGAGGAAGATGATAGGTGATGCATGGCACCCAAGTTGTTGGGTCAAGAAAGAGAGGGTTAGGGTAGGTGATTTGGGGATAAAGAGGGTAGAGGTCGGGGTAGCCCTAGGGTTTAATGATGAACAAGAAAGAAGGGTTATCGATCGAATTTGCCCTAGTTAAGAGGGAGAAAGTCAGCTAGGTGCCTATATTTTTTTCTGCCCAAAAATATTTTTGGTTGAGTTTGAGGTTTAGGAAACTTGGCCGACACTACGGTTTTGTTCAGTCCTTGTCCTATTGTCGGTTGAGTTTCTCCCAGAACAAACTCGATCAACATGTCAGTCTATCCAAAAGATAATAAATGTAATTCTAGGCCACTAGAGTGCTATATAAATTTGTTTTTATAGCCTATCATGTATTGTGAACATATTAAGGCACATTTCACTCATCATTGGATACTATTTTGTAATAAAACAAGTGTTTTCTAAAAATAGCCAAAACAAGCTAAATAAGGCAAGAAAATGAGGCAAAATGTAGCACTAACAAGCATAAGGTGAGCAAACTATGAGCAAGAACATACAGGTAAGACAACATCTAGCTAGAAGGCATATCAATATCATCAAGAGTAGTAATAAGGAATTTTGATCTAATAAAAGTAAATTGCTCTCTAGCTAGAGGTTTTGTGAAAATGTCTGCAAGTTGATTTTCCATGTCCACATATGTGATATAGATATCCTTTTTCGCAATGTGGTCACGAAGGAAGTGATGGTAGACCTCTATATGTTTATCTCTACTATGCAATATAGGATTGTAAGAAATATTAATTGTACTGGTACTATCACAATAGATAAAAGAAGCATCAAAATGAATGTTAAAGTCTTAAAGCATTTGATTCATCATAAGACTTGGGCACAACAACTCCCAGTTGCAATGTACTCAGCCTCAATAGTTGAAAGACCCATTATGTTTTTTTTCTTAGAGAACCAATAAAGTAAGCATGGTACTATGAGGAAGCAAGTGCCACTTGTGCACTTTCTGTCAATTAAGAACCCTACATAATTTGTGTCACTATAAGCAGTAAGAGTAAAGTCCCTTGACTGGAGATACCATAGTCCAAAATTTTGGGTTTTGGCTAGGTACCTTAGAATCCTCTTAACTTCTATAAGATGGGATTTTTTAGGGCTTGATTGAAATCTAGCTCACAAGCCAACACTAAACATGATACCAGGTCTAGAAACAGTTAAATATAGCAATCTACCAATCATACCTCTATAGAGCTTCTCATATACCTTCTCACCTTCCTCATCTCTATTAAGTTTGGTTGTGTTTGACATGGGGGTGTTGATCGACTTGGTGTTCTCCATCCCAAAGCATTTCAAGAGTTCACTTGTATAATTGCCTTGGTTGATGAAGTTTCCTTCCTTTGTTTGCTTGATTTGGAATCCAAGGAAGAAAGTAAGATCCCCCATCATACTCATCTTGAACTCACTCTGCATAAGAGAACAAAACTCCTTACAAAGATCAAGATTAGTTCTGCCAAAAATGATATCATCAAAATATATTTGAATGATCAAAAAGTTGCTATAAGTGTGTTTAAGAAAGATGGTAGAATCAACTTTGCCCATGACATAGCCATTGTCTAGCAAAAAGTTCTTTAATTTCTCCTACCAAGCCCTAGGGGCTTGTTTGAGTATATAAAAAGCTTTTTGTAACAAATAAACATGGTTAGATAGCTTATCATGTTCAAAGTTGAGAGGTTGAGATACATAGACTTCATCCTCTATTCTACCATATAGAAACACACTTTTAACATCCATTTGGTATAGCAAGAAATTTTTAAAGCTAGCAAAGGCAAGTAACATTCTAATGGATTCAAGTCTAGAAATAAGAGCATAAGTTTCATCAAAGTCAATACATTCCCATTGATTGTAGCCTTGAGCAACTAACCTTGCTTTGTTCCTTACCACTTTTTTGTTCCCATCTAGCTTGTTGCAGTACACCCATTTGGTGCCAATGATCTTCCTATCATTTGGCTTTGGCACTAAGGTCCACACTCTGTTCTTTTTCAAACTTCTCTAGCCCCTCTTGCAGAGCTAGGATCCATTCATCATCTTTAAGAGCTTCTTTGATGTTCTTTGGATCAAATTGTGACGTGAAGATGTTGTCAGCTTCTTCCTTGTTGAATTCAGCCTGCGTTTTCAGCCTTTTAAAAGTATTGCCTATGATGAACTCTTTAGGATGATCTTTAGCAAACTGGGGAGTTTGATCCTTCTTTTCTTCTTCTTTTTCTTCTTCATTTTCTACCACCTCTTTTCTTTTTTCAACAATGTTGAGCACTTTCAATCTAGGAATCTCCTAATCGACAACATCATCATTCACTATATTTTTGAAAAAAGAGGGGTTGGTTTCAACAAATTTAACATTGATATATTCTTCAACTTTAGACAACTTAATGTTAAATACTCTATAACCTTAGAAATAGATTTTGTTACAAAGTTGAAAGGGTTCCAAACTAGAGAAGATGGTTCTAGGGCCGGCACGAGGGAGAGGCTCCGCTAGTCGGGGAGGTGGCGGTAGAGGTACCTTCGCCGGGAGGTCTCTCCCTCCTGATACCTCTACTGCTCTGGAACACCTGCATCACGATGAGACATTGCATCCTACATAGTCTGTGAATGAACCCGATAAGAACCAAGCACCGGAAAAGGAACTTCCTACAGATAACGGGAAAGACAATGGAAACCCCCAAGGCCAAAAGAAATCCTACGCCAATATGGTAGGAAACGCTGGAGATACAAGCCACATTAAGAACTTGCCGACAGATTTCATCAAAGCCACCGAGATCGCAGTTGACCGCTCAGGTCCGCTACCAGAAATCACAGTTAATCTGGACCGGATCCAGCCTCTTCTGGATCCCTGGAAACACTCTATAATCATCAAGGTTGTTGGGATTAACGTGGGATATCATGCTCTGGTCAATAGGCTGTCATCTCTCTAGAAACCAATGGAAAACTTCAGAGTAATCGATCTTGAGAAAGGATACTATATAATCCAATTGTCAAACAAAAACGACTACGTCCGTGCCATGACAGGAGGGCCATGGACGATCTTCGGATCATACATCTCTGTTCAATCATGGACACCTGATTTCCGTCCCTCAGACCCAATTCCCAGACGACTACTGGTGTGGGCAAGGATAGCTGATCTTCATGTTTATCTGTATCAACACGAACTCCTAAAGAGTATTGGTGACTGCATCGGAAAAATGATTAGGATTGATTCAACCACAACCCTTGGACACAGGGGTAAATTCGCGAGAATTGCATTGGAGGTGGAAACGGCCAAGCCCTTGCTGCCAGCTATCATATTCAATGGGGAGAGATTCATCCTGGAATATGAAAATATCCCACAAATTTGCATGAAGTGTGGACGACTGGGCCACAACGAAGGAGTCTGTCAGTTCTCTATGACAGCCATCCCGACGGGGCCCGGAACAGATGGAGTGAACCAGACTACTCCAGTTCCAAATCACTACAGCATGAGTATGCATGCAAAGAAGCCTGAAAAAAGACCTGCTAAGAAGGACAACCCCAAACCGAAGAAATCATCAGAGGAAATCCAAGAAGTTTTTGACGATGAAGATCCTCATCACCCCCAACAGGCGGAAGCCAAGAAAGATGACTGGCAAACAGTCCTCAGTAAAAAAAACAAAAGGAAACAAAAGAAACTACAGCAAGATAAAACTACGATTCCAGTAGTTAACTCGGCTGTATCACTTCACGAAGATGAAGTATCATACGGAATGCAGGGTAATCCGGATCAGAACGGGCAGATAGTGATCTTCGAGCCCTCAAGCGCACAGCAGAGTAGCTCAGCTGATCGACAAGTAATCCTAAGGAGTAGGCCGATCGTCTTCCAAGCAAACCCAATACCTCCAAGCCCTGATATGGTAAGGAAGAAGGGTAAAGCCACCGGTTCCCATCCTGAATTCACTGGCACCTCATCTGCCAGGAATTTAGACATGGATACTAATGCAGTCATGGAGGAGTTTGGTTCAGAAGGACCCTCATCCCATGGTTAATCTATCATCACATAACCAACTGCTATCCAACCCTTTATCTATGAACATTATCGTCTGGAATATTCAAGGGGTTGGTTCGCAGCAGAAGGTCCGTCTAATTAAAGACTACAAATTCTCTCTCAAGATTGATGTCCTCACTATCCTTGAGCCTCGCTGTAGCGGAGAGCAGGAACTCAATATTGTCCAAAGCTTTGGTTTCGAATCGTCACACAGAGTGGAATCCATTGGATTCTCTGGAGGTATCTGGATTTTGTGGGATAACTCAAAATGCAACCTGGAAATTCTCTGTTGTCATCGTCAGTTTGTTCACTGCTTAATCAACGGGAACGCCGTCACCTTTGTCTACGCTAGTCCGTCCCCTAAGCCTAGGGAGATCCTATGGTCCAGGTTGTGCGAAATTGGCCAGATTCTCAAAGGACCTTGGGCAGTAATTGGCGACTTTAATACTCTTCTTAGCATCGAGGAGAAGTGCGGAAGTAACTATTTTGATTATAGAGCCAGCAGGCAGTTCCAAGATGTTATTAATGAAACTGGACTGATCGAAGCAAAGTCTGAGGGACAGTTCTTTGCTTACCACAAGAAACTCTTATTAGAGAAACTCAATCGTGCTCTGTTAAATGAAGATTGCGGTTTCTTCCTACCCCAACAGCACTGTCACGGTTCTTCCCAGGGTGAAGTCAGACCATAACCCTTTGTTGTTAAGTATAAAAGGCAAATCACAAAGACATGCCATTCCTTTCATAACCAAAGCAAGCTAGAATCTTAGAGAAGACTTCCAGACGCATCTTACAAATTACTGGCGTAAGGACAGCAGCTTCCTTGAAACGCTTCCTAGCTTCCAGGAGGCCACTCTAAAATGGGATCGTGAAGCCATAAGGACAGCACAACGCGAAAAATCTTCTCTTTATCGCAAGCTTGATCAAGCACAGGTACAGCTTGCCATAACAACACTCTTTCTGGTAATATGTATATCCTTGATTTACAGGAAAAGCTATGCAATATCCTCCTTCAAGAGGAGATGGACTAGAAGAACAAGGCTCATAGCACATGGCTCAAATGTGGAGACGGTAACAACAAGTTCTTTCCAGCCTCAGTGAAGAACCGACGCCACCAAAACAAGATCACCAGACTCAAAAATGAAGACGACAACTGGGTGACCAACTCAAAAAAGCTGAAAAGGCTCATCACTACTTATTATTCGAAGTTGATGGCTCCTTCTATGCAAGCAGACATGAACCTCATCTCAATATACCCAGGAAATTTTAAAGCGCCGGCTCAGTCTGAGCTGACCATCCTTGCAGGAAGCCCGAGTTTTCAAGAAACCACTGATACTATCTTCAAGATGGCTGCTTCTAAGGCCCCGGGGCCAGACGGCATCTCAGCTGATTTCCTCCAAACAAATTGGTCTCATGTTGGAAAGTCTGTGTATCAGACAGTGAAGAACTGCTTTGAAACTACTAGAATTGATCATCAGCTTGCCAGCGCTCACCTAGTTCTTATACCGAAGGTTAAATGTCCAACTTCCTACGGTGACTTCAGGCCTATTGCTCTAAATAATGTTTGCTTCAAGCTGATATCCAAGATTATAGTTGAAAGACTAAAGCCTTACTTAAGGAACTGGATCTCTCCTATGCATTCGAGCTTCATTCCAGGAAGACGCATCAGTGATAATATCATCCTTGTGCAAGAGGTGCTTCATTCTATGAGATTTAAAAAGGGCAAGAAGAAGTTCATGGCGATCAAGCTTGACTTAACTAAATCCTTTGATAAAATGAACTGGGATTTCATTCAAGACACTCTTTTAAAAACGAACATCCCAAGAAATCTTGTAGCAATCATCATGCAGATTATTACAATGGGGGACACCTCTATTCTATGGGAAAGGGAACCACTGCCAGCCTTTAAAACTGGAAGGGGAGTTCGTCAAGGAGACCCTATTAGCCCCTATGTTTTCGTTTTATGCATAGAGAGGCTGTGCCAAGCTATAAATAATAAAGTATCTGAGGGAAGCTGGAAACCTATTGTGATCAGTAGATCATCCATGCCTCTTACCCATGCCTGCTTTGCGGACGATCTCCTCCTCTTTGCGAAAGGAACGGCCCAGCAAGCCAATATCATCAAGAACACCCTTGCTGACTTCACCACTGTCTCTGGACAGGAGGTTTCCATCTCCAAGTCTCGTATCTTTCTCTCCAAGAATGTCACGAAGCAGGAACAAAGTCGGATTAGTAGAGTCATGGGAATCCAAGTAACAAATGACCTTGGCAAGTACTTGGGGGTCCCAATCATTCATCATCGCATAAATAAGAAAACACACGCATACTTGCTCGATACTATCAAGAACAAGATGAACAGCTGGGCCATTAAGCACCTCAGCCTTGCTGGCCGGATTTGTTTAGCGAAGTCAACCTTACAGGCTATTCCTTCTTATACTATGCAGTCCACAGCTATCTCTCCTACACTGTGTGATGATATCAGTCTTCACATCAGGAAGTTTATCTGGCAAGGGAGTTCGAATACTAAGCGCCTATCCCAAGTCTCTTGGAGAAAGTTAACATCCCACAAAGACATTGGTGGCCTCAGCATTAAAGACATTAGGGATCAAAACCAGGCCCTAATGATGAAGAATGCATGGGACTTCATGCAGAACAAGGACGTTCCATGGGTGCAAATCATGAAATCAAAATACAAGTCGAAAGGAACAATTAAAGCAGCTCCGGGCTCCTCTACTTGAAATTTCATAAGGAAAGCCTTACCTCTGTTGCAGGCGACGGGTGTGAGAACTATCTGCAACGGGGATTCAACTAATGTGTGGTTTGATCGCTGGTGTGGATCCAAACCTATTCTGACAAATGAAGAGCAGGATCAAGTCCCTTCTGGACTCTCCGATCTCAAAGTCCAGGATATGACAACTCTTGAAGGTTCCTGGGACTGGGAGTTTATCAACCTACATATTCCTGAGGAGTATTGTCTGCACATTGTAGGACTTCCTCCACCAAACCCGGCGGCAGGAGAAGATAATTATGCTTGGCCTTTCGAGCATAATGGCAACTTCACCTCAAGATCTGCTTATAGATGGCTGCGAGAAGACAAAGAAGTCCAGGTCCAAGGAAATTGGAAGAGCATCTGGCAATCTAATCTCCCAGAATACATTAAACTATATCTTTGGCAGATGTAGCACAAAAGCCTGCTAACTAACGCCGAGAAAGCTCGCAGACACATAGAAACTTCCGCTGATTGTCCTTTGTGTGGTGCGGAACATGAAACTCTTATTCACTGTCTTCGCGACTGCAAGCTGAGAAACCCCATCTGGAAGGAGTTGGGGCACTGGAACGACATGTGCACACTCTCTGAAGATGACTGGATCTGTTACATCTTGAACATTGCAACAACAAATCCCATTTGGTTCACCACATGTGCTACTGCGTGTTGGCACATTTGGCATACTAGGAATGAGTTCATCCATAAGGCATCTATTCCTCCTCTACAGGTCATGCTACACTTCATAAAAGAACGAGCTAACTCCATTACACAGATCAAGAGGGATTCTCCTAAGAAGAGTTGGAAGCTTACGAAGTATGAACCTCTCCAGATTAATAAGGAATCTATTCTGATATTCGTTGATGCGTCTTTTAAAGCCTATAAATCTGGCATGGGTATTCATGTTGTAAACTCCTCGGGTCGTAGTCTGCAAGGTGAAGGTCACTCCATGGCGGCTGATAGCGCTTTGCATGTAGAAGTCCAAGCGATTCTCCAAGTTGCTGTGCTTGCCAGTAAGCTCCAGCCATCGCAGGTTATCCTCTTGTCGGAATGTGCAACAGCTGTTGATGTCTTCAATAATAAGATCGCTCTCCAGAAGTACAAGCCTTATGTGGAGGGATTCAAGAAGCTGATCGCCACCCTTCCTTCTTGTCGAGTTTGCTTGATTCCCAGGGAACTCAACAAGGTAGCGGACTGCATTGCCAAGGCCGCTCTACAAACAACTACAGATAGGCTTAGCTCAAGTAGTAGGAGTTCTCTAAACTTTAATACTCTAGTTCTGTCTTTTCTTTCCAATAAACCCCCGTGGTTAGATGTAGCTGTTGACGTTGATGTGCATGTTCTTGAGCCTGCCAGAGAGAGTGGGGTGAATATATAATCTCTTAGTTTGGAAAAAAAATACTCTATAATCTTTACTAGTAGTGTTATAGACAAGAAAGAAAGCCTTGTAAGATTACACATCAAACTTGTCGAGAGAGTTGGTGTTTAAAACAAAACAAGGATGACTAAAAACATGAAAGAAGTTAATAGAGGGTTTTCTACCACGCCATAACTCATACGGGGTTTTCTTTAAAGAAGGATGATTGAAAACCCAGTTTTGCACAAAACATGAGGTACCAACGATTTTGGCCCAGAACTTCTTTGGAGTATCATACTCTAGAAGCATGGTCCTAGCTATATCCTATAAAGACCTATTCTTTCTCCTATAACCCCATTTTGTTGTGGTGTACTAGGGAAAGAAAGCTTGTGTATATAATCAGATTCCTCACAAAACCTTATAAACATATCATTTTCAAATTTCCCCCCATGATCACTACGGGTAGAGATGATTCAACGAGAAGCTTTGTTTTCAACCTGTTTGCAAAAAGTAGAGAAAACATCGAGGGTATCACTTTTTGAAACTAAGAAGAAGATTCAAGTATAGCGAGAAAAATCATCGACAATCATGAGGCAATAATTGATACCATGAAGTGATTGAGTTCTCATAGGTCAAAATAGATCAATGTGAACAAGTTCAAGAGATATCTTAGTACTAAGGACTCCTTTGGATTTAAAGGAGGATTTGGTTTGTTTTCCTTGTGTACATGGTTGACATTTCTTATCCTTCTCAAAGTACATTCTTGATGCATAGTGAATCACCCACATCACCCTCACCTATAACTTTACCTTTGTTGTTGTCACCAATGGTCACTTATCCTTCTTTATTCTTTGTGAAATTGTTGAAGTGCCTTATCTCACCGATCATATGCTTGGAGAAACAACTATCAACAATCCAATTTCCTTTTACCTACAAGAAAGGAAGATGTTGGTGCAAAATTCAAACCTTGGATCTAAAATTAGCTTGGGGACCCATTTCATCTTTGGGTTGGTCACCTTCTCTTTGTAAGGACAATAAGTAGAATAATGATCATCACTCTTGGAATGTGCACAAACCATGATGTTATTAAATTCAGATGACTCTCCATGAAAGATAGGAGGTTCCTTGCTCTTTTCCTTACCCTTGCCCTTGCTTTTGGGAGCTCCCTCATATCCCAAACCACTTTTACCATTTTGTTTGGTAGAGTGATGTAGAACTTCATTGAGGGACTTTCTCCATTTGAAGAATTTTTGCAAGGAAGCTCTCAACTTGTGATTATCATCACTAAGAGTAATGACAGTAGAAGAAAGACTAGCTAAATCATCTTGAGCATGAAGTAGGTTGGCCTCTAGGCAGAGGACTTTAATATGATAAGAATCTCTATCAAGAGTTGTACTAGATACTTCATTAATTGAAAATAAAGGTCTATAAGAAAGATCATTAATTTTTAGAAAGCAATATAGCATTTTTCAGTTCTAAGTAAAGTAAGCTCATCAAGATAGATTTTATTTTCTTCCTCAATATTATCACAAGCCTGTCTAAGATCATTGAACTTGGCAACAAGTTTATCATTTTTAATTCTAATCAAAACAAGCTCATAAAGGCAAGTTTGGTTCTCATCTTTAAGACTATTCATGTTCTTAAGATAAATCCCTCTACATCAAAGACATTGTATTGCAACTCAAGTTCAAGAAATTGACCTTCCAAAGAATCAATGCTATCAGGATGAACTTTTTCATTTTGTTCAAGAAAATCAATTTTAGCATACAAGTCATCAACGATTTTCCCTAACATCTTCTTCTTAAATTTGCACTAAGAATAAGAAGGGCGGGAAGCATTAACCATATCAATGAGGGATTCTTTAGATAGTTCATTTACAACTTACCTCACTTACCTCACATATGTAATCACTAGTTGAGGTCGTGGAGAAAAGTGGCATTCTCCTCATTAGACCTGGAATCACTAGAAGAAGACTCTCCCCATGTGGTATGGGTTGCATCTTTGCTTCTTCTTTCCTTCTTGTCCTTCCTCTTGTACTTGCCTTCCTTATTGTAGTCCTCCTTGTTGTTGGATTTGCTCTTATGGTAGGACTTCTTTGCCTTAGGTCAATCATTCTTGTAGTGTCCTTTTTGGCCACACTCATAGCACCTTGGGGTAGAGAAGGAGGAGGAATTTCCTTTGAAATGCTTCCCCTTAAAGTAGTTAGCTTCATGATCAATAGGGGCTTCAACTTCACTTGAGGAGGGAGTATCCCGACAAGTAAGTTTTTGTTTAAGAATAATGGCCTCCACTTGAGATTTAAAGGCATTTTCCTTCATCTTCTTTGACTCCTTCTCTTCAAGCTTTTATTCTTCTTCTTGCTTGTCAAGTCTTGGCTCATAAGCTTGAAGGTTCCCATTGAGCTATTCGGTATCTATCTCAACAAGGCTTCAAACATCTTCAATGGAGGTCACCTTGGATTTCCACCTCTTAGGAAGAGAGCTAAGGATCTTGGAGTTGATGGTACCTTGATCAATGGGTTGGTCAAAATAAGTAAGTCCATTAATGATGGTGTTGAGCCTTGAGTACATTTGAGACACTCTCTCCTTCTTGCTCATCTTGAGGTCCTCAAGGAGGCCTTGAAGCATGTATACCTCGGACTCCTTGCTTGCTTGGTCCCTTCATATGTAATGCATAGTTTGTTCTATATCTCATGGGTTGTGCCCTAAGAGGAGATTTGGTTGAATTCGGAAGGAGTGAGGGCTGCATATATGATGCTTATGGTCTTTGCTTTCAGTTGTGCCTTCTTCAATATAGCTTCATCCCAAGTAGATACATTTCCTGTTGGCTCCTTGTAGGGAAGGATGACCACTTTTCACATGTTGTAGCTTATCCCTTGCAAATAGAACTGCATCCTTCGCCTCTAATAGAGGAAGTTTGTGCCGTCAAAGATTGGAGGTCTTGTGGAGAATCCACCCTCTAATTTGAGAGAACCTAGAAGATTGTCGCCCATATTCTTGTCTCATGGGAGATCTTGTCAGATAAGACTGTGGCTCTGATACCATTGTTGTATCAAAAGGTTCTAGAGGGGGTGGATAAAGACCAAATTCATCAAACCTTCAAATTACTTCAAGAAGTAGGATTGCAAATATGGAACTTGATGTGAAACTAAATATACATAGCAAGGATAAGAGAGATTCAAAGAGATCAAGAACAAGCTATAAGAGTGGTTCCAAACTCAAAACTAGGAGAGTGTACATCGACTACCTAGAGAGGTCAAGCCCTAGGATTTTGCAACCATTGCATACTTATATCCATTACAAGACCTACAATAATACCTTCCTTTTTTAGGGCAAGGATACCTAGCCTGCCTTTTTAAGGACCAAAAGGAGCCAACAAACCTTACAAGGTCTTACCTATCCTTTGAACTAGAGTCTTCAACCTCTACAAGGGCTTACACACTCTTGCACAAGCTAGACACCTTCTCCAATGACCTACCCTCTTGCACTGAGTCTTTATCCTTGAAGGAATTACCTACTCTCCTCAAGGATCATCAACCTTCACCTTGGAGAAGCTTTTGTCAACTTTGCTCTTAAGAAAGGGATAGGGAAAGATAAGATTTGAGAGCTTTACAAGAATACAACGGAGTATCTCTCTCTCACATGGCCTACCTCACTCATAATGATGTTTTGATTAGTAAGAAAGAGAGATAAGGAGGCTCTATGTGGAAAAAATCACTCAACTATAACTAGAAGCAAGGTAGGCAAACCTGGAATGAAGTCCAAGGGCCTCTGTTTATAGTTGGGGGTGTCCAATGGACACTATAAGCACTTGAGAATGAAATCTAGTCATTTGGGGTGTTGCAACAGATCTATTTTTGATGTTTGCAACACTCTAATGGCTAGAAACACTTTTTTTTTCACACTCTGTATAGTGCTAGAAGCCGAGTTTTAATAGAACAAATGGTCGAGTTTCAATAAAGGTAACTCAGATGATAGTACTATGTGACAAGTTGATTTTGAGTTGTCGACAGAGTTTATCCTAGATGAAACTCGACCGATGACTTAAAATCACTTTGTCTACGCAAGGTGTTGGTCGAGTTGTCATCAGGATGAACTCAGCCAAAATTGGCAAATTCCAAGACCCATCCTAGGCGTCGGTCGATTTTCTAAGAGGGAAACTCGGCTAAATAGGGTGCATGTGATGCATTTAAAAAATTGTCATTAAAGTGCTTAAATGTTCATTTTAAGTGCTCCTAATTTTTTTTCATCTTAATTACAAGCCATAACATCACTACAAATGATTACAAAAATTGTCCTAAGTCGTTTAAGGTATTTTCCACAAAAGTGCATTTGCATTGACTTTATCTTGTATTAGATCAAGCTAGGGCTTGATTGATTTGATCCTTTTCATGGGTGCCTAATACCTGAAATCAGTCTCAAATTGACATATTAGATACATTTGAATGGAATGGTTAAGTCATCATCAAAATATGGACAATGTATAACTATTAGGTCAGCACCCTTGATGGATATGTTTAAGATGACCTAAGTCTTGTGATGTTAATCTAGTCACACTTGGTTGTAATGCCATGATCTCTTTGGACTTTTTTTTCAAAGATCTAATCTTGTCCTTAATGATAGTTTTCTCATATTAAGGTACACTTTTATCCTCCTATTTTCCAAACTAGTGGTATTGAAAATGGCCTGTATATATGTAATCTAAAATTCTTGACTTTATATACTTGTGTGACATACATGTTACCTATGACTATTATGTCTGGTTTTGAATATTATATATTAAACAAAATTGAAAACATAATCATATATTTCCATTATACAACAATGTGCACCTACCTATATCCTCAAGGTAAGGACACAAGGGTGGTGTAACATCCCAGAATTTGAGGCCTCAGATAGAATGATCTTAAAAGGAATGATTGGATTACTCATATGACCAAGGTACACCTCCTTTTCCGAAAGCCCATCACTAAAGAACTCCATAGTTAAGTGTGCTCAGCTTGGAGTACTACTAGTATGGGTGACCAGTCGGGAAGTTGATCCTGGCATGCACGTGAGTGAGGACAAAGTGCGCAGTTAAGGATAGTGGTTTTCTGTGGGGCCAGTCGTCATTCTTGAAACCCTGCTAGACCCTTGGGTAGTGGGCCCAGGCGTTACAAATGGTATCAGAGCCATAACCCCTCCAGTAGGTGGGTCCCACATGGGCATGTGGCATGCTAGTCTTGAGATGTGCGATCTCGGCAAGTTGGAAAGGGCTATCCATGATGATGTAGCCACCCATGCGCTGGTATTCTGTGATCGGAAGTTGGGTGTCCATGGGTCATTCTGGGTATGCACTGAAATGTGGCAATATTATGAGGCCATATAGTTGATCTGTAACAAGGACATCAAGAGTTTAAGTGGGGGAGATTGTAACATCTAAAGATTTGAGGCCTTGGATAGAATTATCTTAAAAGGAATGATTGGACTACCCATATCACCAAGGTGCACCTCCTTTTTCGGAAGCCCATCACTAAAGAACTCCATAGTTAAGCATGCTCAGCTTAGAGTACTACTAGGATGGGTGACCAGTCGGGAAGTTGATCCTGACGTGCACGTGAGTGAGGACAAAGCACGCAGTTAAGGCTAGTGGTGCTCTATGGGGCCAGTTGTCATTCCTGAAACCTGCTAGAGCCTTGGGCAGTGAGCCCAGGCATATTGTAACATCCCAGGATTTGAGGCCTCGGATAGAATGATCTTAAAAGGAATGATTGGACTAACCATATCACTAAGGTGCACCTCCTTTTCCAAAAGCTCATCACTAAAGAACTCCATAGTTAATCGTGCTCAACTTGGAGTACTACTAGGATGGGTGACCAGTCGGGAAGTTGATCCTGGCATGTGCGTGAGTGAGGACAAAGTACATAGTTAAGGCTAGTGGTGGTCTGTGGGGCTAGTCGTCATTCCTGTAACCCTGCTAGAGCCTTGGGCAGTGGGCACAAGCATTACAAATGGTATCACAGCCATAAGAGTTGGGTGTCCATGGGTCATTCTGGGTCTGTACTGAAATGTGGCAATATTATGAGGCCATATAGTTGAGCCTTGACAAGGACGTCAAGTGTTTAAGTGGGGGAGATTATAACATCCCAGTCGTCATTCCTAAAACCCTGCTAGAGCCTTGGGCAGTGGGCCCATGCGTTACAGGTGGAGTCTTACTTGAGTTGTGAAGATAGGGCAGACCATGTTGATACAAGGGTTAGTTCTTGGTGGCAGCCTTGAGGTCCCTTATGAATAGGGTTAACTCTTGATTTGTAGTCTCATAACCCCTCACATTGAAATATGGTACATAATTAGCTTTGGCTTAAATGACCCTCACTAACCCCTTCCTTTGAGAAGTTGGTCAAAGGCTTTATGATATTGTTGGTATGATGGAAGTGAACTTAAAACAATCTTGCATGGTAATAAGAAAGACTCTGATGTTGTTGCAATCTTTCTATTATTATATTAAGTTTTTCCAAGCAATATATGTTCTCTTAAAACTACAATTTTATATGCATGTATATCGTCCTCACCAAAGTTGTGTTGATATGTATCCATTTTATAAATTTAGGTAACAAGTTCACTATGACTCTCTTACAACGATCGTTGCTTCCACTACTATATGATAATATTCTACTCTAGTACTCTCATGACTACCAATGACATGCAAATGGAATTCATATGGTTTGTTATATGGGATCTAAGATCTTATTTTAGGTACTAGTTTAGTTCCTTTTGATATACCATGTTGTATCATAACTTAGTTGTTGTTTGTGATTTTATTCATGCATATGTTATGTGATCCATTCTATAGATAGGCGCTCCGATCCTATCATTTTTGGCTTTCTAGACATTAAGAGTGAGGATTAGGGTAATACCGGTTCTGTGACACCCATTGTTAATGATAATTATCTCTTTATTTATCTCCCTATGCGTGTGTTGTTCCCAAAATCATCCATGTATAAATCATCTAGAGGAGTTTTGTAGCAACCTAATCTAGGATAATAGACTCAAATATATCTTCAGATGGCTAGGATGCCCTCTATGACTGGCCATTTTATTTAGTTTAATTCATATTTTTTCCTTTTTATTATACCACTCATGTGAATGAGGAACTCATGTTGAACTTCAGAATAATGTAGCAGTTATTTTTACTTCATGCTACTAAAATTTGCACACTACATTGATATACATTATTGAGAATTGGAACTACATTTCTTTTATGTTTGATATTGGTGTGCTATGTTAGTGATGTATTTTTGCAATATCTATTACTTATGCTTTTTGGACCCCACTCATTGTAAAAAGAATTTGTGTGGCTAAGGTCATGTATTTAATTGATATGTGATAGAAGAGTCACAAAATAACTAATTCTTGTTCTTCTAGTGTACAAGGGGGCATTTGGATAGAGAATCCATTGGAAAGGTGGGAGTCTTAGAGTATTTCAGACTTGTGAGAACCTCTTTGATGATGTTGTGTGTATAAGGAAACATAACTTGACACTATTGACATGTTGTTTGGAGGTCACTTCATGTTTCTCTATAAAGTAGCTCAAATGTCACAACACATAGTGCATGATTGATGATCGTAATGACCTTATCACCAAACAACATCACACAAGGTTCCCTACATCTGCATAACATCATGAAACTAATAATCCAATTTGCATCAACCTCCACCCTTAATGATTAACTGAAGGATTTCTATAAAAAAAGTGAATATGAGCTAAAGTTAGATGGCCCAACTTGTATTCTATTTGGATCTTGAAGATTCCCCCATACTGGCATCCTAACTAGATGGTCATCCAAGTTTCATAGAATAACTTAACAACAATTAAACCTTTTAATACCAATACCTACAAAGGACTTACATTAAGAAATCCACCACACTACATTGTAGCATTGTGCATACCAAGCTTAATGACAATATTCTTACCACATCACGCGCTCTACAAGTCATGCCAAATCTCCTTGGTTGGCTGATATCTGAAATTTTGTTTAGGTTTGGACTAAATCATTCCATAGGGGCCAATCTCTCAACCACAACTTTGGATATGACACCCCATGAGTAAATTTTGACTTAGATAGGTCAAAAATCAAGCAATAATACAAAAATCTCACAATTAGTAACTATGTTTGAAGGATTCCCTAAAAGGGTGAATACGGGTGAAGTTAGATTGCCCAACTTCAATCCTTTTTACATATCAAAGATACACTTTGAGAGACCTCCTAACTAGATGGTCATCCAAGTGTTGTGGAGCAACTTGAGTAGCAACAAGTAGATCTCTTATTAATGCCCATGTCTATTGAGGATCTTCATCAAGAAACCCACCATACTATATCAGAGGATTGTACATAACAAGCTTGATGACAATATACTTACTGCGTCGCTCGCTCTGCAAGACATGTCAAATCTCTTTGGTTGGCTTGACATCCAAACTCTTGTCATAGTTTGCACGAGATCATTATGTAAGGGACCAATCTGTTAGCTATAACTTTGGAGATGATGCGTGACGAATAAATTTTGACATAGATAGGTCAAAAATCCCTTTTCACGCAGCAATTGAAAAATCTCACTGATCAATATCTATTTGTGAAGGATCCTTAAAAAGGATTGATAGGAGGCGAAGTTCAATCACCATGCTTTAATCCTCTTTGAATCTAAGAAATTGTCTTTAAAGTGGCCTTCTAACAGGACTGTCATCCAAGTGCCACAAAACAACTTGAGTAACAACGATTAAATCTCATTTTGATACCCATATCTATGGAGGACTTTAATCAATAATCCATGATGCTAAATGAGTTTGATGACAATTTTCTCATAACGTCGAATGCTCTGCCAGTAATGAAAAATCTCTTTGGTTGGCTTATAATGAAACTCTTTGTCACATATTGGATAAAATGATTTTACAAGGGTCAATTCTTTAACACAACTCAGGGGACGTTCTGCGAGGAGATATTTTTGACGATACAAGTTCAAGTCCTGACAGATATTTTCTTAAGCCATCCTATGAGGATCTCAGCCTTCAGAAATAATAAGTTATAAAAAGCCCCTCTTTTGAGATCTATGTACCATGTTTGGAAAATAAATGCACAACTCCTCATGCTCTTTAGAGATCAATGTATAATATTTGTTCAAAACTTAGATTGCCCTTAGAACCCCTCAAGTTCCAACACGATTTTTGACACAGGTAGATCACAAATCCTTATTAATCTCATTTGATAAGTTTAAGTGGTATGTAAGAGTTTGTTTCACAAGAAGTAACAATATAATATGAGCTACACTACACATCCCCACCCACCCACCCAGTCATCCACCTGGTGGTTGGGATGTGTGGTCAATGCTAATGTGGTAGAAAAAAATTAAATACACCATGAAAGAGAGAGAAAAAACCTGGAGAGAGAAAATATTTTGCACATAAGTCTTAAATCGTAAGGAATTCTAGATCGAAATAAACAACATTAGGTTCATCATAAAAATACTTTCTATTAAGACCAATGCTGACATACTTTGGAAAAAACAATATTAGAAATATATTAAGAGAGGAGAGAAGTATACAAAAGCACAATACATTTTTGGGTACTATACTCAGATTGACCATTCAAGTACAATACTGATTGCCTCTTTATTTCTTCATATTTCATATTATGTCATAAATCCATAAGTACTGTACATTTTATCATTTATATTAATTTTTGCATATATTCGAATGTAGCGTTTGACAAAAACCATATATAAGGATATCCACACATTATACAAGAAGTATAGTACTCATCATCATCTAAGCCTCAATCCCAACTATGTTGGGGTCGGCTACATGGATCCTTCATTTCCATTCAGCTCTATCATGGGCCATATTTTGATTGAGATGTAGAGATTCAAAATCTCTCTTTATAAGCTCATCCCATGTTAATTTAGGCCTTCCTCTTCTTCTATTTATAGTATTTGGCTCAATAGCATTGCTTCGTATAGGCGCACTAGTAGGTATGCGTTGCACATGTTCGTACCATCTGAGTCGGCCTTTGGGTAACTTGTCCTCAATGCTCACCACCCCACTTTATTCCTGATATAGTCATTTCTCAAGCGATCTTTTCTTGTCTTCCCATACATCCATCTCATCATACACATTTCAGCCATGTTCATCTTGTTGAGACCTTGTTTCTTCACCGCCCAACATTCACTCCCATAGAGCATGGCTGGTCGTATAGCTATTCTATGAAACTTACTTTTTAACCTGAGAGGGATCTTCTGATCGCATAATACTCCAGTTGCACTCCTCCATTTCAACCATCATGTAGTGATCCGATAACAAACATCATTTTGGACATCCCCGTCTATTTGAATAATAGAACCCAAGTAACTGAATTTATCACATTTTGGTATATCTACTCCGTCCAACTTGGCTCCATCATTCACACTGCGAGATTGGCTGAAATTGCAATGCATATACTCAGTTTTGCTCTTGCTAATCATCAATCCATTTGATTCCAATGCCTTTCTCCAACGTTTAACTTTATCATTCAATCCATCTTTAGTTTTGTCAATCAAACCAATATCACCAGCAAATAACATACATCAAGGAATATCATCTTGAACATTCTTTGTCAACTCATCCATAACAAGAACGAATATATATGGGTTGAGTGTGGATCCTTGGTGTACCCCAATTGTGATAGGAAAAATTGGTGTCTCTCCTTCAGGAGTCTTGACACTTGTAGTTGAGATATCATACATGTCTTTGATCAAGTCAATGTATTGGACATGCACACCCTTTTTCTTCAAAACCATCCATAACACTTCTCTGGGTACTCGATCATAAGCCTTCTCTAGATCGATAAACACCATATGAAGATCTCTTTTACTTTGTTTATACTTATCCATAAGCCTCCTTATCAGAAAAATAGCATATGTTGTTGATCTTCCAGGCATGAAACCAAATTGGTTGTTTGATACCTGCATTATAGATCTTAACCTCTGCTCAATAATCCTCTCCCAAAGCTTCATCGTGTGACTAATCAAATCGATACCTCTGTAGTTTGTACAGATATGAATGTCACCTTTGTTCTTGTAGATGGGGACTATAGTACTATTTCTCCACTCATCCGACATCTTCTTGGTCTTCATGATCTTGTTAAAGAAATTTGTTAACCACATAACTCCCTCATCCCCCATACTCTTCCATACATTAATGGAAATACCGTCTAGTCCGCATGCCTTTCTCATTTTCATCTTTTTCAAAGCATTATTGATCTCAAATGGTGAAACTCGTCATGTGTAAATGATATCTCTTGTATTCATGTCACACGAGTCACTACCATTATATGCAATATCTCCATTGAAAAGCTTACAGAAGTAATTTCTCCATTGGTTCTTGATATCATCGTCCTTCACCAATACTCTACCATCTTTATTCTTTATGCATTTTACTTGACTCAAGTCTCTTCCTTTCCTTTCTCTTATACAAGCCATTTTATATATATCTTTTTCCCCTTCTCTAGTGTCCAACTTCTTATACATATCATCAAAGTATCTAGACCTTGCCTCCCGAACGACCTTTTTAGATTCTCTCTTAGCTTGCTTGTATCTTTGGAATGTTGCATCATCTCCAAATTTGGGCAAGCTCCTATAGATCTCCCTTTTCAGTTTAATAGCCTTGTGTACTCCATCATTCCACCAAAAACTCTCCTTTTGTGGAGGCCCACAACCTTTAGACTCCCCGAAAACCTCTTTGGAAATTTTTGTTATGCATGAGCTCATGTTATGCCACATAGTGTTAACATCATACTCCAAATTCCAAGTTACCTCCTTGATGAGTTTATCATGAAAAGTCAATTTCTTTTCTCCTTGAAGATTCCACCACTTGATCCTACTATCTTGGTTTCTGTTATGCTTGCCTTTATTGATCTTCATGTTAATATCCAAAGCCACCAACCTATGTTGGGTTGTGAGTTCTTCGCCAGGAATCACTTTACAATCCTTGCATATGTTACGATCCACCCGCCTTGTAAGGAGGTAATCAATTTGGCTACAGTTGTGCCCACTCTTGAAAGTAATCTTATGATATTCTCTTTTCTTGAAATGGGTGTTTTCCAAAATCATATCATATGCAACTGCAAAATCTACTATCATCTCTCCTTCTCCGTTCCTATTGCCATATCCTAAACCACCATGAACTCTCTCATATCCGGCATTGCTACTCCCCACATGGCCATTTAAATCACTCCCAATAATAATATTCTCCTCGATCGGTATTCCTTGCATCAATTCATTCATGTCATCCCAAAAATCCTTCTTCGCATCCTCGCTAAGGCCAACTTGGGGGGCATAGGCGCTAATCATGTTAAAAATATTTCCTCCAAGAACAACCTTGATAGCTATGATTCTATCACCCATCCTTGTAATCTTGACAACGTCATCCTTCAACATCTTATCAACAATAATACCTACGCCATTTCTATATTTATCAATACTTGTATACCAGATTTTGTATCCTGTGTCTCCAATCTCTCTACAGTGTTCCCCTGTCCACTTGGTGTCCTGTAAGCAAGCTATATTGACTTTTCTTCTCATCATGATATCCACTATCTCCAAAGATTTCCCTATTAAAGAGCCAATATTCCAAGATCCAACTCTAATTCTTTTTTGTTGAACTTGCTTCTTTACTTGCCTTCGTTAAAAATATTGCCCTTGCACATTTTTCACTGCATATGGGCAATGATGCGGCGGGACTAGCTTCTTTACCCACACCCATCTAAGATGTGGAAACCCTTGCACATTTTTTACTACATCCGGGCGATGATGCAACGAGACTAGCTTCTCTACCCACACCCGCCCAAGATGTGGAAACCTTTGTTTGTCCTTCAACACAACCGGACATCACTGTGTCGAAACCCCTTGCATATTTATCACTGCACTTGGGTGCCGATGCAGCGCGTCGCTAGGTAGGAACGTTCCAACAATATTCTTATAAGGATCCATGTCATAGAAAGAGTGACAAAGTTTTTATAGGCTGGCAACCTACCACCAACCCTCTTCCTTTACCCGAGCTTGGGACCGACTGCATTTACAAAAAATATGAAAACATAGGCGGAGTTACAAGAAGTATAGTACTAACAACCAAATTTTGTAATAAAAAATACACTACTAGAAGTACAGTACTAACAACCACATTCTATTTTTTTAAAGTATTCACATTCGTAATATGTACAAACGTACAATACTAATTGCCTCCTTATTTTTTCACACTCAATATTTTGTCACAAATCAAATCTGTAAGTATTATAAATTTTATCATTTATATTAATTTTTGCATACATTTAAAATGTAACGTTTGACAAAAATTGTATACAAAGATACACACACATTCCACAAGAAGTATATTACTAACAACCAGATTTTGTAATACAAAGTATAGTACTAGATGTACAGTTTAGAGGTACGTACGAGACATAACAACGATACATGATTTGATGATCTTGTTAGTACCGTACGAGACATGCCATATATAAAAGAATATCGATAACCACATACCATACCTATATAAACTAATTCACATTATTGTTTAAGAACAACTAACCTTGATCCCCTTCATTCAAAAGTACAATACTAAACTCATTGCTACTCTTAGCTCAATCGAATCCATAGATGAACAAGTAGCTATTGTGCATGATTTGAGGGAAACACGAAGGTGATGTACTGTACGTACGTCTGTACCCAGAATATGTGTATGATATCCTAAAATACGGATACTATATTTCTCACGTATTATCATTATTTCAAAGTATGTCAACACTAGTTTTGTTAGAAAGTATATTTTACAAGGACTCTAATGTAATTTATTTCATCAAAAAATACACTCCAGATTGAAAGTTATGGTGCTGACAGTATGAGAGCATGTGTTGGATTTCATTCCCCAAAATGAGATGGTGAGTGAGCAAGTGACTATGTCTAATTTTTTTCATATAATGCATTTAGCTCTCCTTTATCATCAGGACACGATTTAGCTGAATTAAATGCAAATGACAGAAATGTTGATCAAGCAGTAAATAACGGCGGGGCGGGCCTGTCACGTGACAGGTTATCAATTCATCCGACGGTACAGATCTAGATTCATCTCACTTTCACCCAGAACGTCAACTCTCTCGCAGTCGCAGTTCGCTCCATTTCACGGTTCGGGTTCACACCTTGGGCTTTTCCTTCACAGTCCCCTCCACCAAGCTCGGTACCAACCAACCACTCGCCGTCGTCTCCTACCGTCCACTGCCCTTCGTCTATTCTATCCCCGTCGCCGGCGATGGTTACCTTCTTCTAACTCCTGTCGGTGTCTCTGTATTTATACTGTACCCTTCATCAACCCGTGGGCAGCTCAGCCCGATCTCGTCCGCCCTCTCCGTCCCACCCACACGGCGGAGATGAGGCTGCTAGGGTTTCTCCTGCGGTCTGCGTGGGCCGCGCTGCTGTTGGCGACGGTGGTCTCGGGGCGGTTTGTGGTGGAGAAGAACAGCCTTGTGGTGACGTCCCCTAGTAGCCTCCGCGGCACTCATGACTGCGCCATCGCCAACTTCGGCATCCCACAGTACGGAGGGAGCCTTGCCGGCGCCGTCGTCTACCCTAAGGAGAACCGCAACGGGTGCGAGGCATTCCCGTCTTCCTTCAAGACCAATCCCGGAGCGCTCCCCACTTTCGTCCTGCTGGATCGCGGAGGTAATCTGCTGCGCAGCCGCCCCTTTCTGAGCTGACTGATTTCTTTATTCCGCATGGTTGACGGATCAGATCCGAAGTTGCGTGTTTCAATATTTTTATAATTTATGATATGCTGTTAGGTGCAAATGAATTAAGTATACTATGAGCTTTTGAAGGGTGGGTGAAGGGATCTGACCGATATCTAAAACCGTGACGGCCTGACGGGTGTCTCATTCCTAAGAATTCTTTAAACCCCTCCCACTGTAGCTGATTTCGTGATCTGGGAAACTGCCAAAACTCACTCTCAATTAACCAACAGCTCCAATTACCATGTCTCTATGCCGAAAGAACTCAATCACTAATCATCACCTCCCGGATATATTGGATACTGGTTTTGATATTTGAAGCGCTAGCTCAGGTTGTGCGATTTGCGTCTTAGCTGCGCTTTGTCTAATTTTGCTTGTAGACCCAGGGTATCTTTTTTCTTCTACAAACCTCCTTGCAGCTCTAACTCTTCTTGTGTGGTGTTTGCAGATTGTCTCTTCACTAAGAAGGTATGGAACGCACAAAATGCTGGAGCATCTGCTGTGATTGTGGCGGATGATACGGATGAGCCCTTGATAACCATGGATTTGCCCAAGGAGGAAGATTCTTCCAATCAGTATGTCGCAAACATAACCATCCCATCTGCGCTGATCGAGAAGAGCTTCGGGGATCAGTTGAAGAAGTCCTTTGGCGGTGGGGATATGGTAACTGTGAACCTTGACTGGAGGGAATCTGTTCCACATCCAGATGACCGCGTGGAGTACGAGTTGTGGACCAACAGCAACGACGAATGTGGAACCAAATGTGACATGCTTATGGATTTTATAAAGGACTTCAAGGGCGCGGCACAAATCCTGGAGAAGGGTGGTTTCAGTCAGTTCACTCCTCATTATATAACCTGGTATTGCCCTCAGGCATTTATTCTTAGCAAGCAGTGCAAGTCTCAGTGCATTAACAATGGGAGATACTGTGCACCTGATCCTGAGCAAGACTTCAGTAAAGGTTATGATGGGAAAGATGTTGTAATCGAGAATTTGCGGCAGCTGTGTGTGTTCAAAGTTGCAAATGAAAGCAAGCGGCCCTGGATATGGTGGGATTATGCTACTGATTTTCATATCAGATGCCCAATGCGTGACAACAAATACAATAAGGAATGTGCAGACATCGTTATCAGGTCTCTTGGTATGTTCTTTTTTTGTGTTGCATTTCATATATCTCACATACTAGAATGTTACAAGTAGTTGCTCCTCCCTAGATGCTACTATTTAGCATGTGTCTTAGACTGAACCACAGACCAAACCGAATATTTATTCATTTTTCAGTTCTGTGGGTGGACCTAGCTAGCCTGGTCCACTTCATTCTCTGCTACATATGCTAATATCTTTGTATACATTATAGAAATGAAGAAATAAGTAAGAGTATATACTTGATGGGGGAAACGAAATATGGTAACATCTGGAATCGTGAATTTGGTTTTATAAAATGTTTGCCTATAAATTAGTGCAAAAATCAAATGAAATAGTGAATCCAGTTGTATTTTAATCTTTTCCGGTTGAGCTAGTGCACTCTGTGTTCTGAAAAGTGGTATGCAGTATGCATTCGGCCAGGGTAAGAGTACATGTGGAATGCAGGGGCATATGCAGTTTTGGAGTTTTATTATATTAATTATATACGAGTATAACATTATCTATTTAAAAGATATATGACACCTGTGAATATTGATATGTAAACATATAATCTTGTTTTTGGCCAGGGTACTGCAAAGAGTACATGTGGAATGCAGGGGCATATGCAGTTTTGGAGTTTTATAATATATTAATTACATACAAGCATAAAATCATATATATATATATATATATATATATATGTATATGTATATGTATATGTATATGTATATATATATGTGTGTGTGTGTCTATACACACACACACACACATATATATATATATATATATATATATATATGACACCTATGTATATTAATATGTAAACATATAATTAAACATGTATCATATATTATATTTATATGTGTATATGTGTACATATATGTATATGTGGGTGTGTGTTTGTGTCTATAAGTAGTTTCATGGATACTTAAACAATTTATTTGATAAGAAAATACACATAATATGTCTATATAAGTGAATTGAAAAACCGGTCTTGAGCGGCCGCTTAAGCGGCCCATCACTCAAGCTGCTTGATTTTGCCAAAAATCGCCAGTTAGACGGGTTGCCTTAAATTGCATGCTTAATGCCTGATTTTCCTGATTAATCCGCCGCTTAGAGAGGATAAATATCGCCCGATTTAGACCATTTTTGGAAAACGTCCAGCTGGGCCCCAAAAAGGCCCATATTTTACTGGATTTGTTTCTAATCAACTATTCTACCTATCTATATGTATGCTAAAGTCTGTAAATCGAGGTATAATGGTTATATAGTTATATCGCTGGTTGTATATGCTTATGTAAGTAATTATTTGATGTTTGCATACTCTGTATCTTATACAAGTTTGTAGTTCGTTTTTGCGTGAGACTTTTTTGTAATGAGCAATGTACTAAAAAACGGGAAGCGGGAGGCGTGCGGACGGGACCTTGTAGCCGCTCAAGCGGCAGGCGGGTGTGCTTAAGCGGACGATTTTTGAAAAAGTGGATGCTTAAACTCTTATATATTTATATACAAAATTACATGTATGTGTATATAAAAAATATATTTCTAAGGAAATCAGTAATACTAACCAGTAGTATCAATTACTAATGAAATCTGCAAGAATATCAGTAAAATCAGTAAAACCATTAGAAGTATAATAGAGTAATATGATATTTACTTGGATATATTACAGCAGTACCCTATTATATACAACTTACATACAAAGTTTGCATTCTAGAGTAGGACTAGGTATATCATAGAACATTTAATGTATACAAGCTTCATATATTATACTCAATACTACTTGGAATATATAATTAATTAACATTACATGCTTACAGCAACATTTTTTTTCAAAAAGCGGGAAAAAAGCGGATGAAGCGGGAAAAAGCGAGCTTTTTTGAAAACCCACTCAAGTGGGTGCTTAAGGGCGTTATTAGGCGGATGGGCTTTGCTGCCCGCTTAAGCGGCCAGGCGGCCGTTTTTTAATTCTCTGGTAATGAGTATGTTCTGAAGTGCTATGTAACTATGTTTATATTAGTCAATCACTGTATTAAATGCTAATCTATTGCTGATTTGGAGGATCCGTATACTATACAACATGTATCTACTCAACTGATACGATAGGTCTATTGTTTAATGTTGAGCCATGTAAACATACAATAAGTCTATTGTTTAATGTCTTAAATTTATGTAATTTATTTGTATTTGTTCATACATTGTTTTGATAGTTTAGTTATAAACTATTTGAGTGTAATGTATTGTTTTTAAGGTGTTATAATATATATATATATATATATATATATCTGTATAGAGCCAGGCTGGAATACACTCGAGTGTACAGATCGCACGCTACACTCAAGTGGTGTTTGCATATCAAGACTATTTTTTGCAAAATGTAAATCAATGATCTTCATTGTCATACTATAATTAAGCTACATACAAATTTTGAGCCCATTTGGATGAGTGTTAGTCACTCATCCGAGGGCGACAAAATCGACGCACGAAACTAATTTGAAATGCATAATTTTTGTGATCTTTATAACGTGAGCTATAAATGTCCAAATGGGCTCAAATTTTATATATGAGTTAATCACAAAATGTTTAAGAAGATCAACTGATTAGATTTTAGAGCCTTTTTAATAACTACAA
This sequence comes from Alisma plantago-aquatica, assembly GCA_963693085.1. Lineage (NCBI taxonomy): Eukaryota > Viridiplantae > Streptophyta > Magnoliopsida > Alismatales > Alismataceae > Alisma > Alisma plantago-aquatica. Next base: position 553,674,644 of record OY856414.1, on the reverse strand, counting down.
ATTTAGAAGTTTTTTGTAAATCCAACCGTATGGATGTGAAAAGCAACATTGCCATTAGCTTCACACAAAAAATTATCATGATCGAATATTGTTTGCTTAGCCACATATACAATTTACATATATTGCATTTAACGGTCAGTCCAGAATTCAATATGGAACGTTAAAAACTTTTCTATTACCACGGGCAATCCGTAAGTCCGATGTATATGAAATTTTTTAGGTAGGTAAATACAAAGATATATTTTCAATCCATATGGCTGGATCTGAAAAAATGGATCATCGTTGGGAGTTATTCAAAGGGCTCTCATGCTCTCACCATCTTAGGGCTCTCACTGGATCATTCTTCTATATATGTATATATATATTACAGATATGTGTAATTTTGCATAAAAGTTTATAGAAAACTAAAACCTGTTTTTTTCCTCAAAAACCGCCCGCTTAACCAGTTACAAGGTGCTATCCACAGGCTTACTGCTTGAAACTTTTAACATTGCTCTACATAAAAAGCGACTGCATATGTTATGTATACACGGCCATATGTGTCACATATGTGGTCATGATTGCATAGACATTGCAATTTGGAGAGATGGCTAGATCGCATATGCAGGCTCATGCGGGGCTAATGATAACATGGAGTGCTGTGGGGCACATGAGAACATCGAGTGCACTATCAACAGTTGTTACGTATTAACACGACGTTGCATATGCCATATTTTAAATATGTAGTAATTAAGAAATGCCCTGAAAAGATCAAAAGGTCAATTGCAAGAATCCAGATTTCAATGTCAAAACTAAGACCACATATGCCCATTCTTTCTTACTAAACTTCAGCCTTGGTTGAATTGTTCAGTGGTTCAATCTCTTGGTTGGCTGAGTTTTGACTTTGGATATATTTTAAATCATAGTTTATTACGTAATTATCCTGTCTAACCTACTTTTCCTGCCTTCAGATATTTTGCTTTGTAAAGTTTGGCAGGAATTTTAGTTAGACTGAGCATAAACTCATTAGACGTTTCATCACCCACGACCCTTGTAAGTAGCGAAAGCGAGGTTCTTTTGAAATCTGCTTGTAATAGACATGACAAAAGTTGGTGTTATACTAGTCAGTACAAACCAAAGTCAAAATACTCTTTTATTCAAAATTATAGCGGCCAGAAGGCTAAAACATCCAAAGCAAGGACCGTTTGAATGGGTAAGCACTAGGTGGACAATAAGTGGTTATACATATATGGGTCAATTACATTAATAATTTAACATATATGGTAAATATTTGAAATACATTACATAACATCGATGCTTCTTTACATGTATATATGTTTTGTATGCATAGGCCAGGGAGCTATACTTTTTTCTGGCTGAACCTTGGGTGCTTAAGAACATAAAAAATTCACTAAGGTATATCGCTTTGGACATTAGCAACTTCACTATAATGACTTAAAGTAAAATGGTTAGGCTCTATATGTTTAATCCTCAATACCCCTTTGTGTATTGATGATATCATAAGAGTATGCTTGTGCCGATTGGTTTTGGAATGAACATTGATTACTTATTGTGATGAATGTGGTATATGGATGATTTATGAAACATAGCTTATTTAAGTGGAAATTGTATCTATGAAGTCGGGGATAAGTTAATATATTTTGAAATGTTGCAAAAAAAAAGGTTTTGCAAGGTATTTTGATATTTAGTTTTATTGCCCCTATTTTCCATGCACATTCATTGATGACTATATTCAAATTTTAAATCAATATCTAGATGATTAATGAGACATAGCTTATGGAAACAACAAAGCATGTAGTGGGATGGTATAGTATAATTTTTTAAATGCTGCCAAATTAGGCAAGATGTATTCCTGAAACTAGGTTGAAATCCCCCTTTTTCTTGTGAAAATTAATTGCAAACTATATCTAGATGGATTCATATGGCTTGGTAGCTTATACTCACAAAAGTCACTGAACCACGCCCATGTTGACAATGCTAAAATTGCAAAATTTCATTGATTTTTCATAAAATTCAGAGACTTTTGTTATTATGACAAGGAAGAACAAACACGACAATGGTCATGGGTACAAACACGACAATGGTCATGGACTCAAAACACGACACTAAGCATGACAAATATTTATTCATAAATATAAAAATACACACAGTTAGCTGATTTGGGGTTTGACAAATATCCAACAAGGCTGAAAAATTTGGCATCCGAGAATTATTTGGAAAATTCAGTTAAAGATTTGGCACAATATTTGGCAAAAGTTCGGTCAACCATTTCAAGAAAAACTCATATACATATATCTTTACACACACATGCATATATATGTTTGTATGTACACAATATACGCAAATACCTGAGCATGTATGTACACAATATACGCAAATACTTCAGCATATATGGTATTTGGTGGATCCACCAACTGACATGAATGTGGTTGGTTGCCAATGGCTGTTCTCTGTCAAGCATCGTGCGGGCGGCTTGTTGGACATTTCAAAACCTGACTTATGGCAAAGGGTTATTTAAGCATTTGGGGTTGACTTCTCTGAGACATTCCATCCTATCACTTGGATAGATTCCGTTCACATTCTCATCTCCCTTGCTGCTGATTTGGATAGGCCCTTAGCTAGATATCAAGAATGCCTTCTTACACGGGGATCTTGTTGAGGAGGGCTACATGTAGCAACCTCCTAGCTTTGTTGAGGAGTTCTCGAAGAAAGTCTGCCAATTACGTTGCTTTCACTATGGCCTCAAGCAATCTTCTCGAGCTTGGTTAACAAACTAAGCATGGTTCTTTATTTCACTCTAGAAGCATAAGAGGCAACATCATCCTTGCAATTTATGTTGACGATATTGTCATCACCGACAACAAAAATCTAGGCATCGTTGAGCTAAAGAAGGCACTCCAATCTCACTTCCATACAAAAGATTCGGGGGCACTTTGATACTTCTTAGGCATAGGAGTTCTCCAATCAAAGATAGGGATAAACCTTTCTAATATAAAACCCATATTAACTCCCATGGATTATTATATGAAGCTCTAGACTGAAGGGGGGCATTTCTGGACCTAGAGAAGTATCATTGAGTTGTGGGTCATTTGATCTAACCTAATAATCGCTTGACTTGATATTTCATGTGCAGTAGGGGTCATCAATCGATAGATGAGTACACCTCTACTCATGCATTGGACCATTGTATAATAAATTCTTTTCTTTTTGAAGCATACTCCATGAAAATGACTCTTTTATAAGCGGCACATATTGAAGGAGATCGCTATCATTCTGTATGTTGATGTAGATTGGGCAGGAGACACCACTGACTGACACTAGAGCTTAGGATTTTACTTTATTCTGGGAGATCATCCAGTTGCCTGGAGGAGCAAGAAGCATGATTGGTTGCTCGCTCCAGCATTGAAGTAGATTATCGAGCTATGGTGCATGCTTGTTGTGATATACAATGGGTACATTCCATCTTAGAAGAAAAAAACCAAATTCCAGTTCCGTCTCTAACTACCTTGCACTGTGACAATCTGGCTGCCTTCTACATCACCAACAACCTTGTCTTCCATGAGCGAACAAAACGTATTGAGGTTGACTGTCACTTTGTTTGTGATCTTGTGAAGGCTAAGAAAATTGTCACTCCGCATGTGAAACGTGGGAGCAAGTTGCAGATATTGTCACCTAACATGGAACAAAATTTTAATCGAAATTGCGAAATTTCGCAAGAAATTTCGTTTTTCTTCTTCAATCGGACATCGAAACGTCAATTTGCATGAACTGGTTAGCAATTTTGCGACAATTTCACAGCTACAGTCGAAATTTCGCAAAACAGGGGGTATTTTAGTGCAAAACATCCCAGTTTGGGCCTTGATACTGCGAAATCAGTGCGAAATGCAGCACCTATTTCGCGAAATAGTGTTCCATCGACTGGGTTTGTTGGGACTTTGATCTTTTAGCATTTTTTTTGTGATATCTTGCTCTTGAAGGTTGCTTTACTTGATTCTAAGGTATGTAAACCCCCTCCCTAGCCCATCTACTACTACTTTTTTTTACTCCCTGTTAGACATTTTAATAAATACTCCAAAAATCCTAAATTTCTAAGTGACATTTCTCTTAAAATTCTCAAGATCTTGAAGTGAACTTGTAAATCTAAGATACAATAGTGTGAAATACATATATCTATACTTATTTTGAGAATCTAATCAATACATTTCATATTTATACACAAAATGGCTACAAAAGCTTTTTTAATGGAAGTTCTTATATTTTTGTATTTTTCACTTATGTAACCTTATTTATATTATAATGGTAGCCTTATACAAAATGATGTGTAAGTTGTAACTTGTAGCCCTAAATATTTTATTATTATTATTCACTTATGTAACCCTAAATATATTACAATAGTAGAGGTATACAATAAATATACTGACCTACAATATGGTAACTTGTAAGTTATAACTATGAAGTCTATTACTCTAGTTGTTTTAACTTGAAGTTTGCAAGTTTGTAACAGTCTAACTGTCTAGCAGACTTGACATTTCTGTTAATTTGTGCACTCACTCATCAAGACATGGATCCCACCCTAACCTCTAAACATATAAATTTATTATATAATCTAGTGTGTTTATGTCTAGACTTTGTGTTTGTAGAATTTCAAAGCTTAATTCCTTCATTTTGCCATTGAAATTCTGTCAAAATTGTTCAGATTCCTTCACTTAATGTGGGAGACCCCCCACATATCCAATATGAAATATTATTCAATATTTGATTAGATCTTGGCGTTTAGATCATCCTGGTAAATTTTCATGATTTAATTCGCTTATTTGGTCGTCAAAATCGTTAGAGCTGTAAATATTGAAATTTCATGCGAAATTTCGAAAAATTTCTGTTTCTGGGCCATCGGACACGACATCGAAATCGGACATTTAATTCTCTGTCACCTAACCTCTACCTCCTACCTAGTTTTTTTTATAGGTACCAAGCTGGGACTGGATGATGTGTATTCTCCAGCTAAGGGGGAGTCTTAAAGAGTACTAAGCTAATTAGGCTTAATGGGCCATTCTCTCCATTCGGCTCGCAAAATTGAGTCACCATACCACTTACTTGTTTAGTCCCACAATTGGGGAATCAAATTAGTGGTCACTCCCATCTCCTATATAAGCACATGTATGTAGTGCTTTTTCATTAAATAATAAGTGATTACTATCAACATGCAACACTCTTCCTCCCAGTGCTGTTAGTAGCTTTGTTGTGGCTTCATGATATGGAGACTCGATAGGGGAAGATACACGATATGGGAAATGGTAAGCTAGGAAGCACATACACGATTATAGACACATACACGAACACGAGGGACATCAATTTTTGAAATATAGGACACATACACAACACATCAATTTTCGAAGATATAGGACATGGACACAACGCCGAGAATATATATATATATATATATATATATATATATATATAGAGAGAGAGAGAGAGAGAGAGAGAGAATCTGGAATACACTCGAGTGTACCGGAGACGCATACACCTCAGTCATTTTCCATCATGGAACAATTATTTTGGAAATCTAAACCGCTGATCTTCTTAAATGTCTTAAGAACATACTACATAATAAATTTCAGCTCATTTGGACACTTATAGGTCATGCATCTAAAGGAGGCAAAAATCATGCATTTTAAATTAGTTTTTTGCGTTGTTTTTGTTGTCCTTGGATGAGTGACTTACGCTCATCCAAATGGGCTCAAATTTTATATGTGCCTGTTATTATTGTACTCATGAAAATTAATGGATTAGATTATGCAAAAACATGGTCTACATAGGCAAACACTATTGGGGTGTACGGTGTGATGTGTACACTCGAATGAATCTAGCTTGACTCTCTCTCTCTCTCTCTATATATATATATATATATATATATATATATATTAACAATGAATGTATGTGAATATGTGCATACTAGAAAGAATATAAAAGTAGACACGCCACATTATTTCAGTACATATGGTAAACTTGGAAATATATTTGTGAGTTCCAGTTCAGTTAGTCAAGATTGGAATGTGGTTCATACCATCTAATTCATCTCAAATATACAGATCAGCTAATTTTAGAGATTTTGTTTTTCTTGCTGATAAGATCTCAGCCTTGCATTACATTTTTTCAAGAAAGTACACTAAGATATGATATCTAATCTACAATTAGACTCCAAAATAACCCTGTACAGAAGCTGTTTATATATTGTCTCTCTATATATTGTATAAACAATGTAGCTAAATGAGTGTATGTATAGTAGAAACAATATAAAAGTAGTCACAACACATTGCTTTCAGTACTATACTACTATGGTACATTTAGTATAAATAAGTGAGTTCCCATTCAGTTAGTAAATTTACTAGACTGGAATTTGGTCTACGCCATCTGATTTATACCAAATTATACATATAAGAAATATTTGCTTGCTGATAATATCTCAGCCTTGCATGTCATTCTCTCAAAGAGAGCACATACTTAAATACTGCTGTCTAAGCTGCAATTATACTGCAAAATGACTCCTTACAGAAGTTCCTGCCATGCTAGTGTGTCTAGGAAGTGTCTAGGACGTGTTCAGGCTAGGTCCGGGATGAAAAAAAAAAGGACCAAAAGGGATTGGACACGTCTGTGTCCAAAACGTTTTGGTCCGTGTCTGTGTCCAGAAACACGCCATGTACGGCAGGCCGTACAACTGCCTGAAGCTGCTTCATTCTTAGGTAGGCATTGCTATGTTAAACTGTGTCCCTCCCGCCGGGGCTGCTTCCTTGACTAACGTCTGGGTGAAATTCAACACGTGAACTACCAGAATTTCAAAAGTTTTCATCCAGGCGCTACCTTTACTCTGAATTGATGACAACTGGCAAGTATTTCTGACTTACTCTTTCTGTACATTTGTCACCAGGACTTGATGTAGGGAAGGTTGATAAGTGTATGGGAGATACAAATGCTGATTCTGAAAACCCGATTCTAACACAAGAGCAAGATGCTCAGGTGTGTTTTTTTGTTATTGTTGTCTTGATTTTACATGTTAATGTATGAAGCCTCGGTGACCTTTTTGGTAAATCACAATATATTTCTAAAAGCATATCGCTAATTTATGTCAGTATGGTAACGGTAAGTTTATTCCGGTTGTTTTTCTTCTTCTAGTTTAAGGCAATTCCACTTTGAGCTTCTCATTCACATTTGACATTCTTTATTGTAGGTTGGCAAAGGTTCAAGGGGAGATGTCACAATACTTCCTACTCTAGTTGTTAACAACAGGCAGTATCGAGGTACTTTCCATTTATTTCTGCATGCTGCATTCTGTTTGCTTGATCAGTATTTGATAATTCCTGTGGATTGCCTTCCAGGAAAATTGGAGAAAAGTGCTGTTCTGAAGGCAATTTGTGCAGGTTTTGAGGAGACTACAGAACCTGCTGTCTGTTTGAGCAGTGGTGAGTATGCATGCTAATGTTTTGACTTGCAGACGACCAATAATAGAGCATTTTTTGTTTGGTTATATGGAAGGTTTCCATGTGGTTTCACAAATAAGACTTGCAGATAAAATGTTAATATGAAATACCTGGGGTGGTGAAATTCTCTGCTTTCTGTCAAATAACTTTTTTGTTGATTTGGCTTTGCTACAGACATCCAAACAAACGAGTGTTTAAATAATAATGGTGGCTGCTGGGAGGACAAAGCAGCCAATGTTACTGCCTGCAAGGTATGACCTAATTCATTCCGTCAGTGGTAGTGCTCTATTGTTTTTGACTTTTGCTTTGCTGTAGGATACTTTCCGTGGAAGAGTTTGTGAGTGCCCTGTGGTCCAAGGTGTGGATTTTAAAGGAGATGGTTACAGTAACTGTGAAGGTAATTATCTTGTTTATCCACCTGGATTTCATCATAATACTTATACATTTGACCATGCACACACCAACTAATTTGGAGGCAACTTTGTTAAAGTGAAATGTGAAGTCATATTCCTCTTACACCCCACTATGTCACATACAAAATTAGAAAGTAGCCTAATGCGTAGGTTCAGTTCTTGAAAACCTAAATTATTGACAATATATTAGCTGCCTAAATTTCAAAAGTGCTGCATTGGATTAACCTGCACTCGAACACCCCACTCATAAATTTAGAAGTCAAACCTCCATAGTCCTGATCAATGTTTTAAAAAGCGTGAAGCGGGAGGCGTGCGGACGGGACCTTGTAGCCGATTAAGCGGCAGACGGGCAATTAAGCGGGCGATTTTTGAAAAAGCGGATGCTTAAAATCTTATATATTTATATGCAAAATTACATGTATGTCTATATTAAAATTATATTTCTAAGGAAATCAGTAATACAAACCAGTAGTATCAATTAGTAATGAAGGAAATCTGCAAGAAAATCAGTAAAACCATTAGAAGCATAATAGAGTAATACGATATTTACTTGGATATATTACAGCAGTACCCTATTATATACAGCTTACATACAAAGTTTGCATTCTAAAGTAGGACTAGGTATATCATAGAACATTTAATGTATACATGCTTCGTATATTATACTCAATACTACTTGGATTATATATTTAATTAACATTACATGCTTACAACAACATTTTTTTCAAAAAGCGGGCAAAAAAGCGGCAAAAGCGGGAAAAAAATGGGCGCTTTTCTTCAAACCGAGTAAGCCGGCGCTTAAGGGCAAAATTAAGCGGATGGGGGTCTTGGCCGATTAAGTGGCCGCTTGGGCCATTTTTTAATACACTGGTCCTGATAATGTCTTAGTTCTGCCTTTCTCTACTTGCTAGATCTCCTGTTAAATGATTTTACTTTTCAATTGAGATTTCCCATGCTTCCATCTGTCATAGCTCAGGGGCATTGGCATTGAGCGGAATTGGAATACAAATTTTTACCTGTTTTGAAATTCAGCTGATACACGAAGGCCTTATGACTTAAATAAGTTGGACATTGGCAACAATCTTTCCTTCCCCTTCTCCAGTTGCCACTGGCGGCCTTCCCTGCTCTAAGCCGCCGCCCTTTGCTTTCTTCGTCCGACACCGCCCTTCTCTTTTCAGGATGTCGTTGTCCTTTTCTCTAGAGTCTAGCTGTCGGCATTCTCTTCTCTGGCCGCCACCACTGGCTTTCTCTTATCTAGACACTGCTGCCGACCTTCTCTTCTCGAGTTGCCGCCACCTCCACTTCTCTAGTCATGCATCAGTCATACGCCGCTGCAGCAGAGGAGGAGCTTTATTCTCTGCCGCCACTTCTCTTCCAGCAACACCAAGTACTTTCTCTTCTTCTTTCTTCCCCCTACTTTTTTTTTTGATGAACAAGAACCTTCCTCAAAGTTGACCACTTTATAACCCGCCATGGCAGGGTAAACCTGGGGGACCCACCCACCTTGGAAGGGCAGACCCCGTACAAGTAGTATCGTTGGCCAGCCGATGCTATGTGCAATTCATTTCCAAGGGGGCTTTTCCAAGGGTCGAACCTGAGGCTCTGCACAGGGAGAAATTGAGTCGTGCCACTTGAGCCATCCCTATGAGGGGGCTTTTCCAAGGCTCTATGAAGCACGAATACTCCAAAACAGGTGCCGTACCCGTATCCGATACGTATTGGATACAAATACTCCGTGGATACTCCTGGATACATATCAGATACTCCTAATCCGTATCCTTCCGTATCCAGGCCGTATCCAGTCGGTAAAAACTAGAAAAAAAATCTGGGCATGACATTGCTTGATTAGCATTTGACACAGCTCATGTCTCAACCTCTCTACTAAGTAGTAGCTTGCATCAAGGCTGTCATAGTTTCTTCCTTGAAGTAGTTCAAGGTTAGTCACCATTCCTCTCGCTAAATGCCAATCTTCCTTCTTCTCTTTATTGTTTGTACCTCCTCTGTTTTTTGGGATTTCACTTTTTAAAGAACTTCAATATGTAATTTGGATTTTTGTTTGTTCTTTATTGCAAACCAATTCATTCACCTTCACATGGTACTTCCAGATGCTTTCCCGGTTAAGGTGCAAGTTTTATGCACGTTGATGTCCTCCATATTCTATGAAAGGCTTCAATTTAGTATCGTTGGGTTAACATCCTTCTTGTTTTGGTGACTAAATCCATTATGATTTATTCTGGATTTCTATCTAGACAATATCTATTTCATCTCCTTTGAAGATAATCATTGCACCCCCATCCTTATGTCTCCCCCTATAAAGCACCGATACTCCAAAATAGGTGTCTTACCAGTATTGAATACATATTTGATACTAATACTCCCTAGATACTCTCTAATACATACCAAATACTTCTCAAGTCGTATTCCTTTTTTTTATTAGCAGGATATGACCTTAATGCAGCCATGATAGAACCAACCCATTTAGCATCCAAGAGAGTACCCCACTCGTGTGATCCCTCAAAATCCCAAAACTAGGTGACTTCCAACTCTAGACTCCCCCCTATTGTATTGTGATTTGAGAATGAAATTGCTATTTTTTGTTAAAATTTTAAAATAAACATTTAAAAAATGTTGTATGCATGTTGTACCCGTATCTTATATTTTTAAAAATTGTCGTATCCCCGTACCGCACCCGTACCCGTATCCATTTCTGTATCTATATCTGTGCTACATAGTAGCTAGCTATACATGAGAGAAGATAGTTTGGTATCATAAATGACACAACTCACTTAACAACACAACATTACATGATACATGAAATGTGAAAGGTTTAGAATATGATATTATCATTTTTTTGTAACTTGTCTCACATTAATACGAATGAAAGACCCCTTTTTAAATCATTGTTTGATATTATGGTATTGGTTTCCATTTTCTTGAGAAACATTGTGATTTTTGAATGAAATTTGATTGTTTTAATCTATTTTTAAAATAAATATATTGGTTATTTCTAAAAATATTAAAATAAATATTAAAAAAAATACCGTATCCACAACGTACCCGTATCCTATAGTTTTGAAAATTGCCGTATCCCCGTACCCGTATCCGATACGTATCCGTATCCGTGCTTCCTAGGCTCTTCCCCCTACTTTGCCTTGCTTTTCCTACTCTCTTGATTCTCTTCTACCTTGTATCATTCATCTGTGGTTCCTTTCAATTCTGAACGTCAAGGTCATGCTGTGCGGCCAATGTAGTTGTTTGTTGCAGCAACTGTTGCAATATTGGACATCCATCTACTCCCAGCTAGGTTAGTCACTAGTCACTCGTCCATTCATATTGTTTGCTGCTGCAATTGTTGCAAATTTGTTTAAGTTGATGTTTGCCTACTGCTGATCAGTTTCTTTATTAAATTCCCTATTGCTTGCTAATTATTGATATCTAATCTAATTGGCTGCT